>CM064487.1:40125582-40668985 GCA_032716605.1 Paralithodes platypus | reverse complement strand
ATTGTCTCAAAAAAAAAAACAAGCGGACAATGCTGCTACATTTGTAGGAGCTTCCAGACTACTTGAAAGACATCCAAAGCGCGTCCCAGTCGTCAGGCTTCATTCTTACCGACATCCGATGTGAATGGCAAGTCATACCAGCAAGTCTGCCTTGGTTCGGAGCTATTTGGGAGAGAGCCATAGGTATTGTGAAGGCTGGGCTTAAAAAAGGTACTAGGTCGTCGCTCTAGCCTCCTTTGAGGAACTAACAGACTGTCCGATTGGAGCTGGACACGGTGGGGGCCTACTGTGAATGATCTCCCTTGAACATATGTTTAGGGTGATCTGGAGGACCGTTGCCCTATTACTCCATCCATGCTGGTTTAAAGTCGTAGACTTCGTGACTTCCATAAGGACGTTAATTCAGCTATGATGAGCTGCAGCACCCTAGTTACGATAGTAAAGCAGCGGTACGCAGCAGGTCCAATTACAATCAATAAATGGATCCTGGATCTCTGGAGGCTTTGGTCTAGTGAATCACTTGGCATCACTACGAGAAGGCCTAAAAGAATAAAAGAGGCCTCATCAAGTAGTGTTTGGTCAAAGGTAAATGACATCGTTTCTTATACATGACGAGGGACCTTGTGTCCTTTGGAAACTTGGTAGGGTAGTTAAAACTTTATCCAGGACAAGATGATCTAGTTCGAGTGGTCCAGATTAGAAAAAAAACTGGGATCTGACCACTCGGACCATCGTCAAGTTGTATGCCATTGGAACAGGAAGTCGACATGTTTTCGGATCCCCTCAACCGGCGGTCGCTGGTGATGGTGTTAGCGCTCACGACTCCACCCCTATGTCACCAGCGGTCGCTGGACCATCTGCCAGTGACGATCCTGTTGGAAGATTACCTCTTCGGCCGAGCCGCTGTTAAGTTCTTCACAGCTTTGGAGAGCTAACATTGCTGCGGGATTACTGTTCGATAATGTATATATTCGGTGGTCGGGGAAGATGTCGAGACTCGTAAGAGTAACTCAGTTTAGGTTAAGTAAAAGTACTGGAAGGTCAAATTAGGGGCCAGTATTAGGCTTAAGTTTATATATCTTTATAAAATGGTATGTACTATTTCTTATTAAAGTCTCTATGGGTTTATTATCCATAATTATATAGGGTATATATCATTATAATCAATACGGTATATCTTGTAGATAGTTAAATGACGCATTTGGTGGATATTGACTGCGCTTAAATGCGTTATTTTCAGGACTGGCGGGTTGACCGCCGGGAACTCGGACTTCAGCTTTAGTTACGACTTCGTGGAATATCTCCTAGCCGCTCTCAATACAACCCACCTGTTCATGCTAAGTCCACTCTAATTCTTAACTCCTAGTGGCCACTATACCTTCTATCTATTCCTAATTCTATCCTTGAGCTATCCATCATTATCATAATGATTTAAAGTAAGTTAACTCTTATAAGTTTATAGGTTAATTGCACTTTGTTTACTCTTGAATTCTTATAACATATATGACAACCACAGATTAGAAGAAAACAAAACAATATATAAATTTTGGCAAATAAGGAGAAGATTAAAAATTCAGAGTGCCATAAGAAAATAGCCGCAGACAGCACAAAGAACACACTCAGGGAGTGCCGCTATAAAGGCAATACCTTCACCTCTTATTCTTCTCTTGATGGAAGTCGCTGCCCTCGCTTGAGTGGGAACAGCCCGCCTATTTACAGGCTTTTCCAGAAAAAGCTAGAGCTAGATTCAGATATAGTTTAGAAACATTAGAAAAGTAATGAAGGAAAAAAGCTTCAAGCTGAATATTTTACGGTGTTATCTCCTATTTACCGCCTTCTCCACCCTTTCAATATATTTGTTCTCTCCTTACTGTCCCCCTTCTCCACCTCTTTACTATTTAATCTCATTAATCTTCCTCCCCTACTCTGATCACCTTCTCCCCCTCCACTAACCTTTGGCCTGTCTATATACCTTCTCATCTCCTCTGAATAGTTTTCTAACCTCCTTCTCCACCTCTCCTTAGACCTACTAGTCTTACCCCCTTCTCTACACCTCCTCTCCTCCCTCCATCGCTCTACCTAGCTAGTGGCTCGCTGTGTAAAACGTGACTAGCGTCTTGGACTTCCACCCAGAAGTGCCGAGGATCGCGCATATTTAAAGATTTTTCACAAGCACCGAGTCATTACCGTCCCTCATGAGCAAGGGGATAGGGTAGTAGTACCGGACCCAATGGAAATACGCCTAATCGGCCTTATTGGTGCTAGTCCGTTAGCTGGCTTAGCATGTGCTAGCTTTAAGAATTATTATTCTACTCTAGTATCTAATATCAGTGCATTTACCACAGCACACCGACATGCACCCCCCCAAAAAAAATACCCTCATTGTTCCCTGATAAATAGCATTGTATGAATATTCCCATATTCAAAAATATGCTACAGGGGGGCAATGCCTAGCGAGTTAATTGCTCAATAGGTGGCGTTCAGAGAGTGAGAGGTCGAGTGTGGGGGATGAGACTGTGAAGCACAGAGGCGAGGCGGCTTCAGAGATGCGCAGTTACTTCGAGCCGTGAAGCTTCGCATGTCTTCACTCCTTAGACTGTGAGCAAGACCTCACGGGCCCTCACCGTGTTCACGCGGTGAGAGTGTAAAGGCTATCAGCCCTCATGCCCGACGAGGGAGTAGTTGGAATATAGGAAAAAAAATAAAAATAAAAATATCTTTCCTCTTCCGCCACACCTGCCTCCAGGAAGCTTTTCACTACCCTTCATTCTTTTCTCCACCTTCCTCGTCTACCCCCTATTCTGTCCCGAGACCTAACACAAACTTTTACTACCATCATCCTCCTCTTCTTTCCGGTTCTTCCCACTCCCTCTCCCCCACCAACCGTTTTTAAAACTCTTCTTCCAACCTATCTCTCTCCTCGTCATACCACTGGCACTCTGTCACTATATGTTTCTATCGTCTCCTCCCCTCTCATTTCCTCCCCACCACAAATTCAGACACTCTTTCACTCCCTCATTCCACCTCCATGTTCTTCTATTCGTCTCCTAATGGCCCCTGCCCTGAGCCTTAAATAATAAGTCAGCTCCTCCAACTTCCGTCGTAGAACTACCTCTTTTCTCGGTCTTCCCCGCCTATAAACATGAAGACAGCGGGCCATCGCAGGCCCAAATGCATGTCAAAAACCGGCGGCCCCATGAGGGCAGCCGCTGCGGCCCGCCAACTGGTCTGCTCATACGTTTATACTGGTGTGGCCGCTGACAGCGGCGCCACCGCAGTTATACCCACTATTACCCGCCGATGCTACGGAAGGGGGTAGGGTGAATTTTTCTTGTTAGATACTATACGGTAGTTTTTTTGTTCCATAGAATGCTTGGGCCGAATAGTCCTGCGTTCTTGAGGAAGGCCACGGCTGGAGCCGGGTTCCTCTACAGACCCCCGCTTCTGACCACGACATGAATGCCCAGGTAACCGAAGCCACTCCCAGGTTTCTTGGCACCCCCATACGAGCCCGGGGGATAGTCAGGCAGTTTGACCCAATTCACTTTTTCTCTTCTAGGTTAGTTGGCCAATTCTTCCGCGGGATCCAAGGGTTGGATCGACAAATGGGAGACGCTGCCATTTTCAAGTCCCTCTTGCTAGGATACTGATTTAGCAATTATGGCTTCATCACAACTAGGAATGACAAACAAAAATATCTATGGGATTAAATTAGCAAAGACTTGGTTTAGTTCCTTTGGCAGGCCCAAGTTATAACCCAAGTATTATCACTGCATTTTGTTCTAATATAAGATTGAGGAAATAAATTACATACACTAGCTCATATTGGTTTATTATATCTTTATTGGCATACTGTAATCCTGTATTCCCAATATATATTGTAACTTAATCTAGCCCACTAGTAGGCCTATTCCACACCAATTTTCTATAAAAAAAAACAGGTATATTACTAATGTAGGCCTACTGTAATTGTTCAAAAAAGTATTCTGTAGGCCTATACCAAGAATGTTTTGAATAACAAAGTTAAAAGATTCACTCAAAGGCCTACAAAAGTAATGTTTAGCACCTTTTAATGGAGAATAATTATTGAAAACAAGAGTTATCTCCACTCATAAAATTAATTGAATAATATTATTTTTTTTTTTTTTTTTTTTTTTTTTTTTGGTTTTTTGCCTTCATGGGATACATTAGAAGTAATTCCTAGGGATATCCCTTGGACAATCCCACTAAAGATAACATTGTAAAGGGGGTGGGGGTAAGGTATAGGTTTGATTTTATACTTTAAGCGCCACCGCTAAAGCTGACTCCATTGGCAGGAGTCAGAAATAGTGGGGCAAGCTAAGAGAGAAGACTGCCACTTCACCTTAAGGGGAAGGTGTAGGCTTATAAAATAAATCGGTAAGTATTCTGGTGCATCACCCGCTTTGTTGTTGTGTTGTTGTTGTTGTTCCCCAGGCTGTCTGGCCACCTCGAACAGCCCCAAGGTCTCGAGCAAGGCCAAGGCCACAACCGAGCGGGGGGGTACCCACACAAAATCCCTCCTGCCTACCACTAACAAAGCCCGGGTGACCGAAGGCCACTCCAAGGGCAGGGAGCTGAGGGGAGGGTGCGGGGAAACGCCCGGGAAACCAAAGCCCCACCCAAGGCCCCGTGCCCCTCAGCAATTATGAAGGGAAAGTTGGGAGGGCAACGGGGAAAAAAAAAAATGTGACGCTTTGGCTCCCAATCTGCCAACTTCTAGGTTTGGCAGGTAGGGAGGTCAATCCACGGAAAAGACGCAGCCGCCACTTGACGGATTCTAGAAGATATATAAGTAAAAGGACCACAGTCAGAGTAAGGCTATGGGTATGGCAGAGATAGCTCAGTTCTCCCTCGGATAGACCAGCCCATCACCCACTTTGTTTCCATTACTCGTACGCTCGCAATCACGTTCCCGTTTTATTTTTGACTGCCGTGGGATATAATACTAGGTTGAGGCCCTCATCCCCCCCCCCTATGACTTAGTTATCATCATCATCCTACTGTATATTGCCAGTAGGGGGCCAAAAACAAAAAAAAAACAGTCAAACATAGATGTGAACGTAACCGCGAGCACACAAAGTACTGAAAAAACACTGCTGGCGATATGCCCGGATGCAAATTTCCGAAGTGACAGTATATACTAGTACTGTACTGTTATATATCATAGGCTAAATTCTTATTATCGTAGTTCGAGTTTGCCTAGGGTAGCTATTACCAAGTCAGTGTTAACTTCAACCATGCTTATAACTCTGGACAGATAACATTATATCACTAAATCAGAAAAAGTTTAACTACAAAGAGTTAGGAAAAATATTATATTTATACCTCCGGCACTTGGAAATAAGTAAATTCCATTATGATTAGTATGATAGTTAAATGTTGAAGCTCTTCTGGGAAACAGTGTCAAAAACTATATCTATTTGTTTCCTGTTGAAATAGCTTTGAAAACTGTTGACAGATGTGAATGTAAACACCATATGAGGAGGAGCACTTTCTTGACGTTTCGGCAGATAGCTTAGTCAGGTCACTAACAGACGCTAGGTCCTAGGAACGCCTTAAGGACCAATATCAATGTACAGTACTGTACGTGCAAATAAGACACCTATCACCTACTGTCTATGGTTGTATTAAAATACAACCATGGATAGTGCTATTACACTATTTTTGTAAATAAGTAAAATTTCATCACTTGCTGTTTAGCGTTGAACAGTCATGACAGAACCAAAACTTTCTCTATGTGCTGTAGTGGACAGAGAAGGATCGGTACTAATGTCATGTCTTCATTGACTTGTCAATTGCTTCGTCATTTGGTTTTAAATAAGACTAATACTAAAATATTATTATTACTTTACTCCAGACACTTGAATAAGTCAATTTTACATATACTTTACTAACTTTAGTCCACATCTATTCACGATAAATGGTAGGCTAGGTTAAATAAGAATTATAGCAGTTTGGTAGTTCGAAGTTTACTACCAGCCCAAATAGCTGGTACATAGATTAAATTAACTAATAATTTAGTAAAGTACAATATAATTTATTTCTGCATGCTGTGAATATTTCGTAGCCTAACTCATGCCGTGGAAATATCTTTGGTGACCTAACCCATGCAGTGACATAAGATTTGGTGACCTTAATCCATGCGGTTGAAAAATATTTGGTGACCTAACCCATGCCGTGAACAAATATTTGGTGACCTAACCCATGCACAATCCTATTAGGATGTATGTAACTCTTTTACTAAATAAAGGTCAATCAATCAATCAAAATGGCATCGTGAATTTCGAAACTACCGTATTGCCTATAATTCACATTTCAACCTAGCCCTATATTTATTGTGAATAGATTGGTACTAAAGTATATTCACCATGGACTGTATTTGAGTGTTTTGAAAGAGAAAATAATAATTACCAGTATATTTAGTATTAGTACTATTTAAACCAAATGACGATACGGACAAGTAATGAGACATGACATAACTAGTACCGAATCCTTTTGTGCACTACAGCAACATAGAGAAGGTTTCGGTTCTGCCATGACTGTTCAAGCATAAACAGCAAGTGATGAATTTTTACATCAGATTCAAAATAAGATGTAATAGCACTGTCCATGGTTGTATTAAATTGAATAAGTTGATAGGTTGTCCAATTTTATAGGATAAATAGGAATTAAGGCGAATAAAGCAAATGCTGAAAAATCACTATATTGGTCTTAGGCATCCTACGACCTAGTGTCTGTTAGCACACCTGAAAAAGCTATCTACGAACCACGTTGTCAATAAAGTGCTCCTCCTCATATGGGTGTTGTTTTTTTTTATATTCATTTTTGTAAATTTTTCAAAGTTATTTCAACATGTATAGTGGTTTCATGACACTGTTCCCAGAAAAGCTTCAATCTTTATCATATACCTGTATATATCTGTATGTACCAGCTTGTACCCTTATGTCACTGGTTTCCCAACCACAAGCCCAGTTCTCAACTTGCCATCTCCGATACCGGTTATACATCCCCATGCCCACAACCTAAGGGTAACGGGTGAAAGACTTCAGAGGAATCCTCATCTCCGACCACCCTGGCACCGTCCCTCGTTTAAGCTGCAGTTGCCTCTCTTGGCCTACATCTTGACCACGTCCTTCCAGGTCCTCTTGGCTGTTGACTCTGGCCCCGGATGGAATCCTGAAATTTGGGAGTCGGAAATTAATATCCAGTCGCAAAGGTCTTAAGTTTCCCTAATCAGGTCATACAATTGCAGCCAGAATACCCAACAGCAAGGCATAACATACAAAGATAGCTAATAACATGTCATAAAAATGGTCCCAAGGAAATATCATTGCCTATGCACAATAAGGAATTACATGTATGTTCACAAATATTTTTTTGAGGCTTTACAAATATAACACATGACATAACTCTAACTTGTACTTTACAGAAACATTAATACACAAAAAATATCAAAAGAACAGATTGACGAGTAGCAAAAAATAGGTAAGGATGTAGTTTTCGGGAATCGGGCGTATCGCCTGCCTTGTCTACACTACCGGTACTCTCAGGCTCGCGATCACGTTTCTGTCTATTTTGTATGCTGTGGGATACAATAGATTGTTACCCCCCAATGACTTATTCACCACTTATTGTCATTATGATAGGCCTATATTGCCAGTAGGGGGCAAATTACAGAAAAAAAGTCAAAATAGACGGAAACGTGCGTGCGACCTATATAAACATGATCATACTCCCGAATACTACATCCTTCCCAAAAACTATTGGACCAGTACCCAAAGTATAATAGAAGACACAGATAGCCTAATTTTTTTTTTATATTAGGCCTATTTCATTTGTTTACGATATGACTGGAAGACTGGCATAATAGTCCCCCTATATAAGGGCAAAGGGGAAAGAGGAGTGTGTGGTAACCACCGAGGAATATGTCTTCTAAGCGTAGTAGGGAAGGTATACATTGGGTAGTGATTGAGAGAGTGAGAGTGAGAACGGAGAAATGGATTGGCGACGAGCAGGGAGGTTTTAGGAAGGGAAGAGGATGTGTAGATCAGATTTTTACCCTGAATTGTGTTGTGGAGAAGTATCTGGAGAAGAAACAAAAGGTGTATGTTGCCTTTATGGACTTGGAGAAGGCCTATGACAGAGTGGATAGAGAAGGTTTGTGGAAAGTCCTTAGAATATACGGAGTAGAGGGCAAGTTGCTGAAAGCAGTGAAGAGCATGTATGAGGGTGCAAAGGCGGCAGTACGTGTGGAGAGTGAGCAGAGCGAGTTCTTTGACCTGAATGTTGGTTTGAAACAGGGGTGTGTGATGTCCCCGTGGTTGTTTACTGTATATATGGATGGAGTTATGAAAGAAATACTATCAAGAGCAGTGGATGTTGGTGTATCGCTGAAAAGGGAGGGAATTGAGTGGAAGCTACCTATACTGCTGTTTGCGGATGATACAGTTCTGATGAGTGATAATGAATGGGAGTTGCAGGGTCTGGTAAATGAGTTTGGAACAGTGTGCGAAAAACGGAATTTGAAGGTAAATACGGGGAAGAGCAAGGTTATGGTCTTCGAAAGGGGTGACTCACAGAGTGTGAGGTGAAGTGAACGGTCAGGCTATGGAGATCGTCAACTCTTTTAAGTATCTGGGCAGTGTGTTGAGTAAAGATGGGACTATGGTTGAAGGGATGCGGGAGAGGATACAACAGGGGAAGAGGGTTGTAGGAACGCTAAAAGCAGTAACAAGAAATAGGGTGGTCAGTATGGAAGTGAAGAAGTCCTTGCATGACAGTGTGGTAACCCCGACACGACTTACGGCAGCGAAGCATGGACGTTGGTTGAGACTCAGACCAAGAGTGAGAGCAGTGGAAATGAATTACTTAAGGAGTGCGTGCGGAGTTACATGGAGGGATAGACAGACTAATGAGGAAGTAAGAAGGATGTGTGGTGTGGAGGTAGATGTGCTGGAAAGTGTGCAAAGGAACAACTTGAGATGGTTCGGCCATATGGAACGTATGGAAAGCGAGAGAATGACTAAGATGGTGTACGAGAGCGAGGTGGAGGGACAGAGGGGGAGAGGTAGACCGAATATGAGGTGGAAGGATGGAGTGAGGAACTACATGAACGAAGGCGGTGCTGGTTGGGAGAAGGGGCGTCGACTGACAAGGGACAGAGGTGCATGGGGGTTGTTTCGTTCGTGGCCACCCCTTCGGGGATCACGGCGTCCGGCAATAGATAGATAGATAGACGATATGCTCCCACAGCCAACTGTTATTTGGCCCCCTGCTGGAAATTACAGTATATGATGATGACAATATATAAAGGGGATGAGGGGGGCAAAGTCCCCTTCAACCTATTATTGTATCCCACAGCCACCCCTGGTATCAAAAAATAACAATTCACCCTACAGCTGGCCGTGGGATACAATAATGGGCTGAAGGGGGATTTTCCCCCCTCAACCCCATGACTTATTGTCATTATCATATATATTACCAGCTGGGGGCAAAGAACAGCTCAGCTGGCAGTGGAATAATTTTGTAAAAAAAGAAATAGGCCTAGGCCTATATCATGATATCATCTATAGCCAATTACACTGAAACACTATCTGATCAGCCTCCATTAAGCTACTTACTCTAGGGGTTAACTTGGAATGGATGTAGTTTCCGGGTGTAGGCTATGGTCGTCATGTTTACATAGGGCGATCGCCGAGGTTAACTTCGCGTCTATTTTGACAGCGATTTTTTCGGTTATTTGCCCCCTGCTGGCAATATATATGATGATGACAATAGGCTATGTCATGGAGGGGTGAGGGGGGGCAAAGCCCCCTCAACATATTATTGTATCCATTGGCATTCAAAATAGACGGGAACATGATTGCAAACGTCCGATGCCTCCCCCACCACCGCCGCCGTCATGTTTACATTTGTCGATCGCCGTGGTTAAGTTCGCGTCTATTTTGACAGCGATTTTTTTTCGGCTATTTGCCCCCTGCTGGCAATATATATGACAATATGTCATTGGGGGCTGAGGAGGGGAAAGCCCCCCCCCCCCCCCCCCTTAACATATTATTGTATCCAAAGGCAGTCTAAATAGACGGGAACAGGATGGCAAGAGTCCGACGCCACTCCGCGTAGGCCTAGCCTAGTGTAAACAAGGCTGGCGATACACCCGGAACAACATCCTACCCGTTAACTTTTTCACAAGAACAAGTAGGCTAGAGGTTCAAGTTCAACGTAAAAAATAGGCTAATTATTATTGACAAGAATGTAGTTACCGGGTGTACGGTGTACCCCATCATGTTCCCGTCTATTTTGACTGCCTTTGGATACAAAAATACATTACCCTTCCAAACAACCTAACCTAACCAAACCTAGTATTATAATTTATAGATTTAGGCTAGGCCTATGCCTATACGTATTTATTTTATTATAGGCCTAAGTATTTATAGATGATTTATGTTGTATGTCGGTAGTGGTACACCCGGTAACTCGTCCTTCCCTTATTATTACCGCTAAATTGCTAATAATATGCTAAGATTCTCCTGCAATTTCCTTTACATTACAATGACGAGGACTCATTAGCAGTGTTCTCTAGAGTCTTTGGGAAGATATGAGTGGTGTAGCCTACAAGTAAGTTATAGGCCTAGGCATAATAGCATTTAATGAGGTGTAGCCTAGGGCCAACTCGGCCAGTTCCAACTCAACCCACGGGCCACTTAGCTATCCTACTTGAAAATCTGTTGTCAAAATTTGCCAGTAGGCTATTGATGCCAAATTCTCTGAACTACCAGTAGGCTAGCATTAACGCAATCCGTAGGCTTACCCCTACTGGTATATGAATCATCGCCACTAGGCCCACTACCCACCGGTATTAGGCTAGGCTAATACCAGTCTGATTTTTTCTAGGCTAGCCTATATTAAATCCTAGGCTAGGCCTGGATGAACACAACAAACCACCTTCAAATTCTAGATTCGGAAAAACTAAATAAGATGGTCACCCATTTTTCCCATGGATTTTTTTATTTTTCCCTGTTAGTTTTCATCAATATATAGTGTTTGGAAATAATTGCAACCCTCGGCGAAACCGTTTTCCCCATTATACAACGATCTTAAGACACGCCGCCCGATAGTGGGGAGGGCTATGAAGTACAGGGAAAATGAGGGGTTAAATGCGTAAAACGGCGATTAAAACGTATTTTTAGCAAAACTTGGCTCGTGTTTAAGGTATTTATAAGGCCTAAAACCCAATATTTCGAAAACCCGAGCCAAGTTTTGGCCAAAGCTGGCTCGGATCTTGATATTTTGTAGACAACAAAATGACAGTAACCTCATTTAGAAATTTGGCTCAGGTTTCCCGAAATTGCAAAGGCATAAAACCCGAATTTTGGAAAACCCGAGCAAAGTTTTGGCAAAACTTGGCTCGGATTTTGCGAATTTTAAGAGTAAACAAATTACAGTAACCTAATTTAGAATTTTGGCTCATGTTTCCCTAAATTGCAAACCCCAAAAAGCATAATTTTGGAAAACCCGAGCCAATTTTTGGCAAAACTTTGATCGTATTTTGAGAATCGAAAAAGACTAACTACATATCGGAAATCGGCTCATGATTTCCCTAATTGCAAAGCCATATAACCAGATTTATCGAAAACGTAGCACTTGCTTAAATCATAAATATCCAGTAACATAGACCTAGTACATTGGATACAACCTAATCCACACCTACAATGTGTCCGTAGTACCTAGTACGCCTACGTGGGATACAACATGGCGGTTGGGCCGGCGCCCATTTAGTAGCCTACCGGTATTCGGCCGTATCTGTAAATACGAATGCGAGGAACTTCAATCTAATCTAATTAACCTAACCTAACCTAACCTAACTTAACTTAACTTAACTTAACTTAACTTAACTTAACTTAACTTAACTTAACTTAACTTCACTTAACTTAACTTAACTTAACTTAACTTAACTTAACTTAACTTAACCTAACCTAAATGCGCCTCCGCTCGAATATGAATTCGCTCGAAGTGTCCAGATACCGTAAATACTACCGCAACTACGAATCTTGTTTCTGAAACCTAGTATATTAACCTAACCAAACAACCCAACCTATCGACAGAGATGGGCAGGTGGAGTGGACTAAAAAGCTGGTAGACAGACCTCGGGAGACAGGTGAAAATAGCCTGGACGAATCGGTGCCGTCTATAGGAAGATATTGGCAACCATGTTTCGACAAAATTCCATTTTAGTACCATATATTTTTATTAGGTTTTGTCGAGGCTTAAAACACATTTTCATATTATGTTAGAGCATATAAAATCCATATGCGTGTTCAAATATTGCAAAATAAGGAAAAACTAAATAAGATGGTCACCAATTTTCCCATGGATTTTTTTATTTTTCCCTGTTAGTTTTCATCAATATATAGTGTTTGGAAATAATTACAACCCTCTGCGAAACCGTTTTCCCCATTATACAACGATCTTAAGACACGCCGCCTGATAGTGGGGAGGGCTATAAAGTACAGGGAAAATGAGGGGTTAAATGCGTAAAACGTCGATTAAAACGTATTTTAGCAAAACTTGGCTCGGGTTTTAAGGTATTTCTAAGGCCTAAAACTCAATATTTCGAAAATCCGAGCCAAGTTTTGGCCAAAGCTGGCTCGGATTTTGAGTTTGTAGACAACAAAATGACAGTAACCTCATATAGAAATTTGGCTCAGGTTTCCCGAAATTGCAAAGCCATAAAACCCGAATTTTGGAAAACCCATAAAAACTTGGCTCGGATTTTGCGAATTTTAAGAGTAAACAAATTACAGTAACCTAATTTAGAATTTTGGCTCATGTTTCCCTAAATTGCAAACCCCAAAAGCATAATTTTGGAAAACCCGAGCCAATTTTTGGCAAAACTTGGATCGTATTTTGAGAATCGAAAAAGACTAACTAAATGTCGGAAATCGGCTCATGATTTCCCTAATTGCAAAGCCATATAACCAGATTTATCGAAAACGTAGCACTTTAGGCTATTTAAATCATAAATATCCAGTAACATAGACCTAGTACATTGGATACAAGCCTAATCCACACCTAACGCCTACAATGTGTCCGTAGTAGGCTACCTAGTAAGCCTACGTGGGATACAACATGGCGGTTGGGCCGGCGCCCATTTAGTAGCCTACCGGTATTCGGCCGTATCTGTAAATACGAATGAGTCACTTCGAGCGAATTCCTGATAGAACCTAACCTAACCTAACCTAACCTATTCTTACCTGGTGTTCTTACATGGTGGGCTTCCCAGACCCCAGAGCTAAGTGTTAGGTCGGGGTCCACGGAAGCCACACACTGCTGATGCGCCAGCCCAAAGATAATTTAAAATTTATAGTAAAAACAGGGAGTATAGAAATCTATGGACTGGAAAGTGCATCATAAGCAGCTACGTAACAAACAAGGTACAAGTATAAGTGGTTGAGGAGGCCAGAAGGTGTGACATCGAGAACAAAATCATGAATATTCATATAAAACTCCTGCAAGATAGTCGGAAAGGGCAGCCTTGAAAGATAATACGTTAGTCAGGGATACCAATTCTGTGGGCAAAGAGTTCCACAGAGACACGTATCTAAGATTAAAAAATATTTTTCTTATTTCAAGCTGGCATCTCGAGTGAGCAATTTTATATGGGTGACCCCTGGTTGCAAAATATTGGGGACGATCAAAAACATCTTCAGGAGTAATTGAGCAGAGACCGTGAAATATTTGCCAGTACTTAATTATGTCATGCCTAAGAAGACTTAGCTTAATGGAAAATAGGTTTAATATCCTCAATCTCTCACCATAATCAAGATTCTCGAGACCTCCAATAGATTTAGTCCAGCGTCTCTGAACAGACTCCAGTAGTCTAGGTCCCCCAAATACCCAAGGTTCCACAGAGAGGAAGAATATTCTAATATGGGACGAATATGGGAAATAAATAGTGGCATCATAAAGGAGGCAGCCCGGTTGCCAGTTGACCTTAGGATACTATGGGCGAGTCCTCCAGCCTTGTGGACAATATCAGAGATGTGTGTATGAAACTTAAGGGAGGAATCGATTAAAATTCCTAGATCGGATGCACAGTCTCTAATAGGGATTAACGAGTTGGCAAGCTAGTATCTGCCAGAATGGCCCAGGTCATCCCAATCAATTTCTTTCCTACAGAATCTTAGGTGGACACATTTATCTGGTTCCATCGTTAGGCCCCAGGATTTAGAGACCTTCGCAAGCACTTCTATATCAGACTGGCAAGCAAACATACAATTAAGAAAATTTAAGAGGTTATCATATTTGATTTTTACATACAGTTTCAAATCATCAGCATATTTTGGTAGACGAATTAATATTACGAGTAATATAATTGATAAATATGAGGAAAATCAGGGGACCAAGGACATAGCCTTGAGGGACTCCGCTAAGCACATCCCTGAAAGAACTACAATGATTATTTACTTTGACATGCATAATACGGTTATGGAGAAAGTCCCTAATCCAGTCCAGTACCCTACCCCTAATTCCCAAGCTATAAAGTTTGGTGATCAGAATGTCATGATTAACCACGTCAAAGGACTTGGAATAGTCAAACAGGATCAAGTCAACATTATAACCCTGGTCCATCCATTTGGTGATGTCCTTGTAAGTTAGAAGGAGTTGGTCCTCGGATGATCTGCCTGGTCTGAATCCAAATTGGTCATTATTGAGAAGATTGTTAGAGTCAAGATATTCATAGATAAATTTAGTTATAATACGTTCCAAGGACTTTGAACAGATGGAAGTTAGAGAGATTGGTCTATACATTAGTGGATTGTAGCGAGAACCCTTTTTAAAAATGGGCACAACTGAGGAACTCTTCCAGGCAGAAGGGAGGGTTCCAGAGACCAATGAGGCACGGTATATCAGTAAAAAGAGGATATGCAAGGGTATGGACACAGGATTTGAGTAGGTGGGCGTGGATACCGTCTGGACCCATCGATGAGGACGTATCAAGTTTGTTGAGAACAGATATAACATCATTAAGATTAATATTGATATCTGGAATTATACTATCTGTTACCTGATGTGAGGCAGGGGAGGTGGGAGCAGATGTTGAAAAACACTGGCAAAGGAAAACACAAATAGTTCAGCCATAGCCCCTGCATCGTGAATGATGTTACCTGTGGACGACTTGAGTGGGCCAATACTGGGTCTACCCACCTTCTTTTTCCGCGAATAAGAATGAAATAGTTGAGAGTGGGTTGTGAGATGGTCAATCAGAGAAGCCTCATAACTGGACTGACTATGGATGGCATAATTTTTGTAGCGATAATTAATATCTAAAAACTGTTTCAGGGCGTCCTTCGCCTGGTTAGAGTTACGACCAAACTGTGTACGAGTTCCTTTATAATTAGTCCAAAGTTATGTCTGGTATTTTTTAATAATATAGGGGGTCTGACAGGCCATGGAGGACAAGAAATTTATTGAAACTCTTTGTAGGGATAAAACGGTTAATTAAGGGCATAAGTATGTCTGTAAAACGAGAAAAACATTAGATTACATTAAGGTGGGCAAATTCAAAATCCCAATCAATATCCTCCAAAATTAGGTTAATCTCTCTGTAGTCACCTCTATTTTTTTTTTTTTTTTTTTTTTTTTTCTATATTCCAACTTACTTCCTCTCGGGCATAGGCTGAGAGCCTTAACATTCACCGCTTTACAATGAAGCCCGGGAGGTCTTGTTCCAGTCTAGGGAGTGAGGCATGTGAAGCACGTAGAGTACAACGAGCACCTGCCATCTTGCCTTCACATGAGGCACGGTGCTCACTCATGGCCCGAAACGACCCCATCTCTGAAGCCACCTCGTTCCCGTGCTTCACTGTCTCACCACCTAAACTCGGACTCTCACACTTACACACACACAACGCCACCTGTTGAGCAGATAACTCACCAGGCATTGCACCCCTATAGCATATTTTGAATATGGGAATATTCATACAGTGCTATTTAATCAGGGAACAATGAGGGTATTTTATTGACGTTTCGGTGGGCTTGTGGTAATGCACTGATACTAGGTACAGCACAAATTCCATCCCAATAATATCTTCCCATTGATACATCGGGATTTGAACCCGGGACCTTTGGATTACCAGGCCAGTGGCAAGACCACTCCACCACACCTCCCCTAAGCCATATCTATGCCATATCTTGATGTTAGTGGGCTCGTCATTGATAGTTTGATCTGGAATATATAATTGGTGATAACTGGGCTATGGCCACAGTTGGGAAATGGAGGACGTACCTGTGTATCGCCAATTCGGTCGTTTTCCGAGGTAAGAATCCGGTCCAGTATATTACCTGACGGTGGAAAGTGGGTTCTGTAATAAGTTGAGTAAGTCCCAGGGATGTAAAACAGTCAAGGAAGGTTGTATCGAGGAGACTGAGACCTCTACGAATAAGATCACAAGACCATTTAATAGAAGGGAGGTTGAAATCTCCCATGAGAACTATTTCCTTGTCTGAGCAAAAATCATAAATAAAGTCAAGTAATGTCTCATTATCTAAGGGGGTGTAAGAAGGGGGGCGATAAACTGTTATTATGTAAATATTATAGTAAGGCAGAAAAATAACAAGGGTATTTTGAAGGTCAACATCAATTTCAATATACTTTAAGGAAGACTTTACATACATACATACACCATGTTTTGGGATATCGCCGTGGACATCTTTTCTTAGGACTGCATAATTGGGAATAGAAATAGCGGCGGTAGAGACATAAGGCAGCAGCCATGACTCACTAATACCAAGAACTGAGATATCGGAATCGTATAAAATTGAAAAAATATAGTTAACCTTATTAAGTATGGAATTAACATTAACCTGAGCTATGGACAAAGAATGGAATGTGTTATTGTCAATGATGGAGTTAGTTACTGGGATAAAGGGAGATCATCAACGTTTTCACTCCTTTGAGTGTCAGATCCGGGGGGCCCCCGGCCTCCATCCACGGCAGGAGCCGCAGGGACATCTTTGAGCAGCAACAGGGGGGATGTCACGAGGGGGAACAGGACCGGGCGGGGCCTGTGGCTGCGGTCTGGATGGGGCCAGAACGGATGTCACAGCACCCGCCCGGGCACTCGCGGCTTCGGATCCTCTCTGGAAAAGTTCCTGTCTCTGCTTATAAGTTAAATCTTTGTGGATGTAAACCCTGGGGTAGTCAATAGAATCTTTCAGTTTACGGGCTGAGGATAGTAAGTACTTTCTGTCATTATCATCGAGGATATTTCCCCTAAATATTCCCTTATCCTGGTCTATGAGGACAACATTGACAATGGAGAGGTCTCTGTCTATCAAAAAAGGAAGAAATACCTTTAAATGTTTGGGCAACCTGGCCCAGATTAGTGTTAGGAAGTCCACGCAGAATAATAGACTTGTGCCTCTTCTCCCGCTCCCTCACCTCAACTCGTACTGCAGTTCTAAGGGCTTCACCGTCCAGTTCTAAGGGCCTCACTATTAGGGAGAGGGGTGGGGACAGAGAGAGACCCCACCAAGTGTGGGACTGCATTAGGGTGGTTCAGTAGTTACGATGAAGATCTTCCATTTGGTTAGTAAGTGTACGAACTGCTGAACACAAGGCTAAAAACCATTTCGGACACTTGTTTTGATCGTCCCACATTTTCACTTGAGTCCGGGAGGAACCAGAGTTTAGATGGGGAAACCTACATAATGGGATTATCTATTCTACACTTTAGGCAAACAAAAAGAATGGCATACCTTCAGGTCCGAGAATTTTTATCAATAATATCCTCTGAAGTCTCTGACAGACCCAGACACCATGGCGCCTGGGTGGAACCAACCATCACACCTGTCACACCCCTATGGCCTCATCACCCACGGGAAAAATGACAGGTACCACAAAGGGCAGGGGAGCCATTAGTGACAGATATATCAGCATTAGAGGAGAGGGGAATTATACGGGGGACGCACAGCAGTGTTGGTAGCCATGGGAGGAGGAAGACGACGAGGCGTACACCAGCTGCACCACCCACGACCCCGCCCACCTACCCCGGCCTCGTGTGATCACCCTACCTCCAGTCATAGCTGTTAGGAGTAGGACAGGTACAACCCACCAGGTATTGACAACTGTAGAGGCAGCAAGGTACTCACATAATCCAAAGAGAAGGGACGCGACAAGAGTTAAAGTCCGATGGACGCATGTGTATGTGAGGAGCACAAGGGGCACGTCCACCACCACGCCAGCCAACTACCAACTAACCTAACCTAACCTAACCTAAATGCGCCTCCGCTCGAAGTGTCCAGATTACCGTAAATACTACCGCAACTACGAAATCTTGTTTTCTGAGACCTAGTATATTAACCTAACCAAACAACCCAACGCTAATCGAACAGAGATGGGCAGGTGGAGTAGACTAAAAAGATGGATGGACAGACCTCGGGAGACAGGTGAAAATGGCGTGTGTACGAATCGGTGCCGTCTATAGGAAGATATTGACAACCCTGTTTACGACAAAATTCCATTTTAGGTACCATATATGTTTTATTAGGCTGTTTGCCGAGAGCTTAAAACACATTTTCATATTAGCCTATGTTTAGAGCATATAAAATCCATATTTGTTTTCAAATAATTGCAAAATAATTGGTGGACCAACTTATTTAGTTATACTCAAATAATTGCGTGACCAACTTATTTAGTTTATAGCCTAGGCCTACTCTAGATTCTAGCCTACGACTTTTCCCTTAATGCTGATTACTCACGGTACCGGTACTCACTAGAGTCACTACTCACGCCCATCAAATGGCAACAGCTCAACAATTCACATTACAGGAGTTAACCCTTCCCCTTCCATTCCATTACCTCAGATTCCTCAGAATTAGTGTAAATTTTACTTGCTTTACCAATGGTAGCCGTAGGCTATGGTAAATGCGGTCAATCCAAATGTTCTGCTATGCTACTCATATGTTTTACCTGTCTCCTCCTTGTACCAACATGATTCCTCCTCTGCCATAGTAAAACAAGTAGCTTAGTGATTTGTTGGGTCAATATACAGGATGGCGCTAGGCAATATAGGGTAGCCAAAATTATAATGGTAGTTTTGGGTTCCTATCATCATATGCTTCATTTCTATATACTTTTTATCCCCGGGAAAAAATAAAAAAATCTTGGGTTTTGTTTTTGTTTTTTTGTTTTTTTTAGGCTATTAACCTAACCAAAAAACCTAACCTAAATGTATTTGGGGGCTATTAGGTTAGGTTAGGTTAGGTTTTGTGGTTAGGTTAATGACCCAAAACACCAAAAATCCCAAGAAAATAAATGAAAAATCCCAAAAAAAAAATGTTTTTTTTCCCCGGGGATAAAAAGTATTATAGCAATGAAGCATATGATGATAGGAAACCACAAACTACCATTGAATTTTGCTACCTATATTGTAGCGCCTCCTGTATATTGCGACCATTTGTTGCCTGCACTATAATGTAATATGAATTGTCAATAATAGTAACTTGCCTGAAATGTCCACCAAATACGAAAATAATGCCAACAGCCTCTGTGTCCCTGAGTCACTGTGTGTTTGACAGTTAGAGAAATTTGAAAAAAAATGTCGGCTGGGAGATTTTTTTTTAATCATTGTTATGATTGCAATACAAAACATTGTGAATACGTTATTAACATTAATAACCATCACAACTAGAGACAACAAAAATAAAGGTTTAATTCTAGTTTCGCTTTCAAAGAATATCCATAAAATTTTGTCGAGGCTACTTTAGAGTTGTCATACACCATACTTAATTCCTGATATGTACAAAGCGGCGGAACTGCAATTATAAGGAATTATACCTACTGTAAAAAAATATATTTTCCCCCAATATTGCGGCCACCATTGCTATTACATAATACTAGGTTAGGTTAGGTAAGGTTGTTAGGTTAGGCTAATGTCGTTAATGTAGTTTATTATCATTATATTACGGTATTGTACCCAGCAATTTCCATGCTCTTCTTTCGTCTTCTTCTTATTCTTCTTTAGGAACCATGGTCTTGGTCTTGGTGCGAGAGTCAACGAAACGACTGGTCGAGGGTGCTGGCCTTAGTTATCGGCTCTCTCTCCTAGGATAAAACTTATAAACTATAATGGAAAAGGACAGGTTGAGAATAACAGAAGATTGTTCCCCCGTGGGCATTCTCACCCCAGCCTCACTATTGTGGGCCTGATTCTTTCCTCCACCCGCCCGCAGACCGTGCAGGATCCACAGGGCTGACCTTTGTATCGGTACTGGCTCAGAAACGTTATGAGGAGGGAAAGTTTAGAGTAGAAAGGATAGTTTAAGAGACATTTTTTTTTTTTTGTGGTGATGAAAAACCCCCCCCTCACTTCCTCCTCCCTCACCCTCACCTCCGTCCCCCACCCCCCCACCGCCCCCACCCCCCCCCCCCTCACACATTTCTCTTCCGCCACATTTTCTCCAAAATCATCTTAATCCATCTCAATGTCTCTGTGTTTCCATCTCCTGTGTTAACCCCAAGAGCGCCCCTACCCCTCGATTCTTCCCTCTGATTAATCTCCTCCCACCCCCTCTCCCCAACTCTATTCCTCATGTAACTCTCCAACTACTCTCTCTCCTAATTATATCTTGTACATTCGGTTACTATGTGTTCTACATCCTCAACTATCGGGTCCTCTCCCATTTCACATTGACATTGCAGTGCTGGTACCACTCCATTCCATCTACTTGTGCTATCATTCGTTTCTAGAGCGATCCTGTTCTTGCCTTTAAATAGGAGTTTCTGATCCCCATCCCCCATCATAGTACAGTCTCTCTAGCTGGTTTTTCCTTCTCCTCTATAAAACGAAGTGCCAGCGTGGCTTTATTTTATACACCCTCCCTCCATGCTTCTTCTCCCCTACTCCTTTATCCCTTTCTCTATGCTGGAAAAACATCCCCTCCCCTTCTCTAGTATATGACCCACTCCTCTCTGTCATTTTCTTTTCCTAAATTCCCCTCCCACCCGAGTCCTGTTTTATATTTTATCCTCCCCAATCTTTTCTTGCACTCTCTGGTCCATGTAATTTGCTCGCTCGCCCATCTGTATACCTTCCCCGGCCAGCTATCTTCCCCCATCCCCTCTAGCCTCACTTTTGTACTTCCTCTTTCGCTTTCCCAATACTTTCCTCAAACTTAATCCACCCCATCTCCCCTCGTATTGCTTACTGAGCTACGTATGTAGTTGCCCCCAATCCTGTCCTCCGGATTTTCTTCTGTATCGTTTCTAATTTCTTCGTTTCCGCCTCTGGGTTTCTACCGCCTCAAAGCCGTACATTATTGCAGGTACTCCTAATCCTTTCCACAGCCCTCGCAAAATATTTCATAGCATATTCGCGTCTTAGCCTTGTCGCGTATCCAGAGTCTCACAGTCCATTGTTGCATTTGTCCCACCTTTTCACTTTTCGCCTTCTCAAAACCATTTATACGGTGATCGTTTACCCCCAGATATTTATACTCCCTTGTCTGTCTTCATTTTCGGTTTCCTTCCAGTGTCCATTCATCGTCTTCTTGAAGCTCTCCATTCATTTTAATCCACTGGCTCTTTTCTTTAATTAAATCTTACTGAAAGTTCCTCCTCGAATCTCGTTGCTTCCTTTAGTAGTTCCTGCAACCCTCCTCCCTTTCCTGCCATCAGAACTACGTCGTCAGCAAACAGCAGTACCCCCAGTCTTTCTTTGTTTATATGAATCCCCTCCCCAAATCTTTTTATCCTCTGTGTCATTTTCTTATATATATAACGCAACTAATAACGGCGATAATACGCACCCCTGCCTTACCCCCCTCGTGCTTTCTACCCATCCCGTTTCTATATTTACTCGCGTGTACTGCGCTTTTGTTCCTTGGTACATCGATGTTATGATGTTTATATACTTTTCTGGTATTTCCAAACCTTGCCATTATTTTCCATAGCAGTTCCATGTTTACTCTATCATAGGCTTGTTCTATATCCAGGATTGCACAAGAGCCCATTTTATTTCTCTCTTTTCATTTTCCCCATCAATTCGTTAAGTATCTAGAATATTATCTGTCCCCCTCCTATCACTCCTCGAACCCATTTTGTCCATCACGATAAGCCTGTTTCCCTCTATGGCTATATTCATCCTTTCATTCAAGATCCCGCAGCAAGAGTTTCCATATTGTGTTTGTCACTGTAACATGGCCTGTAGATTTTTCATTTCCTTCTTACTCTTGTACCATCCCTTGTGCAATAGTGTTACTCGCGCTTCATTACATCTTTCTTGGTACTCTCGTCATTCCCCATTACCTCATTCAACATTTTCTTCAGTCTTCTTGCCATTTCTTCCCCCCCCCCCACACACCTATATGTACATTTCATTTGGTATCCCATCCGGGACGGTCAGCATTTTCCTTTTTTAGTGCTTTGATCCCTCTCCGTACTTCTTCTATTGTGAGCGCCCTTTTACATTTCCTCATCTTATCCTGTTCTGGTAGCCTTCTCTCTCTCATTTCCAAGTTCCATTCCCTCTCCTCCCTTGTTCATTTACTCCCCCTATTTCCTCCCGGTATCGCTTTCATTTCATTCTTTTATTTTTTCTTCTGTATTTAGTAGTTCTATCTCCCACCTATTAGTTCCAAGCTTTCTTACTCGATACCGGTCTCAACCTCTTAACATCCTATACCACTCCTTTTGGCCCTATTGCCCCTTGCTTCTGATTTTTTCTACTTCGCTTTCTCGGGTTTTATCATTGCCTATTGTATTAGTATTTTTACCTTCTTCCTTTTCTCCTCGTATGCCCGTACCGCTTGTCTTTTCTTCGCGTTCCCTCTCTCCGTATTCCCTCCTAGCTCTCTATATCATCCTTCTCCTTTCTCTGTTCGCATCCCTTCTTTCACTTCTTGCTTGTTGTATTTCCCCATTCCACCATGGTTTTTGTTTTCTTTTTCCTGTCCATCTTCTTATTATTCCTATACTCCTTTCTGCCGATCTATTTATGTCCATCATCAACTCTCCGTCCATTTCCTCTACGCTCCCCTCTCTTCTTTCCCCTATTTCTTCCAGGGAACCTCATGTATTCTTACCCCTCTTTCACGTTTTAGATTCCTTCTATTTATCTTCCATCTCGTGTTTCCTTTGCTTTTTCCATTCCTTTGTGTAGGTTTCTCACCATGAGTCTGTCGGCGATTTGTATCCCTACTTCATTTTATTCATCTACCAACATGTTTTGGATCTCTTCCCTTGCTTCTCTATTCGAATAGTATGATAAGGCTATCGCCGATTCTTTGGTCTAAATTTTAATCTCCCCGTCGTAACCACCCAGTTGTTACCCATGTAGCCTTCCCCTCTCCCATTGTTTGGTTCAGTATTTCCATGTCATTTTTCCTTCCGCAAATTGGATCAAGGCTTCTCCATTCCCATTTATCCTCTCCCCTAGTATACCTATTAGTGTGCATTCATGTCTCCCATTATAATTATCTCCTCTTCATCCCTACCCCTTATCATTTCCTGTAGCTTGGTACTTGATTCTGTTTGTATCTCGTTCCCTTATCCCCACTTCCACCGTGAAGTACCCTATTATTGCTGTTATTTTTTCTTCCCTTCCAGTATTCATCAGCGCTAGGTGTCACTCCAATTACATCCTCCAGCTCCTTTGATTCTCCCACCCTTTAGTGCTCTCTATTTTCCATTTTGAGTTGTTCCTAATCATTAACCCTACCCCTTACCCCTTTCTTTTCTGATTTCTCCCTCCCTCTCCCAATGAAGCGTATATTTATCCCCTTTCCATTTTGGCTCTCCCATCAGGGGGGTTTCTGTGATTCCTCTCATTTCCATTTCCCACTCACTCCATACCTCTTCAATGTCTTGTATTTTACTATATTACATCACCATTTACTGTTTAAACATAGAATGTTTCTTCATAGTTGGTCGGGCAGCTATGCCGTTACAATGGCGCCTCCCTTTTGTCGCTGTGTACGTGAAACTAGAATTTTACCAAAATAAAATATAAAACTATTGCAATTAATATCGGTTTATAATCGAAAAAACGACGATTGATTGACACACTGACAATTGGCTACCCCTTCGTAAAGTTACGAGATTTCGTCAAGCCGAACATTAATATGGGTAAAATTTTCCCCACAAAAATTATTTAGATTCACATACACACATTGAAAGTACAATAGTAATTAATTATAAGTACAGTAGTTATGTAGGCCCTATGCTTAAACCAATCTTACTGCCCGAAGATGAAGAGATGAATAGTCCACAACGTCCTTGGGAGATTTCAATTTATTTTGGCTCAATGTATACTGAAAATATTATAAAATGTTTACTTGAATATTCTGAGCTCATAATTGTGTTTAAAAGGGTAAACACAATAAACATATTCAAGTATAAATAATATGTAATTCCATTTGTATATCAATTAACCCCTACCCTGTTGGAATTCGAAATTTTTACAAGAAAGATAATATTAAAATTTGCATTATTATGTTTTTTATGAGTTAAGAATCATGTTCGAAAATCAAGTCAAAGGCTAGTATAATGAAGAAAAACAACAGAAATTTCCTGTGTGTATGCATTTAATGGGCTTTAACAATTGCTAGCACACCGGGTCCCTGCAGCGGGCCGATGAAGGAAGGTTGCCCACCACTCAGCCGCCATATGCCGCCAATATGCCTGCCAAGCGGGCCGCCGGTTCTGGTTTATAGGGTTGCTTCTAGACCTATATCTTACCAGTGTAACTTTTCTTTTCCATTCCCTGTCGTATTAATACCTTTCACTCTCGTTCTTATCTCTTTCTCCAAGGGCCGTGGTGGTCAAGCGTCTGAGACACGCTCGGAGTGGTGAATCTGAAAAGACCCGGGATCGACTCCCTGCCACGGTGACATTTAGTGGGTGCGGTAGTACGTCCTAGCATGTTTCACATGCTTGCACCCAGTAGGGGGACATCCTGACGACGTATACAGACAAAACACACATAACAAAGCCAACTCCAACACCTTCCGCTCTGCTCAAACACCACTTCTCCCCTCGAAACCATCTTCTCTGAGCTATTGCCGATAAAAATGGCAAGTTCAGTCCAGTAAAGAATCGTAAGTATTCAGAGTCGTAAAGATTCCCGGACGAGCTCATCAGCGGCGGATCCACAGACGGACCGTGGTGATTGGCACCTAAACATCTACAAACTAAAAAACTAAACAACTGAACTAGGCGATTAGTTACTTCACCTGACCTGACCAGGAGAGGGAGAGAGAGTGTGTAGAAAGAAGGATGCGCGAATATATACGGGGAAGAGGAATGGCAGCGAGTGAAGACGACTGAGGATATGGGTATTGCGGATATTTGTGGGGTAGAGGAAGGGGATATAGGAGACAGGATAGAATACACTAAAAAGTAGCCTATTTGAAGAATATATGGAGAGAGAATGAGAAACGAAAAGGAGAGAGAGGAGAGGTAAGATGAGAGGATGTGTCCTGTTCATCTGTTTCTTCCAATATTTATCCTACTCCTTTATTTGAAAATAACGGAGAAACAGTTTTCCAAACATTCACCCCCATCAAGCCGTTTTCCCTCTCATTCTACCACACCTCCTAATCACAGTGGAAGAATGGGAAACCATGGCCCGAGTAGAGGAAAGAACCAGGAACGAAAGGACCCGCGGACACCAACAGGTGACGCAATGGAGACAGGGTTCTACTCCACACCGCCAGGGGAGGAAACCACTAATCTCACTGTACCAACAATGATATATCATACAGATCCGGAACACGAATTGCCAACATCAATATGGACAAGTCCTCCAACACCAGAAGGAAACTTAAGCATCCCCATCAACAAGTCCAAGGTCCAGGAACAGAACAGCAAGGAACGTAAAAGGGCAAGACCCCCCACTCATCAAGGACACAACAGCCAGCCCAGATCAAACGTGCTCGGGCTGTTACCAAAGAGAGGGAAGTGTACCTCCAACACCAGGAAAGGATATAATCGTCAACCAGTACAATGCCAAAGCACCAGAAAAAGAGAGAAGTGAGATAGACAGGCGACAACAATGATGGCACCACCAACACCGTAGCTAACCCCGCCATTGTTACCCGCCCCGCGTCCAATCTGGGACAAACGAAAAAAGAGGGTAGGGTCTAGGCAGTTCCCCCCCACTCCAAACACACAAGGAAGTAACAAATCCAAGGTACCAGTTGCTAAGGTGCCATTTTGGGCCGATCCACCCACAGACCTGGCCAAGGTAAAAGGTTGCAAAGAGTACTCCCACCAATTTTATTTAAGTATCTCAAATCGAGAGCTGTTCTTGACACCCCGGGTAAAAGGACAGATTCGAAAGTTGATGGACACAGTTGAAGAGTTGGTTAAGTTGATCGCAAGGCGTAGAACCCAAGTACGAGACTGTAGTCACCCATTATACTAATTCTTTGTAGGGGGTATCAAAAAGCTGGTTTATTAGAGCCTTCTGGGTTGAAGTAAGATAATAATAATTCTTTATTCCAGACACATAAGATAGATACAGTATAAATACAGTACGACCTAATGGTCCATATCACATACCTTCCCGTCAGACCACAGATAATAATTATACACAAAGATATATTAATAAAGACACAATAAAATAAAAAATACAGTAGGCCTATTTACAGAATAGAGCACATATCACATTTTGTCCACAATATAACACAGATAGGCTAACTAAGGCTATTGCTCAATGTTGGTTAACACCTATTGCACAGATCATTGCTCATAGTTCAATTAGACCTATATATTACATTACAGTACATACTATGTGTGCAGCAGCTTCTGCCAGTGAGATATAATACGGGATTCATAGATATGATCACTAGACCAAAGAGCTACAATCAGCGTGTTACTGGAGGATTGCAGTCGCTGCGAAAAGCTGTACACCAGTCTCCTGATGACAGCCCGACAGCACTGCACATCCAACAGTGTGCACACCATACTAGTGCTTTCATATTTAGAGAGACCAATGAACATCTTGAGTATATTATGATAGGATGTACACAGACCATTTATGGTGGCTCTCTTATACTTCCACCACAAATGGGCCGTGTACATAGAGGAACAATATGTCCGGAACAAAGTGACTTGAGTTTCCCAATTACACATGTGGAATTTTCTCAAGATGGTGTTACCACGTAAATATAGCTGTCTGCGATGACGGCCGATATCTGCATCATCTGAGCAATCGTTTGAGATAATGTGTCCCAGGTATTTTATTTTGTTTACTTCGTGAATAATTTGATTATTGAGTGAGAAATTGGGCAGTTTACTTTTATACAGTAATTTTGATCTAAATATAAGAACAGCACTTTTCAGTGGGTTTGAATTTAACACAATGTCTACTACCCAAATATTCACATAAATCAAGAAGTTTGCCCAGCCCTGCAGAAGACGGTGCTATAATGCCCCGATCATCAGCATACATGAGATGGTTGATGATTTTATTCCCACCATAACATCCAATCTGCTCTTTATTCAATTTATCACTTAATTCATCCATATATACATTGAATAAGTAAGGTGAAGAATACTACCCTGTCTCACTCCATTGGTTACTGTAAAGGAATCCGAAATAATGTTACCCCATCTTACATTAAATGTTTGATGGCGTACCAGTACTTCAAGATTCTCAGTATATAGGATGGCACTCCCCTTGTTGCTAATTTATCAAACAGGATATTGTGGCAGACTCTGTCAAATGCCTTACTAGCATCAAGAAAGCATGCAAAAATAGAGCTGTTCATTTTGATGTACCCATCCACTAGCTCCTTCAGAGTGTAGATGCACTGGTCCGTACATGATTCTTTTTAAAACCAAATTGATTACTATTAGTTGAGATATACACTGAGATTCTGACTAAAATGATTAACTCTAGTATCTACTTACAATACTGGCAAGGGCAATAGGTCTATAGTTGTCTTTGATGTAATTTTGCCAGCCTTGTCTTTAATTACTGGTATCAAGGTAACGGACATCATAGATTCTGGTAGGAAACCATGGATTAGAAAGCTGGTTAAGCAACTGCTGAGTTTCTCCAAGAGGAGAGTGGAGGAGTACTTCAAATGTTCAGCATATATACCATCAAAACACACAGGATTTGTTAGCATCTAGCCTACTTATTGCGCCTTGATTTTTTCACTTGTAACTTTAATTGTGTCATATTTTTCTTCTTTGTTACACTCTGTTGTAGCAGCAATGGTATTTCCTTGGTGCCCAACAGAGTTAAACAAAGTTTGGTAATGTGTTTTCCAAAGATTGGCTATGTTATTAGTACCAGAGATCCCATCTACAATAACGGGTAGAGGTGTGCAGCTATTATGCATTTTTTTAATATCCTTCCAGAAGGCCAATGTGTCTTTGCTAGCAAATTTTTTGGCCAATGCTTCTCTTCTTAATATATTTTCATTGTTTTTTATATATCTGATTGCATACTTGCATCTAGCCTTTAGTCTGGTGAACATGTCAAAAATGGGTCCCTGTCTCGGTTTGTTATGATCCAGCCCTACACTACGAGCATCTCGGGATGCCTGGTATAGTTCTGAAACATGGTCATTCCACCCAGGTTTGTTAAAAGAGTAATTTTTGTTATGCTTGTGAAATACTATGTCACTAGCCTTAGTAAGACAAGATATAATATTATTGTACAGCTTGCTGACTTCTTCTCGATGACTAGCATTAACACAATTGGGGTCTTCACAGGTAATGGCATCCTCACTGCCAGGATCAAGCTCAGAAAGGAGAGTGTGTGTTAAAGTGCAAAATTGCTCACACTCCTCCTCGTCAAGCCCGCCCATGGCAGTTTTGGATTTACCACTATTGTTTGACTGGGTTAATTCTGGCGCTCTTTCCAACTAGCTGTTAGGGACAATGGGATATGCTCTTCATCTGTAGATGTATAATGAATTTCCATATTTGTTATCATATCATGGAAATCAGCACTAGCTACGGTATGATCTAGCCAAGACGTTGAGCCCCATGCTGCACTGACACATGTGTAAACTACTATGAGGGAGCATGAGCTGAGAAGAGATAATTAGCTCATGCTCACCACAGAAGTTAGTCATATGACTAGGAAACGGAGAGTTACTCATGTCCTTCAGATTAGCATTCCAGTCCCCTATTACAGAATAGCAGGTGGTATTTAGTTCTTGTAAAAGAGCACTTAGCTCTCCAAGGCATTCCAGGTAGTGTTCTTCATTTTCATTACATTGGTAGGGCAAGTACACACTAAGAATAACTACTTTCCGTTGGATATCTTCTATTTCTATACCTGTACACCATGGTAAATTTGTTACAAGTGGTTTAACCCGGCTGTCTAAAGAGTCCCTCCACAAAAATAGCTACTCCTCCCGGTGGGTGACCTGCTACTAGACCATCCATAGCATCGGTTGTCGAGACCCCAAACCCATGAAAATTATCACAGATAGTACTGAGGTTACCCAAATCCTGTTTAAAATACCAAGTCTCCTGCAGGCACACAATATCACTGGTATTAAATACGTCTACTACATCAGGGCGTAGGAGAAGCCCTCTGTTGGTTTTAGGGAGCCCCCTACAGTTATAAGTAGCAATACGCAAATTGTTGGGAGATGAAGTAGACTTTATATCCATTATATCCATGAGTACTGGCAAGTTCCAATAACACCAGAAGATCAGCAGAAGACAGCATTCTCCACCAGCGGCGGTCACTTGTACGAATTCAATGTACTACCATTTGGCCTCTGCAACGGCCCTGCCACCTTCTCCCGCCTGATGGAATCAGTACTCAAAGGACTAACTTGGGAAACCTGCCTCGCCTATTTAGACGATGTAATAGTTTACTCTGGTACCTGGAAGGAACGCCTACGCCGATTGAAACAAGTACTCCAACGAATAAGAGAAGCCGGATTAAAACTCAAACCCTCAAAATGCGAAGTAGCAAGGAACAAGGTTGATTTTTTGGGTCACGTAATATCCGAGCAAGGGATTTCCCCCGACCCCCGGAAGCTATCTGCCATCCATGACCAACAACCCCCCACCACAGTCAAAGGAGTCCGCTCATTTCTTGGGTTAGCCACCTACTACAGACGTTTTGTCCCCCACTTCGCAGGACATAGCCTGCCCACTACATCAACTTACCCATAAGGACACAGTATTTTCTTGGACATCTGAGAGAAACGCAGCATTCGAGAAGCTGAAAGAAAAGCTAGTGCAGGCCCCTACTGTATCATTTCCCGACTATCAGCAACCTTTTCGACTCTACAACCGACGTGTCATTATACGCCATTGGAGCCGTTCTCGCCCAAGTCCAAGAAGGACGGGAACAATCATTGCCTATGCTAGCTCTACTTTAAATCTAGCTCAACAAAATTATACTGCCACCAAACGGGAATGCCTAGGAGTCATTTGGGCCCTCAACCCTTCCGGTCTTTCGGTACTAGAAGCAAAACTGGACATCATTACCGACCACCAATCTTTGCAATGGCTACGGAAATGCGAAACCAATTCAGCCTTACTAGTACGATGGAGAGAAAACACTCGAAGAGTACGACTTCACGATACAGTATCGACCAGGGAAACTCCACACCAATGCTGACGCCCTCTCCCGTCTCCCTGTACCCGACCAACCTGGCCGCCTTACGACAAACAGATTTTTTCCTACACTTCTGTAGTGCAGGACTTACCCAAACCCGCTGTCTCGCTCCTACAATCCTGGGAAAGCAGAAATCAAGCCCCTTTGGATACCCAAGCCTATATTCTCAAAGTTGACACGTTGGGGAGATCAACTCGCCACAGAATCCGGCCACATAGTCATTGACCCCACCCTCGCCCAAACCTACATGATTGCAATCCATGAAGGGAACGGAATTCACCTCGGTCAAAAGAAGATGTTCAAGATCTTTCAGGACCAATATTGACACCAAACCCATCCGGAATTGCCAAGCAAGTGACCGAAGCGTGCAAAACCCTGTGCGTTGGGAAAGGACCGATGCCGTACAGCAGGGCCAGCTGGTACCATTTCCGCTCAAAAACCATTCCATATCCTTTCCCTTGATGTGATGGGCCCTTTCCCTGCTCGCACCGGCAACCGCTCTATTGTCACGTTTGTTGACATTTATTCCAACTTCCTAATAGCTTGCCCCGCCAAAGATCACACGGCCACCACCGTTGCTACCCTCCTCGCCACTGAAGTTTTTCCCATTTTCGGCCTACCTATTGCTATCTTATCCGACAACGCCCCAGAATTTAGTGGTTTAGTCTGGCAACAATTCGCAAAGCAATGCGGACTAAAGATCAAACACTCCTCCCCTTACTGGCCGCAAGTCAACGCCGTGTGCGAACGCAGTCACCGTACGATTAACAACCAATTACGTACCCGTATGATTTGCCTTGAACACCTCCGACTGGTCATCACAATTAAAAATGATTCAGTGGGGTATGAATACCTGCCCCAAAGAAGACGGAATTTCCCCCCACGAACGCGTGTACGGAGTGGCCCCCCTCTTATTGCCATTCCATCACCACGCCCAACCCTCCACCACACTTCTCCAAACTGACCCTTTGCAACAACTACAGAACACCCTGCGCACCGCCCAAAACTGCCAAAACACTAAAACGCCAACACACTTGACCAGAACCCCTTCGCCATTCACTATACCGTAATGGTGGCCAAGCTTCCGGTCATCAACAATTAGGCCCGAGATATGTCGGACCTTATACCGTCACCCAGATCCCAAATGCCTACCAAACCACCATTAATTATCACGGCGAGACACGCACCTACAGAAATAGATTTGTTAGAATCTTCAAACCCCTAACTAACGAAGATAGTATTCCCCCTACCACCCCCCGACTCCGAGCTAACCACCCCCTGCACTCAACCACCTATTTTGTCCAGACCCGCAGCCCCACCTGACATTCCAACAAAACCAAAACCTCCTACCCCACCTCTCCCCGCTTTTCACCAACACCCCCCCCCCCCCCCCCCCGAACTCCTTCCCCCTCCGCACTGTCCCCAGAAGTAACACCCCCCCTCTACCGTACCTGTATCTTCCACCTCGGACAACAAATTCCAACAAACAAAAAACATACCTCCCAAACACTCACAAACCACCCACCGTTACAAACTACGTCCACGTGTGTCCTCTAAAACTCACCCTACAAAACCACATCGAACCAAACGCTTGCGAAAACCAGCCCCCCTATCATCCCACTCCTCCTCACCCTCACCTTCTACCTCAAACCGAAAACCCCCACCTGGCCCTCGCCCATCTCAAAGGAAAGAGAACCCCAACCCTTCCCTCCAACAACCTCTGGTTTCCTCACACACCCCATCCCCCCCTAACTCCACCCCCAGTCTCCACCCGAACTCCTCCGAAACCACCTCCCCCCTGTCCTCTATACCCGACCCACCAAACCCCCCCAACATCTTAGATCATGATTACGCCCTCAGAAATCCAACAACCGGCATCAACAACAAAAAACCTGCTCCTCCACAATGACCATCCACTTGACTCCATTTTCCCTACCAATTTGGCTTGCTCCCCCCGCAACTGGCCCCTTTCCTTCCACCATTCCCCCCTCCACGAGCAAACCCCACAGCACACCTACCTCATCTACAACGAATACGGCAACCAGCACCCCCCCCACCTCACCTCCTCTCAACCCCACCCCAATACCACCCCGATACAGAACATCATCCAGTGATTCAAGCCCCGAAATAAAAAACCGCCCCCCCATACAGACAGCCTCAGGATGTTTAATCACTAAACCTGTCCGGTTTTCTCCTATCCGCAAGATTAAAACAGTAAAAACCACAACATCCCCCACAATCCATACAACACACACGCCCATATTAAGAATTGCCCCGATTTTTCCCCCAGACACAACACTCAGCCAAGACCTCCGCCACTATACCTGACCAAACAGCCACCAAGATGTCCACGACGCCCTTCATAAAGCGAGTCAGAATGTACACAGACTCAGGACAAATGGTCCGCGTGCAAACCCACCACGAAGCCTTCACAGCAGCCCTAATCAACACCACGACAACTTTCCTTCAGGTCACCATCGACCCCCACAAGACCCCAGAGACCCGTTCCATCAATTGGTGGGGACTCCTCCATACACTACCCATGATCCACCACCAAGGAGCCTCTCTTTTCTTCACCCTTGAGGCTCGAGGACGAGCCTACGACGAAGGGGAGGGAAGTAAAATACCCCAAAAAGGGAATTCCCCCACTAACCTCCCAACCAACAACCCAGTGGTAATTCCGCAAGAACCAGAGCAAAAACCAACCGGGACGAAAGGACCCAACAGCAAGAAGGGAAAGTGGGACGCTCCCGCAAGATCAAAGGAAGCCGCCAACCCTGTCAGTCAACATAGGAGCGCACGACTGGACCAGGGGACCGACCTCAACACGGCCGGAAAGAAAAAGGCCCCAAAGGCACGTAGGCCAAAAATGGTGGATCCCCAACCTTTTTAACATTCACAACACTCACATACCAAACCCATGCTCAGCTGTCCTTTTTCTGTTGTAGTAACTAAGTATAGATAAGTGCCCCGTGCTCAGTTGCCCCCCCTTGCCTTGTTTTTTTAGTAACTAAGTGTATATATAATATTAACCGGAGTATGCCACCTGTATTGATGCGACATAGCGGCACTGTCCTTGTGTCGTATTGTGCCACGTGCATACCAACCCGGGTTCATCATCTTATTAGGACGACGTCTATAATGCCGTCGTTTATGCATGTATTCACTCCTTAGGGTAACTATCTGTTATCCACAATGTTTCTCTTTTCCACTTAACTCCGCATGTTACACACCTATTAAAAACCCAGTCTTCTAAAATACAAACCACATAATTTTCCTTCTAGACATTCCTGATGTACCAACTAAGTATGTATTTCATGAGATAACCACCTTGTGGGTTATAGTGCTTTCATTTGTGTAGGTGCGAAGGCGAGCTCAAAACACCTTCGATTTCCAGTCCACAACGAGCTCGATCATGATTATGTCACCCCTATAATTAATTATGTAACCCACATACCCCCCCTTGCTCAGCTGTTCCTTTCTTCTGTAGTAACTAGATATATAGATATGTGCCCCGCGCTCAGTTGCCCCCTTGCCTTGTTTTTTTAGTAACTAAGTGTATATGTTATGCCCTGTTTTTCTACAGGATTAACTTGGGTAATGTGAGTTCTAACTGACTGGGTATAGAAGGCTGCATGCACAAAATAAGGTATGAGGAATAGAGAACACAAAATAAGCACACGGTAACAAGACACACAATCACTTTTATTGATGTACACACTTCTATAGTTTTCTTGATGATGATTAATATGAAGCATAAGAAGATATGAATACTCGTACAAGACAAATGATAGAATTGAACAACACTAGCATTAAGTGGATCTGGATGGAGCCTAGTCTCCCACTTCCAACGTTCAGGTATTAATCTTCTGATCACTGGCTTTATTCACAAGTTTATATACTGGAGACCATTAAATGTTACTTATAGATTCATATTCACTGTTAGATTTATCACGGGTAGCTCTGGTGCACAAGTAGTAGTTCACAGACTTGAGTAGACACGCGTGTTTTAGAGCACGGGAATTCTAGTAACCTCAGGGGGGTACTGATCTAAGTTTATATTCTTGTATCAGAAACACATAGAACGCAATTCAGTGGGCGAACATCAGATATCCTAGGGTTTCACTTCTATGTAATAATATCTGGATATATGGGTAATTACGAGAGTTAATATCGCCTGTTAATTAGTAAACACTGATACGCTTAGCACTTCCTAATGGAATGGTTATATATGAATTATACTGGGGCAAAGATATAGCCACTTCATAGAAATATTAATAAGTGAGTCTCTAAATAGCACTGTAACACTGTAGCACTGATAGAGTGAATCTTGGGTAGTATTTGATTGGTCTGGTCCTGGTTATCTTGCGTCCGTGATGTTGGGGGCTAACGACTGGTTCCGCGGCCATCCAGATGGTCCATATGTAGAAAGTTCTCAAGACGGATCTCTTAGCGATCGTTGCTGGTTACACTCTTATATACCCTCTGGTTTCTAGACCTGAATCACAGATATTAGGATCTTCCTGTCAATCTGGATCGGAATTAACGCCAAGCGCATCTCACGTCGATCGCTCAGCTTCCCGGTCTGTATGAAGGTTATAAGGTGTACGTAGATTTCTTTTACGTGGACAGATCCTTCTATCTAAATCTGCCACGGAGTCTGCCGGCTCTGGAACTCAATTCTCAGGAACAAACAATGATAGAGCTAGAGGTCACCACAAGGGACCAGCCACTGTTTGGTGTCTATCTTTCAACTGATTTTACTGGGGGCTGGAGCTCGGTTTATAGGTTCGGTTTTGGACCCTGTAGGCAATAGGGATCTCGAGTTTTTGATGGACTTATTTGAGCTCTCAATTGATACGGGAACTAGGTAAGGTGGTGATTACTGTTGTGGCACATGGCTGTATGGAGCCTTCATCATGTGATATAACTGAGCCTTAGTAAGAGGTACTATTTTGGCTATACTGGAAGTATTTAGGGGAGAGAGACTGGATCTACTTTGCGAGGAGGTTTGGGACATCTTTGATAGGAGCGTCTCTCTTAGATGCTCAGTCTTCATTCTATGGTATAGCTGAGGTGCTAATTTGGTTATCGGAGTATGCAAGAAAGGTTAATGGGTTATTGTGGGTTAATAGAGGTTAGTAAGGGTGTTAGTCATACATGGTTAGTTCATTGATAGGAAGAATTCCTGTGCTACCTGGCAATGACCCGGAAGTCAAAACAGGGGTCAGGTGTACCTCCGCAGGGGTAGGGGTCTCCCTCCTCGGGTGGGTGAAAGGGGTAGGCACGCGTCCTCTCTCTGTGATGGTCGTCTGGGCGGCTGTGGCTGGGGGCTTGCCATATTACAAGTGTTTGTAATAACCCTCTGTTTATGAGACAGATGTGGGTGTTCGTAATACCAAAACCGAAGGTGCCTTGATCAGCTGGTTTAATTGGTTGGGTTGTTAATTGCATGGTTTGTTGGATGTGGTGGAGACTGGGTTGCTAACTCTGCCACATTTATCTGGAAGTATGGCAATAGAGGTTAGTCACTGGCGAGGCGGCTAGCCTCGCACTGACGATAATTTGGTACAGGGTTGTGAATGGGTTGTGAGGGAATAGATGGCATGCAAAGGGTTAGTAAAGTTCTAATGGTGTTCCTTCCTACTGGGGGAAGGTAGGCTGGATAGGATTATATAAACAAAAGGTTTGAGAATGTTAGTAACGGAAAAGGTAAGGATATTCAGGGGGTATGGTGGAGAGGCTAGGTCAGGAGGGAGTCGAGGAGCGTGGGGGGTTAACGAGAGGGAGAGGGTTAAGGGGGGCTACGTGGAAGTTTGACCCTAAGGTCTCTGGGCGTAGGGGTGGCATTAGGCTACAGTTGGTATCTTAGACTGGGGGTTAACGACAGGGAAGGTAGGTTAATCAAACGCTACCGGGGGATGAGCAATAGGTGGTGGTATATGAGTCTGGAAATTATAGAATCATGTGGACTGTGGGGAAGATGAGGTTAGCTGTAGGTGTGTGCTTGACTGTGGATAAAAGTAGAGAAAAACATAGTGTATTATTACTCGTCAATACGATGGGTTATGGACACTATTAGTTGACACAATTTCTTGCTGATCTAGTTGTCCCTGGGAACTGCGTTTTCTATGAAATATATACCAAAGAAAGCGGCAGTTCGTAGGGGTAGCTTCGTTATTGTTTCGTGGTAGATATGCGTCGAGACAATGGTAAAAGAGGGTTATCTATACAATCTCTGGTTGGGGTAAGAATTAGAGTTACTGCATGGTTGCTAACATCTTCAGTCATTATCTCTGTCTAGGTCTTACAGGAATAATGGTTATATATACAATGGTGTACCCGTGGGTAGGATCGTGTACTTAATGTAGGGGGGGGGGGGGGGGGGGCAGGGGTTCTTACATAAGATTCCCTGGTTTGATGAACATGGAGTAGAATTGGGCAATACAAGAACAATGGAATTTCCTATACCATCTCGTCTGTGCAGGAATATAGTTACTGGATTGCTCGCGGCATCTTCAGTCGTGAGATCTGGCAAGATAGGGCAGGCGTAATGATTGCACGATGGTGTACCCGTGGGTATTATAGTTTCTTATCAATTATGACATGGGGGTTAACATATTACTTCTCGGATGGAAGAACATACATAGATTTATGGGGGCGGTTTGTCTTCAGAAACTTAGTCTGGCAAGACAAGGTATTTTAGGGTATGTTGATATTGATATCTTAACTTAGGGACAGGACATGGGTGTATTAAATTAAGGTGTATTCATGTTCATCATCATGTAGGTAGAGTCTGGCGGGTAAGAGGTGTAGGACACGAGGGGTAGTGGATACGCGAGGTGGGGGAAGGGTCAGTGGTTAGAAGCGATAGGCAGGTGTGGTTTGGAGCTGCTTAGCCCTGCGGGCTTCGGCCTGTCTGAACTGGTTGGCTTGGTGCCTTCTCTCCTTCTTTCTTCTCTCACGCTGATCTATGGGGCGTCTGCTCTCACCTGGTCCTTTCGTTCTGTGGGCCTTTCCTTCGGGTGTTTCTGTTCCCGTTTCTTTGTTGTTCTCGCTCGTGGCTTCCGTGGTGGGCTTCTCGTTCTGGGGCATTTTACTTCCCTCTCCTTCGTTGTAGGCTCGTCCTCGAGCCTCAAGGGTGAAGTAAAGAGAAGTATAGTCATGGTGGGTCATTTGGAGGGTGTGTAGAAGGTCCCACCAGGCAAGAGAGCGAGGGTCAGGTTTCTTGTGCAGGTCTATGTAGACCTGTAGGAATGTGTCTTTGGTGTTGTGGAGGGTGGCTGCCCGGGCTTGATGTGGCCGTTGTAGACGGGCTAAGCGTCCTGTGGACGTTTTTAATTTAATACGTCTTATGAACGGTGTGCATTCGTCCTCAGTGGGGGTAGGGACGGGAGCGACGAATGGTGTGGATGTGTTCATGGTGGAGGTCAGGTATTGAGTGAGGTGTGTGGGACTGACAGGAGGCCTCTTCAGTGTGGTGAAGGGGTTAACAACTGAAGGGGAGGGACTAACGCGTGAAGGCGGAGCTGGGGGTGAAGGGGGGATATGAGTCTGGGGTTTTTGGGGTTGTCTTGGGAGGTGTTGCAGGCTGGGAAAATATATGGAGGCAATGTGCAATATTGGTTTAGGTAAGGTGCGTGATGGAGGTGTGTGAGAAAGAGGGGGTGTGTGTGTTGTGTGGCTTGGGCTTTTAGTGGAAGAAAGGGGTTTTGTTTTTACATAACTGTCTTCAAATCTGATGGGTCTGTTGATGATTCTACCTTTGGAGGTTCTGGTGGGAAGGTAGATTTTTGTAGTGGGACTTGAGTCGCTCGACGATGTTTTATATTGAGGGGAAGAACGCTTTACAGGTGGAGGACATTTAGTGGGGGTGATGTAGGGGGTTATTTGAGAGGTAGATGCGTGTGGAGGTTTTTGTCGAGTAAGGGTGGTAGGAGGAATGGGAGAGGATTGCGTGGGGGTATTGATGGGGGTTCTCAGAGGGGCGACTTTGTGGGGGGATTTAAGTGGGGGTGTGGAGGTCGGGTACGTCATTTTGGAGGGGCTTTGGTTGGGAGTTACTTGTGTGGTAGACGTGGTGGGTGAGGAGGGGTTGGTCGTTGGCATAGAGTAGTCTTTAGGGGGAGGTTGGTTGGGGGTTTTATGAGATGATGAGGTTGGTTGATGCGTGGGTGGGGTCGCAGGGATAGTGGAGGGGAAAGGGGTGGATGTGGGTAGGGGCTAGACGGGTGGGTAGTGAGTGGAGGTTTAATTGGGAGGGTTGGGGGTAGGAAAGTGTGTTGGGTGCGTTCTTTGGTGGGGTTGGTGATTTGATGGTGGTGGAAATAGGTGGTTTTGTGGGAGTTTGGTGGGGGGGCAGATCTAGAAGGTCATTCGGGGTGATGAGGTGGGGGATGAGGTTGAAGGGGAAGGTATTTGCTTTCGTGGGAGGGTGGGGGTGGTTATTTTTGGAATATAGTTAGAGGGGTGTGATGGTGTTTGCTTGTGATTATTCGTCTTCTTTCCCTTTGTGGAGGAGAATTCGACGAAGAAGAAGAGGAGGAGGAGGATAGTGGTCTGGCAGCTCTACGGAACTTTGTTATCAGGGTGTGTTTTCTGGAGGGTTTAAAGGATTTCAGTCGTGGGCGTAAGTTGTAGCGTGAGGTGACTGGGGTAGATTGTGTGGTGCGGTTGGGTGTGTACTTGGTTTTAGGTGGGGGTGGTGGTTTTCTTACTGTGGTGCCTGGTAGAGAGGTACTTATAATAATAATAATAATAATAATAGTTCTTAAAGCTAGCACATGCTAAGCTAGCTAAGGATAGCTCATAAGTCCGATTAGCGTAGGCGCTTATTCCATGGGGTCCTGTACTACTACGACCCATCCCTTTGCTCATGAGGATGGTACCGACTCAGTGCTTGTGAAAAATCTTAATGCCCCGATCCCTTGTGGGCGCGAACCCGGGCCTTCTGGGTGGGAAGTCCGAGACGCTAGTCACTACACCAAGCGACCGCTTCAAGGGCTAGACGGGAGGGTTTCTGTTGAAGTCCGGGTTGTCTGTGGCGGTTTTCGTAGTTTGATATTTTGGGGAAGGTACTTGACTATCAGAAGTGAAGGAATTGGTCATGGTGGAGGAAGGTGTGATAGTGGGGGCTTGGGGTTTGTGGAGGTTAGTTTGGGGGGTATGTTGAGGAATGATCGGCAGGTTCTGTGCTGGAGGGTTTAGGCCTTTAGGGGTTTGTAGGGGAACATTTATAGCCTGAGTGGGAGGGGTAGTAGGGGTGTTCAATTCAGGGTCGGACGTGTGGGGTGGGGTAATGTCTTGTGGTTTTAGAGGTTTAAATGCTCGGACGAATCTATTTCTGAACGTGCGAGTCACGCCGTGATAATCAATGATGACTTGATAGGCATTTGGGACTTGTATGATGGTGTAGGGTCCGACATAGCGAGGGCCTAATTTGTTGGTGACAGGGAGGTTGGCTACCATTACGGTGTCATGGATGGCGAAAGGGTTTTTATCATCGGGGTTATCATTTTTGGTGTTTTGACAGGTTTGGGCGGTATGGAGGGTGTTTTGCAGATGTTGCAATGGGTCAATTGTGGAGGTGTTGGAGGGGAGGTGAGCGTGATGGTGGAACGGCAGTAACAGGGGGGGTACGCCGTAAACACGTTCATGAGGTGAAATACCGTCTTCTCGGGGACAGGTGTTCATGCCCCATTGTATCATTTTTATCTGTGATGGCCAGTCTGAGGTGTTAAGAGCAATCATTTTGGTACGTAACTGGTTGTTGATGGTGCGATGGCTGCGTTCGCATATAGCATTTCCTTGAGGCCAGTACGGGGATGAGTGTTTGATCTTAATACCGCATTGTTGGGTGAACTGGTGCCAAACGTGTCCACTAAATTCGGGGGCATTGTCGGATAGAAGAGCAAGGGGAAGGCCGAATATAGGGAACACTTCTGTGGCAAGCAGTGCGGCGACTGTGGTGGCTGTGTGGTCTTTAACTGGGCAGGCTATTAAAAAAATTGAATATACGTCAACAAATGTGACGATATAGCGGTTGCCAGCGTAAGAAGGAAACGGGCCCATGATGTCGAGGGATAGGACTTGGAACGGTTTGTTGGCAGAAATGGTACCAGCTGGGCCTGGGGTGCGTGATCTATCCTTCCCCAATAAACAAGGTTTGCAGGATTCTGTCACGCGTTGTGCAATCTTGGAGGGGTTGGGGGTCCAGTACTGATCCGCGAAGATTTTTAACATGTTCTTTTGTCCAAGGTGTATGCCGTTTCCCTCGTGGATGGCAATCATGTAGTCGTGGGCAATGGTGGGGTCTAGGACTATGTGACCGGAGTCTGTGGCAAGTTGATCTCCCCAGCGAGTCAGTTTCTTGAAGATATTTAACGGTATCCAGGGTGGTCTGATCCTTGTTTCCCAAGATTGAATTAGTGAGGGGGCTGGGGGGGAATTATGTTGGTTGATGGGGGTATGTAAGAGCTCAGTGTTTTGTAAGGCGGCTAGGTTGGTGGGGGGGTCTTTCGGTACTGGCAAACGTGACAGGGCGTCTGCATTGGTGTGAAGTTTACCTGGACGATACTGTATTGTAAAATCGTAGTCCTCTAGTGTCTCTCTCCAGCGTACCAAGATGGCTGAGTTGGTTTCGCACCTACGCAACCATTGCAAAGATTGATGGTCGGTTTATTATATCTAGTTTCGCGCCCAACACAAATGACCTGAAGTGGTTGAGTGCCCAAATGATCCCTAGGCACTCTCTCTTGGTGGCTGCATAATTCTGTTGGGCTTGGTTGAGTGTGGAGCTGGCATACGCTATCACATGTTCCTCTCCGTCTCTTACTTGAGCTAAAACTGCACCAATGGCGTACAGAGATACGTCGGTATAAAGACGGAAAGGTTTATGGTAATCAGGGAAAGCGACAATAGGGGATTGGATCAGCTTTTGTTTCAAAGTGTTAAAAGCGAGGTCTCTTTCAGGTGTCCAGGTGAATGTGGTGTCCTTGTGGGTGAGTTGGTGGAGGGGTCTGGCTATTGCGGCAAAGTGTGGGACGAAACGTCTGTAGTATGTGGCTAAACCTAGAAAAGAACGTACTCCTTTAACGGTGGTGGGTGGGGGTTGGTTTTGTATGGCTTGAAGTTTCTTGGGGTCTGGTGCAATGCCATGTTCAGATATTACGTGGCCGAGGAAATCTACCTTATTTCGTGCAATCTCGCATTTTGAGGGTTTCAATTTCAGCCCGGCGGCTCGGATTCTTTGAAGAACTTGTTTCAACCTGAGGAGGTGTTCTTCCCAGGTTTGTGAGTACACAATGATATCGTCTAGATACGCTAGGCAGGTTTCCCAGGTAAGGCCATGTAATACCGCTTCCATCAAACGGGAGAAAGTGGCGGGTCCGTTGCAGAGGCCAAAAGGTAGGACGTTAAATTCGTAGTGGTAGCCACCACTAGTGGAGAATGCTGATTTTTCTTGGTCCTCTGCCTTGATGGGCACTTGCCAATACCCTGCTTGCAAGTCGAGGGTAGTGAACCATCTGGATCCGTATAGGGAGTCAAGGGAATCGTCTATCCTGGGTAATGGCGTAGCGTCCTTAATGGTTACGTCATTCAATCTCCTGTAATCTACGCAAAAACGGGTTGACCCATCTTTCTTTTTTACTAGGACAACAGGGGAAGACCAGGGGCTGATGGACGGGGTAGCAATTCCGGCCTCTAACATCTCTTGGACTTGGCGTTCCTCTTCCTGGCGTTGTATGGGATTTTTTCTACGGGATGGTTGTCTTATGGGGGGGCCTGTGGTGTTAATGATGTGTTGTTCAACATCGGTCTGTCCTATTTCAGTGGGTTGTTGGGCAAATACGTCACTGAACTCTAGCAATAGTTCGTACATGCTGTGTTTTTGGTGGTCGGATAATGTGTCAGGGAGAGGGGGTAATTTGAGACTGGTAGGGGTTTCATTGGAATCTATGGGGAGGTCATCAAAAGTTTCGAGGTCTCCTATGATGAGGCCTTTTGGTAATGTCAGGGATTCTTCAGAGATATTGGCCACTAGAATGTGGTTTATGCGAGCGGAAATGATGGCGGGTTGTAGGAGGCAACGATTGGGGTTGGTGGACGTGGTAGTGGGGGAAAATATCATGTGAGTTTGGGGTATGGGTCGAAGGTTAACCCATTTTTGATGGCGGGGGGGAATTTGACATTTATCTTGAACTACAGCTGGGCTAATGATGGTGGGGGACCGACTGGTGAGCAGGTGCTCGGTACGCATGAGGGGGGGGGAATCACTTTGGTGGGGGTCACGCGTGAGGGGGGGATTAACGGCGCGTGTGGGAGGATCAGAGTGGTGAGGTGTGAGTGATTTAGAAAACGGAATTTGTTGGTGGGACTGTGGAGGGTTGGTGGGGCAGAGTTAGGCATAGAACATGGGTTATTGGTGGAGGACTGATGTACTGATTTGTGGTTGTTAAAAGGACGAATTTGGGGAGTTTTGTCGGTGGCAGTGACGGTTTGTTTAGAGGTTATATGGGATTGGTGGGTTTGTCTGTCATGAGGGGGTGAGTCAAGTGTGGGGTTTTGAAGTTTTTTAGGGGTGTGAATTGTGTGGGGGTGGAAGGGAGCTACTGACGGAAAGCTGTCACAAGGGAAATTTTGTTGGTTGTGGAATAGCTGAGCATTTCTGGGGGCATGGGAAACATTGTTGGGTACATAGGTCGGCATTTTCCCTGGAAACATGTGTACATAAATATTTGGTAGAATGGTTTTTACATACATAAGAGTCTGTCCTGGAAACATGGGAGGATTGATCCTGGACAGAGTTAGGAGAAATGGGGGGGTTTACATCATTGAGTTGCTTGGACTTGTCTTCTTTCGTTTGCTGAGGCATTTTTTCAACGGAATGAGTGATATTTTGAAAGAACTCGGGGCAAGGGGGGGGGGGTTTTAGGAGTTACCTTAGTGCTAGCTGCAACTTGGTAATCTTGACTCAGAGTGTGTTGAGGGTGGAGGTGTTTTTTCTTTTTGTGAACTGGTTTCTGTGTGATGGGTTTGTCAGAGGCTTTGGGTTGGATTTTTTTTTTGAATGAGATCAGCCTCTGGCCGCAGTCAACATGGGCCTGGATTTTGAAGGAGGTCAAGTCCAAGGAAACCATCGTAATGTTTACAGTGGGAGGAAAATACTGTGAACGGGTGATAACAACGGGCAGGGGGGGCAGGAGTAGTTACTGACAGGGGCAAAGTGTCTCCTAGGAGATTTAAGTAGGTATCAGCAGCTGAGATTAGTTCTGCTTTCGTAGGTAACAAGGGGCCAAATAGTCGGTGGTGTTGATCATAATAAGACTTGAACAAACATGACTTAGCAGCTCCCGTGTCGATTAACAAGCGGACAGGAATGTCCTTGATTTTGGCCATGTAGTAAATGGGGGCAGTGCGATCAGTTATGGCGTCCCCCGCCGAGGCCATCGTGGGCGGGGGATACTTTAAAAATCCTATCTACCTCCTCCAGGGTTTCCTCGGTATCGTCTGAGGTCATGATATGGGCTATGTCTTCGGTGTGCATTTCCTCCATTTCTTCCTCTTGTCCCAACTCCTCTTCATTTACAGAAATGCGAGGAGTAAAGGGGCGAGGTTTGGCAGAGTCACGAATTTGATGGAGGGCACACTTAGCACTACAGGCAGGGAAATCATAGGGGTTGATAATCACTAATGTAGAGTTCTTACTTTGGTAGGTGTTGTAGGTTTTGTTCCGGTTGAAGATTCTGCGTGGCTGGGTAGGTTGGAACCGGGGCCTACTGGGTTGGGGCTTGCCGGAAGGGTAGGTAGGTTTGTTGTGGAAGGATGAGGAGGGGTAGGCATTCTTGGAGTTGAAGGTTTGAGCCTTGGGGTTTTGGTTGTCGAGGTGCTGCGGGTGTGTGGGGAACCTCTTGATTACAGCGATTTGGGTGGGTGTTTCTGTGTGCACGGCCAAAATACGTCGGATCGTGATGAGATCTTTTTGATATCCAACGAAATCGTGCACACGGAAATGATCCTTTACTGCTGAGGGCAATATTGATACAAGGTTGACCAGAATCTGCTGTTCTTGCTGGATTCTGGTCAATGTGGGGAAAGACACTTTGATATGTTGGGTGATCTTACTCACTGTGGCATCTAGATCGCCTTCGAATTTAGTGTCTTGGAGACGGGTGTGGGCCACGAAAACGCCCAACGAAGGCTTAATGGCCTCTATCACTATTGGGCGAAATTCGTTCCATGTGAGAGCAGGGTGCACTTGGTAGGCAACCAGGGAAACGGCTTTTCCCAGGTGCGTTAATGTCACGGCTATCTTTTCTGCGTCCGTGGTATAAACTAGGTCAAGTACGGGTTTCACTATGCCCATGAACGTTTCGATCTCGTAAGTCTCCCCATCATAATGTGGGATGGGGATGTGAGAACGGTGCGCCATGATGTTATCGTGTTCTGGCTGTTCCAAACCTGCAATGTAATGCAACCTTTTATCCGAATCAAGAACCACCGCTGCCACCAATGTTATGCCCTGTTTTTCTACAGGATTAACTTGGGTACTGTGAGTTCTAACTGACTGGGTATAGAAGGCTGCATGCACAAAACAAGGTATGAGGAATAGAGAACACAAAATAAACACACGGTAACAAGACACACGATCACTTTTATTGATGTACACACTTCTGTAGTTTTCTTGATGATGATTAATATGAAGCATAAGAAGATATGAATACTCGTACAAGACAAATGATAGAATTGAACAACACTAGCATTAAGTGGATCTGGATGGAGCCTAGTCTCCCACTTCCAACGTTCAGGTATTAATCTTCTGATCACTGGCTTTATTCACAAGTTTATATACTGGAGACCATAAATGTTACTTATAGCTTCATATTCACTATTAGATTTATCACTGGTAGCTCTGGTGCACAAGTAGTAGTTCACAGACTATATTAGACACGCGTATTTTAGAGCACGGGAATTCTAGTAACCTCAGGAGGGTACTGATCTAAGTTTTATATTCTTGTATCAGAAACACATAGAACGCAAATCAGTGGGCGAACATCAGATATCACTAGGGTTTGCTGCTATGTAATAATATCTGGATATATGAGTAATTACGAGAGTTAATATCACCTGTTAATTAATAAACACTGATACGCTTAGCACTTCCTAATGGAATGGTTATATATGAATTATACTGGGGCAAAGATATAGCCACTTCATAGAAATATTAATAAGTGAGTCTCTAAATAGCACTGTAACACTGTAGCACTGATAGAGTGAATCTTGGGTAGTATTTGATTGGTCTGGTCCTGGTTATCTTGCGTCCGCGATGTTGGGGGCTAACGACTGGTTCCGCGGCCGTCCAGATGGTCCATATGTAGAAAGTTCTCAAGACGGATCTCTTGGCGATCGTTGCTGGTTACACTCTTATATACCCTCTGGTTTCTAGACCTGAATCACAGATATTGGGATCTTCCTGTCAATCTTTATCGGAATTAATGCCAAGCGCATCTCACGTCGATCGCTCAGCTTCCCGGTCTATATGAAGGTTATAAGGTGCACGTAGATTTCTTTTACGTGGACAGATCCTTCTATCTAAATCTGCCACGGAGTCTGCCGGCTCTGGAACTCAATTCTCAGGAACAAACAATGATAGAGCTAGAGGTCAACTCAAGGGACCAACCACTGGTTGGTGTCTATCTTTCAACTGATTTTACTGGGGGCTGGAGCTTGGTTTATAGGTTCGGTTTTGGACCCTGTAGGCAATAGGGATCTCGAGTTTTGATGGACTTATTTGAGCTCTCAATTGCTACGGGAACTAGGTAAGGTGGTGATTACTGTTGTGGCACATGGCTGTATGGAGCCTTCATAATGTGATATAACTGAGCCTTAGTTAGAGGTACTATTTTGGCTATACTGGAAGTATTTAGGGGAGAGAGACTGGATCTACTTTGCGAGGAGGTTTGGGACATCTTTGATAGGAGCGTCTCTCTTAGATTGCTCAGTCTTCATTCTATGGTATAGCTGAGGTGCTAATTTGGTTATCGGAGTATGCAAGAAAGGTTAATGGGTTATTGTGGGTTAATAGAGGTTAGTAAGGGTGTTAGTCATACATGGTTAGTTCATTGATAGGAAGAATTCCTGTGCTACCTGGCAATGACCCGGAAGTCAAAACAGGGGTCAGGTATACCTCCGCAGGGGTAGGGGTCTCCCTCCTCAGGTGGGTGAAAGGGGTACGTGCGCGTCCTCTCTCTGTGATGGTCGTCTGGGCGGCTGTAGCTGGGGGCTTGCCATATTACAAGTGTTTGTAATAACCCTCTGTTTATGAGATAGATGTGGGTGTTCGTGATACCAAAATCGAAGGTGCCTTGATCAGCTGGTTTAATTGGTTGGGTTGTTAATTGCATGGTTTGTTGGATGTGGTGGAGATCGGGTTGCTAACTCTGCCACATTTATCTGGAAGTATGGCAATAGAAGTTAGTCACTGGCGAGGCGGCTAGCCTCGCACTGACGATCATTTGGTACAGGGTTGTGAATGGGTTGTGAGGGAATAGATGGCATGCAAAGGGTTAGTAAAGTTCTAATGGTGTTCCTTCCTACTGGGGGAAGGTAGGCTGGATAGGAGTATATATACAAAAAGTTTGAGAATGTTAGTAACGGAAAAGTTAAGGATATTCAGGGGGTATGGTGGAGAGGCTAGGTTAGGAGGGAGTTGAGGAGCGTGGAGGGTTAACGAGAGGGAGAGGGTTAAGGGGGGCTACGTGGAAGTTTGACCCTAAGGTCTCTGGGCGTAGGGGTGGCATTAGGCTACAGTTGGTATCTTAGACTGGGGGTTACCGACAGGGAAGGTAGGGTAATCAAACGCTACCGGGGGATGAGCAATAGGTGGTGGTATATGAGTCAGGAAATTATAGAATCATGTGGACTGTGGGGAAGATGAGGTTAGCTGTAGGTGTGTGCTTGACTGTGGATAAAAGTAGATAAAAACATAGTGTACTATTACTCGTCAATACGAGGGGTTATGGACACTATTAGTTGACACGATTTCTTGCTGATCTAATTGTCCCTGGGAACTGCGTTTTCTATGAAATATATACCAAAGAAAGCGGCAGTTCGTAGGGGTAGCTTCATTATTGTTTCGTGGTAGATATGCGTCGAGACGATGGTAAAAGAGGGTTATCTATACAATCTCTGGTTGGGGTAAGAATTAGAGTTACTGCATGGTTGCTAACATCTTCAGTCATTATCTCTGTCTAAGTCGTACAGGAATAATGGTTATATATACAATGGTGTACCCGTGGGTATCATAGTTTCTTATCAATTATGACATGGGGGTTAACATATTACTTCTCGGATGGAAGAACATACATAGATTTATGGGGGCGGTTGGTCTTCAGAAACTTAGTCTGGCAAGACAAGGTATTTTAGGGGGTTAACATATTACTTCTCGGATGGAAGAACATACATAGATTTATGGGGGCGGTTGGTCTTCAGAAACTTAGTCTGGCAAGACAGGGGTTAACATATTACTTCTCGGATGGAAGAACATACATAGATTTATGGGGCGGTTGGTCTTCAGAAACTTAGTCTGGCAAGACAAGGTGTTTTAGGGTATGTTGATATTGATATCTTAACTTAGGGACAGGGCATGGGTGTATTAAATTAAGGTGTATTCATGTTCATCATCATGTAGGTAGAGTCTGGCGGGTAAGAGGTGTAGGACACGAGGGATAGTGGATACGCGAGGTGGGGGAAGGGTCAGTGGTTAGAAGCGATAGGCAGGTGTGGTTTGGAGCTGCTTCGGCCTGTCTGAACTGGTTGGCTTGGTCACCTGGTCCTTTCGTTCTGTGGGCCTTTCCTTCGGGTGTTTCTGTTCCCGTTTCTTTGTTGTTCTCGCTTGTGGCTTCCGTGGTGGGCTTCTCGTTCTGGGGCATTTTAGTTAGGTATTGTTGATATCGTCAGTATAGCTCTGGCTCTAGTTCAGAAGCACCCACCAGAGGTCTCATGTGAAGCCTTGGTTGGACGAGAATGGGACGGAGTATTCTTCATTCTCGAATCTATGATTTTATTTTTTTTCGTCACTTTTGATGACTCCTTTTCATTCTATTCTGGCTATCATTAATATATCTTATTCAGTTTAGGAAGGAACTCGAGGAATCAAAGGGGTACAAACGATCTCAATTAACCCGTTGATTCCCACAGATCCTCCTTAAGCTAAAAAAAAAATGTTTAGTGGTAACCAGAATAAAAGGAAGAAATTCGTCAAGGTTTACCGAAAAGGGTTAATGTTATCTGGTGCGATGTCTTGAGGGTTATTATGATTATTGATTATTTTGTTTAATTATTATTGAGGATTTGGATTATGCCATTATCGAGCCATTTATGTTTTAGTTTCCCCCTAGACACAGAAAAACGCCTCCCCAGACCTCTATCAAACTAAAAATATATATATAACAATAATAACACCCCCAGACCCCCTACAGTTCAAATATGTGTTATTCTCGAGCTGTGGTATAATCAGTAGAGCGTCGGCTGCTGATCAAAGGGTCAGCAGATCGAGCCGGCACTGTCAAAATTGTATAGGTAAATGTCTGGCAATTTCCAAAGGCCAGTTTCTCTTACTTTGCAGACTCGCTATAGCTCGCCCAGAAAATATTGATACCTTGATAGGGTGAAGCGTCTTATGATCGCAAAACACATAAGGTAAACTTAACCCCTTGAGGATTATGACGGGTTTTTGATAATATATTCTGGCTATTATTAGACAACTTTATTAAGATTAGGAATGGTATATGGAAGTCATAGGGTGAACATAGATAGTATTTACCCTTTTGATGCCCACAGATCCTTCCAAAATTATAGAAAATCGTCAAATGATAGCCAGAATAAACTCAAAATTTGTCTTAATGCTGATGGGGGAAATAATCAGTGAAGAGAACACCAACCTGTGACAATGGGAATATAGCCAGTATCACACGAGCGCTTTTTCCCTCAACATTTATCCTCAACACTGGTCTGGCAGCTTATGGGGGCCAACATTTAAAATATTTCGGTTACCTAAATTCATCTGCTATCAGTCTAGTTTCCAATACTAGTGCAACATATTTCAGAAATTACTGGGTCTCATTTCTAACAACGTTTTGTCTTCATTCCCTTCTTATTTCTTTTACAGTACCTTCGTGTTTGCTGAGTAATCAAGAAGGGGATACAGCAATATACCTTTAATAAAAAAAATGCACTATCGTACATTTTCTTATCGAATCACATCTAGAAAATGAACATAGGAATTTTCTCCCATTTCACTACATATTTTTACGCGTACCCATACTAATATAATAATTATATAAGTGTATACATATCAAAATACAGACACATGTTTATACTGTAGACTACACTTCCAGGTATAACAGCTACTGACTAACAAGCATACCAAGTAACATACGCGTACATATCTACCTATTATAGACATACACATAAATATACTGTACAAAAATATACAACCATGTAATTGTATACAGTATATAATATACTGTATATATATATATATATATATATATATATATATATATTTAATAGGGCCCCGTAATCATTGACGACTTCGCCTATTAATATTAATAGTCTCCATTCAACATCCTGCGCCAGCATTTTGAATAGCCCGCGCGGAAGCATCATGGAGTACTCATCATAAGTGCACGCTTAATTCCCTTATGGGATCGTCATTTTGATCGGGTACCCTACAGAAAAAATCTCTGTAAAAATTTAAAAAGAAAAAATAACTTAATATCTGTTATCTTCTGACTTGCCATATTCGTGGATTTCTCATGCTTTGTCTCCCCGACACCAGGCCCTCTAGCGGCCATCTTCGTCCTTCCTTCTTCCGCGTCCCTCCCGACAACAGGGCTCGCGCCGTGTCCGCTTCATTCGACGTTCGCAGAGCTTCTAGTGAGTCCTTGCTCATTTGTATACATCTGTGTTGTAGTAACAGGGTTTAGATTAGCTAGCACGGCTGCCAGATTGGTAGGTCCGCAGGACCAAGAGTGTGTTAAAATAGGGTACCATTGTCACAGGCGTCTACGAGTCCCGGATGGGAGTACCGCGTGTGTTGTTTTTGTGATACGCCTTAGCTTTTGTGTTTACTTAGCTAGGAGGCGACCACTCGACGAGGCATGATACAGACTGTCAATATTGAGGAGAGTACATGCCATTGTCTTCAAATATCAACAAAAGCTCTGGTTTAAGGGTGTCTGCATGTGGTGCTCCACCTTCCAGGGTTCGTGTTTTGCTTAGGCCCCTCGGGAGGGCCTCCCTCTACATGGTGCAGCTGCTGGGTGCCGGAGCGTCGTCTGCTGGGATGTTCTTCGGACCACGTGGTCGGCCGATTTAGGGGTCTCCGACGTAGGCTTCAGGTAATTTAGGTTTCTAAATTTCTGTTGTTATTGTTACCTACAGTATGTATGCCCCCTGTGTTGGTTCTTGCATGCGGGCTTGCGCCGTTGGGGGTATGGGAGACGTCCCTATATGTCATTATGCATTTTATATATATGTGTGGGACTGCAGGAAAGGGGCTGTGCCAACCCCGTTTCCCGGCAGTTTTTGTCTGTTCCGGCGGCCCCGTGCGGTGGGTCCAGGTTATCCGTCGCTTAACGGGTAGGAACGTTCAAAAGATCCCGGCGTGGTTTGGCTGAACCACACTCTCTCGGCGGAATTGCATTCCTAGAAGGGTTACCAACTCGGCCCGCCGAGTTAACCCGCCCTGATTGACCTAGTGACACGCTAAGACTTTATCGCCTGCGGCGCCACCAGTCAAGTGTACACGAAGTGATAAGATTAGTTTTGCAAACTTGTTCAGTATAATCACAACTTAAAAGGTCATGGGACCTGTGGCTCTTGTCACAGGAAAGTTATTGAAAGTCAGCTAGACAGATCCGGCGGAGGGCTAGCGAGGTGGTGCACTCTCGCTAATTTTCCGGCAAATTTGGGATTAGGATGTTTAATACCTCACAGGTTATCCTTATGAGCATTGATTCCTGGAGAAAAAAAAATCCAGGCCCCCAGACTACTTCTTCGGTGGAGTTGGACATCTACTCCCGGCGGAGGGGGGGACCCTCTCAATTACGGCACCATGCCTAGGTTTGAACTTTGCGCTACGCCCACTTGTTCCCTTTTACCCGTTTTTGCTCATACTCTTTGCATTAAATGTGTGAAATGTTTAGATCGCTCCCGAGGCGTGTGGTTGTCTAAAAGTTGCGCCATCTGTTCTGAAATAAAATCCGCCTTGCTGGAGAAGAAAGACCTGTCATGTTTAGCAGCCTTGCATGAGATTAAAGCGGCGTTCTATTCTTATGCTAAGGACACAGCCCATAAGGCACTCCAATGTGACGACCAAGACCTGTGGGAAAAGCTAATTATCAAGTCACCTTTAGTTAAACCCGGATCCTCCAAATCGGTCAGACCCAAGGTCAAAGCTAAAGCCATCAGCAAGGAGGTTATCAATAGTAGTAGTGAGAGCGACATCTCTGAGGTCCCCTCCTCTGACCGTGCCACGCGGCGGAAATCGAGGTCCAGGTCGAAGTCTCCCCGGAAACACTCTCACCACTCCACCTCGGAATCTTCCCGGTCTCACAAGCGCCGGAGAGAAGAATATGACACATCGAGCAGCCGGCGAGAGACTCCTCAGCCGCCCCCTCCCACACCTCACTCTGACACCCATACACGTGATTCAGGGGAGTCGGAAATAGGATCCGAGTTATTAGCATCTACACCTAGTCAGGAACATTCTGTGCATGTACCTCCTAATGTGACTTTTGCCATACCAAAATTAACTGTAGTTCCACGGGGTGTGAGGTCGACCGGCCCGAGTAGGGTACTAGCCGACCAATTTAGGGCTTATCCGGCGGGGGCCCAATTCAGCTCACAGGTGACTCATGACTCCCAGCCCATAGCGGCAAGGGGGTACTGGTGCCATTCAGATCCATCTTTTAATGTCATTCCAGAACGGACTGAGGACGGCAACATCAACGTGTTGCCATCGTCAGTGCCAGATTTGTCTTGGCCCCCGGCGGATAATGAGATAGACTCACAAGAGATAGCATCACAAGAGATCTTGGAGTAGAGTGAGGAGCCGGTGGATGAAATGTTCTTCCCGGCTCCTCAGTCTCCCCCTAGTAATTATTCTGAGGCTAGTTCACATTCATCGAAAGACCCCTCTAGGAAATGGATGACTTCTGATCAGGTAAATGAATTATTACATAAAGTAATACAGCATTATCAAATCCCTGCCTCGTCGGATTCCCCGGTTACTCTCTCAGCTGCACCTCCTAGCACTTCTGTGATTAGACCTTTAAAACTCCCGACATTCACTACTTCTTGCCCAACCCCGTTGGTGGCAGCTACCCCAGGCCCTACAGTGCCGGCGGCTCTAGCAATGTCCAACCTCAAGGTTATTACTGGTGTCCATCCTCCCCCTTTAGATAAAGCACCTCTGAAGAAGGGCCCCATGCTCCTCCTCTATGGTACTGATTGCTCTTGGGTACCTGTGGTACCAGAGAATCCCCTTATAGCTCAACCTTCGGTATCAGGAGACCCACCAGTTCCCGGCGAGTGGTCCATCGAGATCAATAAGAACCGTAAATTTAGGGCCAAAGACGAGACAGGGAGGGTATTAGATGTACTGATTAAGGGTGTCCCTAGTTCCCTTAACCCGGCATATTTTGCGTATTCAGCTGCGCCGGCCATTCCTTCCGCCGCATCTGCATGACTATTTGCTGACTGGTCGAAGACTGATGGCATCAATGATGTCAAAGCCTTAAATGCTCTTACGCCGGAGTTGGCTACAACTCCGACTCTGGACCAAGCTCAGACTCCGGTACTGCAGATGCGGCGGCTGGGAGTAGGCCCGTGGGTAGATTGGGAGATAGAAGCCCAAGTATTTGCCACTACTATCACCTCCAAATCTTCATATCAAATTCCCCCAGAGAATCATACTTACTTTTCCCTACCAGTCTCCAAAGCAGAAGGGGTGTCCCCAGCCTTGCTAACATTTCTGGCGGCCCCCAAAGTGTCATTACATGCCCTAGATGAACCGTTCTCTCCCCCCCCCCCCCGGCTGCTCACTTGGAGCGAGATTTTAAGTTACGCAATAAAGCCTACCGGATGTTCTCTCTGTACTTGGTGAGTCATCAAGTAGCCATCTCTCTTGCACGGACGATCTCGGCCATCACTGACCCCCAAATTAGAAAAGCTATTGAGCTGTCTCATAGACTTTTGCTACAAAATGCCATTCAGTCCCTAGGAGACATTAGAATTGCAATCTTGGAGGCGGTTCGAGCTCGCCAAGATCTGAGAGTCCATCTGGTGAGAAAGTTGCCGGCGGACATAGGTCGCCGGTAATTTTTTCCCCGGTTCTTACTGCCACCCTGCTTAACTCTGAAACTTGGAGTTTAGTTTTTAATATGGTAAGTGGGTGGAAGCAGGTTACCTCCCAAGCTAGGAGGGACCCACCTAAGAAACCCTTTCATAAATCAAAGGGCGGTAACAAACCGTTCCAACCCCAACCTAAACAGTCACCACGAGATCCCAGACCACCTTCTCAGCAGGGAGGTAATCAGTACAAACCCAAACACGGTAAACAGCACGGGTATAAGGGTAAGGCCCCATATAAAGGTCATCAGGGCACTGCACCAGCCAAAACTAGTCAAGCGTCCAATTCCAATCTACCCCCACCTGCAAAAAACTAGCCACTCACACTCTCCACATCCCAGGGCCGAGCTCAAGGGCCCAATATTGGGGAGTTGCCTTGAAGGACGAACCCCGACTGCACCTGGGTTCGTTCCGTGCATTCCGCTCAGCCTGGCCCAAACATACCTGGGCCAGGAAGATAGTGAGCAAAGGAATCACCTGGCGGTGGCGCCGGCGGCCTCGACTGCGTCAACCGCAAGAATATACCCCAGTGTCTCAGGAGGAGGAGGTCATGTTACAGGAAATTATTGCCAAACAGGTCCATATACAGGTCAATGCCTTTCAGCCAGTGTTCACGTCGAGACTCTTCTTAGTGCCAAAAAGGGACAGTGTGCAGATGCGAGCAGTTCTAGATCTCTTGCACCTGAACACCTTTATAGAGAATTCACCCTTCAGGATGCTGACTGTACAGCAACTCAGACTCGCACTTCCGCCGCAAGGTTGGATATGTTCGATCGATCTCAAAGATGCCTATTGGCATGTCCCTATAAACAAGAGGTTCCAAAAGTTTCTCGCTCTGAGAATCCGGCACGAGACTTATGTCTTTCAAAGGATGCCGTTCGGGTTGAACCTAGCACCGAGAGTATTTACCAAACTCGTCCGGCAAGCTCTTTTACCCCTGTTAGTTCAAGGCATACAGGTGTTTTGGTATCTGGACGATGGGCTAGTAATGGCGAACTCTGTAGAATTATGTCAAGACCATGTCAACCAAGTGTTAGCTCATGTACAAGCCCTAGGGTTCAAGGTGAACTTGGCAAAGTCGCACCTTGTCCCCTCAAGGACGATTCAGTGGATAGGGCTGGTCTGGGATACCGCTGCTCTGACTCTTACTCAGAGTGCGGACAACCGCAGCAGATTTCGAAGGACACTGTTCCGGTTCCTCCACAGTCTGAATACGACCAGGAAAACGTGGGATTCCCTGATCGGTTCTCTCAACTGGGTTAAATTAACTGTCAAGTTGGGCCGATTGAAAGCCAAACGATTAATCCTGGAAGGCAACAAAGTGTTCCCTCTCTTGCCGGAGAAGAAATTATGGCCAATTCCTCCATTAATCCACACCTTACTATCGGCCTGGACCAAGCACGAAGTCCTCTACTCAGTCATGTCATGGGTTTCTCCCCCACCTACGGTATGGGTAGACACGGACGCCTCGGGAACCCTGGGTTGGGGGTACCAGTCGAGTCTAAGTCACCAGAGACAGGGCATTTGGGTGGCAGACAACCAAGCCCATATCAACAAGCAAGAGCTTTTAGTTCCCCTGTTCTTTCTCCAAACTCACGGCAGGACATTGAAGAACAAATCAATAGCATTCAGAATGGACAATCAAACCGCAGTTTTTTGCATTCAGAAGCAAGGCTCAGTGAGGTCACGAGAGTTGTTGAAAGTTTCAGAATTTTTTTTTACCCTAGCCGACTCGCTAGGGATTTCCCTGCATGCCACTTACCTCCCCGGCGTGGCGAACGTCTGGGCAGACGCTCTCTCTCGCCGGACGGAGCACTCTAGTAGAATGGACAATCAAACAGGCGATCTTCAACAAGATAATTGCAAAGCCGGCCCGTCCACAGGTGGACTTGTTTGCGTCAATAGAGAACCACAGACTTCCACTCTTTCTTACCCGGCACGGGGTAACCCCGGCGGGGGGACCCGATGCGTTGCTGGGGGACTGGAACAGGTGGACCTCAATTTATGTGTTTCCGCCACCAGACTCTGTGTTAATGTGCAAGGTCATTCACAAATTGAGGGATTACCGGGGCCGGGTAGCCTTGATCGCGCCTCTTTGGCCAGCCCAGGTATGGTACCACCAATTGCAACAGTGGTGCAAGACCCCAGTGTCCCTCCCGGTCTCCGTCTTCGATCCACTTGGAAACGATTGGCAACCTTCGGACCTCGCTCAGTTTTGCCTTATGGATATTTACTCTGCCAAATGGTTAAATCAATTTGGGCCAAGTGTCACTCAGAAACTAATGAATCAGTACACACCGTCTACCAGGAGACAATATCAATCACATTGGAAAACTTTTACAACCTGGATTGTTGAGTCAGGGCAAACGACTGCCTCGGGAGCCTTAATTTTCAAGTACTTAGACTATATATTTGAGCAGAAGTGTTTTCGGTCATAACATTAAAAAATCACCTGTCTGCCATTAGGACCCCCTTCCTTGATCTCACCAGTCTTTCCATACCACAGGCGGAGGAGAAAGGTTTTATGAGGGCGTGTTTTAAGCTTCGTCCACCTCCCCGCCAGCTCATGCCCACCTGGTCCCTTGATAAAGCCTTAGAATTGCTTCAATCGCGCAAGTATAATCATGCGCCAGACTTTGACTCACTTTTTAAAAAAGGCTATCTTTCTCATGGCACTTGCCACCGGAAACCAGGTATCTGAGCTGGCGGCGATGAGCAACGAACCAAACTGTCTCAGGTTTGGGAGACTGCACGACCATGTTCAAATCGCGCCGTCTCCCTCCTTTATTGCAAAGAACGAACATTCGGACCATGTTTTTTCTGAATTTTCCTTCCCGGCCTTAACCCGGGAGCTGCGGGGAGACTCTTAAGAGTTCCCCCGGCGCACTGCGGGAAGACTCTTAAGAGTCAGAGAAAATAAAAATCAACTTTTGACATCGAAAAAAAAAAAAAAATTTATATTTTTTTTTTTTTTTTTTTTTATTTTTTTTTGGCCCCTGGGCCATGCAAAATCTCAGTCCTCTACCTCCCCTCCTTCCCCACTTTCCTCCTCTCCTTCAGTTATCACCTATTTTCCCTGTTATTCCCTTATTCTGAGGTATATTTTCGTGCTAACATTAGAAATCCGATTGGAGGGTGTGGTCATCACTGATAGCAAGCGAGTGCAAGAGAGAGAGAGAGAGTATCGATCGACTGCGTCTCAGTGGCCTTGGGGGAAATTGGCGGGAAAGCAGATTGCCTCACCCATACATTATACAACTCGCGGGCTATATCTCCGATTTTGACCATCCAAACGCTGTTTTCACTCGTTTTATTGTTGTTTCAGGTTAATACCTTTATAATCAACCCATAATAGGCGCATATGGATAAATATTAATGCTATTAATGGCACAATGAATATTTTAGTGACGGAAACACCTCAAATACGTCAGCACAGGGGGACGTTTCCAATTACCCCCATGCGCACTTCAGAGGTTAAGAACCGGCCTTACTCATCACATTTTATGTCCTGTGCAAGCGCTCACAAAGTTTATGAGGGCTGCGCAACCTCGCCAACCAGGTGCTTTATGGGTTAACCGGACAGGTAAGCGTCTTACAAAACGGAAGTTAGCTTCCTTGCTTGTCGACGTTATCAGGGAAAGCAATCCCGGTGTGATATGCAGGGCTCACGATATTAGGAAATGGGCTGTGTCCCTCAGATTTTTGCAAATTTTGTTAATTGATGATATTGCTAAAACCCAACTTTGGGCTTCCAATCATACGTTCCTTACACGCTACCTGTCTGTTGCTCTAGATAAACCAAAGCTTACCTGTGTAGATTTACGGCAATGGGTACAGTAGGTAATGTTATACATCCTGGGTTCGAATCCACGGACTGCCACATGTGTTTGTAAATTTCATTAATCGATTTTAGGAGTATGGTTGGTTGTTGGAAGGAACATAGTAATTATAAGTGGAGTTGTTTTAAAAGGGGGGGGGGGTAGGGGGCGGAATAGTCCATATCCCCCCTGTACTCTTGGAGATTGTGATATATCACGAGCTGTGATAGGACGGGTTCTACAGTCCAGTATTAGTTTACTTATTTTAAATTCTAAGAAATTTATCGCATAGTGGCAACTATGTCGGTTTTACCAAAGTGTAAAAAAATATTACTGTACAATTAGTTTAAGGACAGAACGCATAACTACCGCTGAGTTATAGTTCTACGGGACACATGCGTGTCACCCTTTTTTTCATGCATACGATCGATTGCAACGGTCTGACCATGAGCAAGCAGTTTCTTAATGCCACGCACTGCTAGCAAATCTTTTATACCTTTTTATATTTTTGTATTACATACAATAAATCTTGAGAAAATGTTATCCGGATTCTTCTTCCCTAAGGTTAGGATATTTTGCGAATGTCCCGCCTCCAGTCTTGATATTCAGGCGAAGTCGTCAATGATGGAGGGGCCCTATTAAATTATAGGTTTGATTCCCAAAGGAAAGTAGAGAAAACCTAATATTTAGTAGGGCCCCGTAATCATTGACGACTCGGGCCCTCCCAACCATCCCACTTCCCATTCGCTGATTTCTATAGTTTATTCTTGGTATATCAGTAAAGGACGAAGATGGCCGCTAGAGGGCCTGGTGTCGGGGAGACAAAGCATGAGAAATCCACGAATATGGCAAGTCATAAGATAATAGATATTAAGTTATTTTTTCTTTTTTAATTTTTACGGAGTTTTTTTCTGTAGGGTACCCGATCAAAATGACGATCCCATAAGGGAATTAAGCGTGCACTTATGACTTGTACTCCATGATCCTTCCGCGCGGGCTATTCAAAATGCTGGCGCAGGATGTTGAATGGAGACTATTAATATTAATAGGCGAAGTTGTCAATGATTCCCGTATGGGGCCCTACTAAATATTAGGTTTTCTCTACTTCCCTTTGGGAATCAAACCTATAATATATATATATATATATATATATTTTATATATATATATATATATATATATATATATATATATATATATATATATATATATAGGCCTACTGTATATATAATTATATATATATATATATATATATATATATATATATAAATATACAGTATACATATAATTATACAGTATATGGACCTATTGGATTTTCGGTCACGTATGGGATATAATGTTCTAAATGTGTACTATAGCTTTGCCACAGAGTATTAGTCACCACAGTATTTATGTCTTTACCGCTGCATATTAGATTATTTTTCCTTAGACTTTGTGGGTTAAATAAGGGTGGAAGGAAAAATGTCAGCCATCTTGGATCAGTTGAGAACTAATATTTTTCTAATTTTTATCGTATTTTTAGTATTTTGTCACATTCTATATCAATGCTAACCCTGCGGGGGTCTGGGAGCGGCAGCCCCGAGGTTAGGTTAGGTTGTTAGGTTAGGGTAATGACAAAATATAGTTTTAGAGGACATGTTTTAATATTGCAAAATAATGGGTAAAAATGAATTTGCAGAAGGAAAACACCTTAACCCCTTCATTACCGGTAGTGTCCTTTTATCTTTATTCTGGCCACTATTAGGCAATTTTTTCAGTTTAAAAAGAACCTCCAGCAATTAACAGGCTTCAAACTATCTCGCTTAACCCTTTCTACTACCACAGATCCTTCTGAAACTGCACAAAATCGTCTAGATATAGCTAGAATAAAATACAAATATATAAAATATATATATATATATATATATATATATATATATATATATATATATACTGTATATATATAGTATATATATATATATATATATATATATACATACATACACATACATACATTTATTTATTTCTAGCTTCCCTTCTTGCTCCATTTTCCTTCTTCTTGTTAATTGTAATTTACCCCATTTGTTTGGAGTTTCAATCAGTTCACACCTCCCGCCCTCTCTTTAATTTCCACCCGCCATTTCCTATAATCAGAGGCTAGCTACGTCTATTTAATTGTCATTTATTTACCCCATTAGTTGAAGTTTCAATAGGTTCACACCGCCCGCCCTCCATTTAATCCCCACCCACCATCCCCTACTTTATCTCAGGATTAACCTGACTTACCAAAAAAAGAAAGAAACAAAATATATACAGTATAATATAATGTGACAAGTCTCCCATCACAGAGTAGGCTAGAAAATATGAAATAGAGGAATATTAATCAGAAATAAATTAAAGTTAACTGATTAATTTTAAAATATTTCAATTAACCCTATCCGTCATATATGACACAATCGTGTCATATCATATGGCGGGTTCGCCCAAAAGTATCATATGACGCGATCAAGTCATATGAACTTAGTGAAATAGCTCAATAATAAGGTTATGGCGCGATTTGCGTCATATTGAGCTCAGTAAGTTAGGTTACAGTTAGGTTAAGTTAGTAAGTACACAATCTGTCCTCCGACTTCTAACGGTCCCTCAGTGTGAAAAAGAGTGTTGTGGGGGAAATACCGGGCGCTCGGGCAACCTCTAACTTACGTAACTAAATATGACTGAAAGAGTTAAGTTAAGTTAACCCATTTTTCAAAATTAACTAGTTAAGTTAAAAATTAATTAACTAAGTTGATTAATTAGTTGATTAATCGGTAAAAGTTTTAAGTTAATTAACTTAACTGATCCAACTCTGATAGAATGCTAGACTACTCGGCCCACGGGACAGCTCGGCCAGGACAGCTCGGCCCATGGCGAGACAGCTCGGCCCAGTAAAAACGAGACAGCTCGGCCCAGTGTTAATTACGAGACAACTCTTAATTAACCTAACCTAACCTAACCTAACCTACACGTACATTATGAATCGAGAGAACTAGCCTATGGCATAATTATACAATAAACGAACATTTCGCCCACATTACACACACGCCATAAACGGGAGGCCATGTATGCAGCACCAAATCCTGCAAATCCTGTCCTCTGTGCATGCGTGAGAATCTTAGGCCCATTGGCACGATTTTTTTTCCCTTTATACTATTATATTATCTTAACCTAACCTAACCTAACCTAACCTAACTTAAATTAACCTAACAGTTGAGCCTAAATAACATAATCAAAATATTAGGGAAAAGGCCGCGCATGCGCAGAGGACAGGATTTGGTGCTGCATACATGGCCTCACCCTTAAACCCTCCACTTAGCTCTCCCCATCCTAATCCTGACTGGTCTTGTCAAATTGCCCCATAGCAAAACGTGGGGCCGAGCTGTCTCAAATAATGTGCCGAGTTGTCTCGCCGTCGTGGTCGAGTTGTCCAAAAGTGGGCCGAGCTGTCCGAGCTGAGTTGTCCCATGGGCCGAGTCGCCCAGTCACCCTCTGATATATACAGTATAATATATATATATACAGTATATATATATATATATATATATATATATATATATAATAAGTATATAATCATATATATATATATATATTTATATTATATATATATATATATATATATATATATATATATACTGTATATATATATATATATATATATATATATATATATATATATATATATATATATATATATATATATATATAAATATATATATATATATATATATATATATATATATATATATATATATATATATATATATATATATATATATATATATATATATATATATATATATATATATATATATATATATATAGGTATTGGAGGGGGTCTGTCTGATCATTATGTAGTGGTAGCTAAGGTTAGGATACAAAAGAAGTGGGTGAGGAGAGCGGGAGGGAGGCGAGAGGAGGGTGGAATGGTGAGGAGGGTGGAGAGGTTGCAGGAGGAGGAAGTCAGGGTGGAGTACAGGAGAGCAGTGGAAAGACGACTAGGTGGGTTCGACCTGGAAGTTATGGAGGAAGTGGAGGAGATGAGCAAGGTGTTTAAGGATGAGATCTGTGCAGCATGTGAGGAGGTGTGTGGAGTGAGGAGAAGAGGGAGGGGAGTGAAAGGTACAGCATGGTGGACAGAAGAGGTAAGAATAGCTGTGGAAGAAAAGAAGAAAGCATATAGAGAGTGGTTGGGTAGTAGAGGGAATGAAGATTCCGAGAGACAGAAACGAGCGAGGTACGTGGAGAGTAAGAGGGTGGTGAAGAGAGTAGTGAAGGAAAGTAAGAGAAGAGTAGATGAGGAATTTGGAAGGAATCTGAGTGTAAAATGGAGGGAGAGTAAGAAACTGTTCTGGAAAGAAGTCAAGAAAGTTAGGGAAGGTAGCAAGGGAAACAGTAAGGGTGTGAAAGATAAGAATGGGAGAATGCTAGCCGAGAAGCAAGAGAGAGTCGAAAGATGGAGGGAGTACTTCAGTGAGTTGCTAAATGAAAGGAATGAAGAGCAAGCAAACATAGCTGGATATGGTATGGGAGGGAGAAGAAGAGAAGTAGTGGAGGAGGAGGTGGGGATCAGGAGGTCAGAAGTGTGGGAAGCCATGAAAAGAGTGAAGTTGGGGAAAGCACCAGGAACAGATGGAGTGTGTGGGGAAATGTTGAGGTATGGTGGTGAGATAGTGATAGAATGGGTATGGAAAATGTGCAAGCTAGCATGCGAGAAGGGGAGTGCACCCGATGACTGGAAGACTGGCATAATAGTCCCCCTATATAAGGGCAAAGGGGAAAGAGGAGTGTGTGGTAACCACCGAGGAATATGTCTTCTAAGCGTAGTAGGGAAGGTATACAGTAGGGTAGTGATTGAGAGAGTGAGAGTGAGAACGGAGAAATGGATAGGCGACGAGCAGGGAGGTTTTAGGAAGGGAAGAGGATGTGTAGATCAGATTTTTACCCTGAATTGTGTTGTGGAGAAGTATCTGGAGAAGAAACAAAAGGTGTATGTTGCCTTTATGGACTTGGAGAAGGCCTATGACAGAGTGGATAGAGAAGGTTTGTGGAAAGTACTTAGAATATACGGAGTAGAGGGCAAGTTGCTGAAAGCAGTGAAGAGCATGTATGAGGGTGCAAAGGCGGCAGTACGTGTGGAGAGTGAGCAGAGCGAGTTCTTTGACCTGAATGTTGGTTTGAAACAGGGGTGTGTGGTGTCCCCGTGGTTGTTTACTGTATATATGGATGGAGTCATGAAAGAAATACTATCAAGAGCAGTGGATGTTGGTGTATCGCTGAAAAGGGAGGGAATTGAGTGGAAGCTACCTATACTGCTGTTTGCGGATGATACAGTTCTGATGAGTGATAATGAATGGGAGTTGCAGGGTCTGGTAAATGAGTTTGGAACAGTGTGCGAAAAACGGAATTTGAAGGTAAATACGGGGAAGAGCAAGGTTATGGTCTTCGAAAGGGGTGAAGTCACAGAGTGTGAGGTGAAGCTGAACGTTCAGGCTATGGAGATCGTCAACTCTTTTAAGTATCTGGGCAGTGTGTTGAGTAAAGATGGGACTATGGATGAAGAGGTGCGGGAGAGGGTACAACAGGGGAAGAGGGTTGTAGGAACGCTAAAAGCAGTAACAAGAAATAGGGTGGTCAGTATGGAAGTGAAGAAGTCCTTGCATGACAGTGTGGTAATCCCGACACTGACTTACGGAAGCGAAGCATGGACGTTGGTTGAGAGACTCAGACCAAGAGTGAGAGCAGTGGAAATGAATTACTTAAGGAGTGCGTGCGGAGTTACATGGAGGGATAGACAGACTAATGAGGAAGTAAGAAGGAGGTGGGGGGTGGAGGTAGATGTGCTGGAAAGTGTGAAAAGGAACAACTTGAGATGGTTCGGCCATATGGAACGTATGGAAAGCGAGAGAATGACTAAGAGGGTGTACGAGAGCGAGGTGGAGGGACAGAGGGGGAGAGGTAGACCGAATATGAGGTGGAAGGATGGAGTGAGGAACTACATGAACGAAGGCGGTGCTGGTTGGGGGGAGGGGCGTCGACTGACTGGGGACAGAGGTGCATGGGGGCGGTTCGTTCGTGGCCACCCCTTCGGGGATCACGGCGTCAGGCAATAGATAGATAGATATATATATATATATTATTCTGGCGGGAAAGACCTAGCTGAGCGGGCGGGATCTTCTAGTCGGAATGGTCTTAGGCGGGAAGGTCAGTAATTACTTGCGCTTTGCAGACTTCATCTCGAAAAAAGCACAGCTGCTCGATATGATTGTTTAAGATTTTATATTGTATCGAAGTATAAACAAAATAATTGATATGGATAATAATACTAATATTAATTCACAAGAAAAACAGTTAGAACAGCCAATATACATATATATTTTGTTTCACTAAATTTGTATCAGATGCTGTTCCAGTTGTCAGTTGACTGACTCAGTCAGGCTGAGCGAGAATCACAACATGGGAACAGCCGGGATGGACCTCCAGCAACAGATTCTCCTCGTCCTGGAGAAGTCTGGCTTGGTCACCTCACTACAGTTCGCCAAGAGTGCCAATCAAGAACACCAAAAGATCGTTGGCGCCATCAAATCTCTGGAGTCATTAGGCGGTGTTAGTATTATGACAGCTGATGTAAATGCCATGTGTTGATTGCAGCCGCCTTGCAGGCACAAGTCAGTTGATCGGCATGTTGTGTCAGTTGTGTCATGCTTAGGAGCTTGGCCTTGTCACTCATAGGCCTATTTTTAGTATAATGCAATATGAATTTTAAGTAGAGGTCATTCTGGTAAAATTCTAGTTTCACGTACACAGCGACAAAAGGGAGGCGCCGTTGTAAAGGCATAGCTTCCCGACCAACTATGAAGATCAGGGAAATTGCTGGGTAAAAGACGTAATATAATAATAATAAACTACATTAACGACATTAGCCTAACCTTACAACCTTACCTAACCTAACCTAGTATTATGTAATAGCTATGGTGCCGCATATGGGGAGATTTTTTTTTTTTTTTTTTTTTTTAACAGTAGGCTTGGTATAATTCCTTATAGCCTAATGCATTTCCGCCGCTTTGGACATACTTGTATATAGGAATTAAGTATGGTATATGACAACTCTAAAGTAGCCATAGAAATTTATGAGTATGCTGTGAAAGCGAAACTAATTAAACCGTCATTCTGAATCTGGAGGCTAGGCCTAGCCTATGTCAAACTTTGGTGAATTTTCGGTCAATAGGCCTAGTCCTATACAGGAGACGCAACAATAGCCTATAGGCCTAGGCTAGGTAGCAAATTTCGGATTTTTTTTATTTTAATACCACAAATTTTCAGTGTTTTTTATAAAAGAATTTGTTCATCTGCATCAATATATAGTGTTTGTAATTAATTAGAAATCTCGGGAAAACCTATTTTCCCCATTAGGCCTATTGATCGATGTTGAGACACGCCCCCGATAGTGATTTGAAAAGACATTAGCCTAACCTAACCTAGTATTATGGGTGGGGGCTGCTGCCCCCACACCCCCACTGGTTGAGTACTAATCCCTTAGTAAAAAAACAAAAATTGGCTGTCGATTATACGAAGATGAAAGAAAATCGGTGAAGTCTACGGTGTTTACTCTGCAATCTTCAGCTTTGATTATACATTGATAACGGGAAAGTACCATATTGACAACCTTGTTACGAAAATTCAATTTTAGTACCATACTTTTATATTAGTTTTTTCGGAGGGTTTAACAAATTTTCATATGATCTTTAGAGCTATCGATAACTGGAAGTACCGTATTGACAACCTTGTTACGAAAAAGACATTTTATTACCATCTATCTATCTATCTATCTATTGCCTGACGCCGTGATCCCCGAAGGGGTGGCCACGAACGAACCGCCCCCATGCACCTCTGTCCCCAGTCAGTCGACGCCCCTCCCCCCAACCAGCTTTACCATTACCATACTTTTTTATTAAGTTTTGCCGAGGGTTAAAACAACTTTTCTTATGATCTTTAGAGCATATAGGTCTAGATTCAATATTTATCTTCAAATAGGCCTATATCAACAAAATTTGTGGTATTAAAATAACATTGAACCCAAATTTGGGTCAATATACAGGAGGCGCTACAATAGGCCTATAGGTAGCAAAATTCTAATGGTAGTTTTGGGTTCCTATCATCATATGCTTCATTTCTATATACTTTTTATCCCCGGGAAAAAAAAAAAATCTTGGGATTTTTATTTTTTTCTTGGATTTATTTTTTTTATTTTTTTTATTAACCTAACCTAACCTAACCTAAATGTATTTGGGGGCTATTAGGTTTGGTTAGGTTAATGACCAAAACAAAAAATCCCAAGAAAATAAATGAAATATCCCAAGATTTTTGGGGTTTTTTCCCGGGGATAAAAAGTATATAGAAATGAAGCATATGATGATAGGAACCCAAAACTACCATTAGAATTTTGCTACCTATATTGTAGCGCCTCCTGTATATTGACCCAAATTTCTAATGGTAGTTTTGGGTTCCTATCATCATATATTCATATGCTTCATTTCGGTATTTATCAAGGAAACCGGCCACAAATTTTCCTGGAAATTTGGAAGTCCCCCATCGAATGAACATAACCTATACATCATATTAGGCTAATATATGTTTCAACTTTCGGAAAAAAAATTGGATTTTTTTTATTTTAGCCTAGGCTAATAGGCCTACCACGAATTTTCCGAGTGTTTTTTTATAAAAGAAATTGTTCATTTGCATCAATAGGCCTATATAGTGTTTGTAATCAATTAGAAATCTCGGGAAAACCTATTTTCCCCATTAGGCCTATTGATCGATGTTGAGACACGCCCCGATAGTGATTTGAAAAGACATTAGCCTAACCTAACAACCTTACCTAACCTAACCTAGTAAACCAACTTTCTCTTCATAATTGCTGAGGGGCACAGGGCCCTGGGTGGGGCTTTGGTTTCCCGGGCGTTTCCGCACCCTCCTCAGCTCCCCGCCATGGAGTGGCTTCGGTCACCCAGGCTTTATTGTGGTCGGCAGGGAGGGTTCTGTGGGGGCGTTCGGTTATGGCCTTGTAATTGCTCGGGTCCTTGGGGCTGTTCGGCCAGGCAGCTTGGGGAACAACAACAACCTAACCTAGTATTATGGGTGGGGGCTGCTGCCCCCCACCCCCCCGCTGGTTGAGTACTAATCCCTTAGTAAATAAAACAAAAATGGCGGACAATATAAAGATGATGTAATTAAATTCATGCATCGATTTTATCGTGGCCTACAGGTTTCTTATACCATGTATTTCATTCCTATATGTGTCTAAATGCGCGTAACAATGTATTACTGATCCTGAAAAAAAAAATCCTCTATATCGCCTACGTCGCAAGAGGCGGGTGGTTTTGTTTACATCCGCCGCGAAGAAGAAGAAGCGTTGGGGAAAATTTGTTTTTTGCCCTCTACTGTTTAAATATATGATGATTTCAATAAATCTTGGGGGGGTGAGGGGGGGCTTGCCCCCCCTCTACATATTTTGTATCCAATGGCAAACGGTTATGGCCAAATAAGTTATTTTTCGCGAGTGAAGGGACGTGTTTTTAGATTGTTGTATAATGGGTAAATATGCATTTACGCCTATTTTCACACATCAAAACACCCTTACACAACTCTAAACTACATAAAAACAATCTAAACGATTTTTTAGCAATTTAATTAAATCATCTTTAAATTGACCAAAATGGCTGTCGATTATACGAAGGTGAAAGAAAGTTGATGAAGTCCACGGTTTTTACTCTGTAATCTTCAGCTTTGATTGTACATTGATAATGGGATAGTACCGTATTGACAACCTTGTTACGAAAATTAAATTTTAATACCATTCTTTTATATTAGGTTTTTCCGAGGGTTTAACACATTTTCATATGATCTTTAGAGCTATCGATAACTGGAAGTACCGTATTGACAACCTTGTTACGAAAAAGAAATTTTAGTACCATACTTTTTTATTAGGTTTTGCCGAGGGTTAAAACAAATTTTGGAAAAACTAAATAAGATGGTCACCAATTTTCCCATGGATTTTTTTATTTTTCCCGGTTAGTTTTCATCAATATATAGTGTTTGGAAATAATTACAACCCTCGGCGAAACCGTTTTCCCCATTATACAACGATCTTAAGACACGCCGCCCGATAGTGGGGAGGGCTATGAAGTACAGGGAAAATGAGGGGTTAAATGCGTAAAACGGCGATTAAAACTTATTTTAGCAAAACTTGGCTCGGGTTTTAAGGTATTTCTAAGGCCTAAAACCCAATATTTCGAAAATCCGAGCCAAATTTTGGCCAATGCTGGCTCGGATTTTGAGTTTGTAGACAACAAAATGACAGTAACCTCATTTAGAAATTTGGCTCAGGTTTCCCGAAATTGCAAAGCCATAAAACCCGAGCAAAGTCATGGAACGCCTAGTATTACAACTAATTACACCCGACCTACCCCTAGCTCCAACACAACATGGCTTTAGGCCACTGCACTCCACAAACACTCTTCTCACAGACCTTACACAAAGAGCTTTTGACGGCATCAACTCAGCTAGACCACCACACAGATCACTATTAGCCACACTCGACATTAGTAAAACCTTCGATGCCATCCCCCGCCACAACCTAACAAACAAAATCTACAACACAAACATGCACAACAACACAAAAAGGTGGCTGGCCAACTTCCTAGCAGGCAGATGTGCACACGTATCTTTTGCCGGTCAGTCATCTAAAATCAGAAACTTTCCAAACGGAGTCCCACAGGGATCCGTCCTATCGCCCGCACTCTTCAATCTGTACATGCACGATATAACTACACCCAATACTCCCCAAATAAACTTAGCCTCCTATGCAGATGACATAACACTCACATGCACACACCATGACCCAAGAAGAGCAACAGATCTCCTTCAACCCTATCTCAACACACTACATGGCTGGTGCACTACAAACAGACTGAATCTAGCCCCAGCCAAATCCACCGCAACCCTGCTCACAAGCTGGACAGGTGAACACGAATACATCCCTCAACTCACCATAAACAACACACCCCTAACACATACACACACACCCAAAATCCTAGGAGTAACATATGATACTCATATGACATTCAAACAGCACACCACAAACATTAAAAAGAAACTGACACCCAGACTTAACGCCCTCAGGTCACTTGCTCACACAAAATTTGGACACAACAAAGAAACTACCACCACAGTATATAAACAATACATAAGATCAGTAATGGAATACGCAAGCCCAGCCTGGGCTTCTAACCTAGCTGAAACACATCATAAGACCTTACAGACTATCCAAAACAAAGCCCTGAAGATCATTACAGGCTGCACAGCTACTGCACCCACAGATCATCTACATCAAGAAACCAAAATCCTCAAAGTCAAAGACCATCTGGACATGAGAGGCACTCAATTCCTGGCAGCAGCCTCCACGAATCAAGACCACCCACTAAACTACATGGCAACACACCCACAGACACCAAGAAATATCAAAACAACACCCAGCACACGGTATCACACACAGTTATTGTCCTCTCTCCCTCCCTGCCCACCCCGAACCAACTTCCAGAAGCACATCCATACTCATATCTCTCGCCAATCCATCCACTCACTCACAGACAACACGCAGCTGCATGCACGACCTCCCGAAATCCATCCTTCCGAATCCTCCCTCCCTCGCGAGGACAGAGTCCACCTGGCCAGGCTGAGATGCGGACACCATCCAGCTCTCCTGAGCTATCAGAAGAGACTGGATGACTCCGTTGTCGACGCCTGCCCGGGATGTAACACAGCACCCCATACCATTAAACACATCATAGAAGACTGCATTTCACACAACCACTTACGCCAACAACACAACCTACACTCAATGAGAGCTCTGTGGGAAAGCCCGATCGTGGCCATGGCCTTCCTCAGGGACTCGGAGCTGTTCGGCCAGGCAGCTTAGGGAACAACAACAACCCGAGCAAAGTTTTGGCAAAACTTGGCTCGGATTTTTCGAATTATAAGAGTAAACAAATTACAGTAACCTAATTTAGAATTTTGGCTCATGTTTCCCTAAATTGCAAACCCCAAAAAGCATAATTTTGGAAAACCCGAGTCAATTTTTAGCAAAACTTGGATCGTATTTTGAGAATCGACAAAGACTAACTAAATGTCGGAAATCGGCTCATGATTTCCCTAATTGCAAAGCCATATAACCAGATTTATCGAAAACGTAGCACTTATTTAAATCATAAATATCCAGTAACATAGACCTAGTACATTGGATACAAGCCTAATCCACACCTAACGCCTACAATGTGTCCGTAGTAGGTCTACGTGGGATACAACATGGCGGTTGGGCCGGCGCCCATTTAGTAGCCTACCGGTATTCAGCCGTATCTATAAATACGAATGCGAGTCACTTCGAGCGAATTCCTGATCGAGCGGATGCACAATCTAACATAATTAACCTAACCTAACTTAACTGGAAATTCCCGGCGCGACCGAAGCCGCTCCAAGGACCTGTGCCCCTTAACCTAACCTAAATGCGCCTCCGCTCGAATATGAATTCGCTCGAAGTGTCCAGATACCGTAAATACTACCGCAACTACGAATCTTGTTTCTGAGACCTAGTATATTAACCTAACCAAACAACCTATCGACAGAGATGGGCAGGTGGAGTGGACTAAAAAGCTGGTGGACAGACCTCGGGAGACAGGTGAAAATGGCGTGTGTACGAATCGGTGCTGTCTATAGGAAGGTATTGACAACCATGTTACGACAAAATTCCATTTTAGTACCATATATTTTTATTAGGTTTTGCCGAGGCTTAAAACACATTTTCATATTATGTTTAGAGCATATAAAATCCATATTTGTTTTCAAATACTGTATTGCAAAATAATTGGTGACCAACTTATTTAGTTATACTCAAATTTTCATATGATCTTTAGAGCATATAGATTCAATATTTATCTTCAAATATAGGCCTATCAACAAAATTTGTGGTATTAAAATAACATTGAACCAAAACGTTTTCAATTACGATACTTTGAAAAAGTTAATATTTACCTCCTGTTATCCACAGCACAAAATACCGTAGACTTCATTCAAATTTTTTTTGGCGACCGTCAACCTTTTATTAATTACATACCAAACCAGCGGGGGTGTGGGGGCGGCAGCCCCCACCTAATATACTAGGTTAGGTAAGGTTGTTAGGTTAGGCTAATATTACCCCTTATTTTCGTCTTCTACCCCTCAATTTCCCTGTACTTCATAGCCGTCCCCACTATCGGGGGCCGTATCTTAAGATTGTTGGATAATGGGGAAAACGGTTTTTCCGAAAGTTGAAACATATAGGCATATTAATATGATGTAGGCTATAGGTTATGTTCATTATAGGCATATTAATATGATGTAGGCTATAGGTTATGTTCATTATAGGCATATTAATATGATGTAGGCTATAGGTTATGTTCATTATAGGCATATTAATATGATGTAGGCTATAGGTTATGTTCATTATAGGCATATTAATATGATGTAGGCTATAGGTTATGTTCATTATAGGCATATTAATATGATGTAGGCTATAGGTTATGTTCATTATAGGCATATTAATATGATGTAGGCTATAGGTTATGTTCATATAGGCATATTAATATGATGTAGGCTATAGGTTATGTTCATTATAGGCATATTAATATGATGTAGGCTATAGGTTATGTTCATTATAGGCATATTAATATGATGTAGGCTATAGGTTATGTTCATTATAGGCATATTAATATGATGTAGGCTATAGGTTATGTTCATTCGATTGGTGACTTCCAAATTTCCAGGAAAATTTGTGGCCGGTTTCCTTGATATTTTCCTTCATTTCTATATAGGATAATATTCAAGGACACTACATCCGCCTTATTAGCCTAGAAACAATTTATTAGGGAAAATAGGCACCAACAGATTCGCCATATTTTTCTCCATAGGCCTAGCCTATAGTCCGCATGGAGGATTTTCGTTATTGACAAATTGAAAAAATACCCTTTTCACAGAAAAATACACCAAAAATCTGTCAAAGATGTCTAATAGCGGGGGTGTGGGGGGCTGGGGCGGCAGCCCCCACCCATAATACTAGGATAGGTTAGGTTAGGCTAATGTCCTTTCAAAGGGGTATAGGCTAGTAAACACTAGGATAGCTTATACCCGGTCATAGGTAAGAAGAAGAAGAATCCTGATGTAGTAGGCCTAGTCTCCTTGAATGCTACCTACTGTATATAGCCTACTTTGGTTTAATGTTATTTTAATACCACAAATTTTGTTGATATATTTGAAGAAAAATAATGAATCTATATGCTCTAAAGATCATAAGAAAATTTGTTTTAACCCTCGGCAAAACCTAATAAAAAAGTATGGTACTAAAATGTCTTTCTCGTAACAAGGTTGTCAATACGGTACTTTCAGTCGTCGATAGCTCTAAAGATCATATGAAAATGTGTTAAACCCTCGGAAAAACCTAATATAAAAGTATGGTACTAAAATTTAATTTTCGTAACAAGGTTGTCAATACGGTACTTTCCCGTTATCAATGTACTGTACAATCAAGCTGAAGATTGCAGAGTAAACACCATAGACTTCACCGACTTTTCTTTCACCTTCGTATAGGCCTAATCGACCGCCAATTTTTTTTTTTTTTTATTAACCTGACAAGCGCGATATAGACCTAGGTGCTAGGGTAGTTATTTGTGCATTTCTAGCCCTGGATTCTGACAGAATTCGTTATATTTACAATATAAAGCATTATTTGTTTTCGGTATGCTTTTAATTTACATATATGATGTATATATGAACCTTCAAGAGTGCTAAAATAAGTGGGAAAAGCATTTGGGTGGTGAAAAACGAAGATATTGGCCACCCGGTCATAATCTCAGGCGAGAGAGAGCCACAGGCAGCCCTCCCCTCTCGCTGTCTGGGAGTCAACTGAGACGAGCGGGGCGGTGTGTGCCGGTGTCTGGGTGTTGCATAACGATCTTTTATGCAACCCACTTGTGCTACATTATCGCGGGAGAGAAAAATAACCGATAAATGATGATAATAAGAGGATAAATAGGTGATAATTGAGGAGGGGGGAATAAGGTGGGGAAGGAGGGGAGGGGGAGGGGTGAGAAACACATGGATGAGTACTAGAGGGGAATTATCTCACCTAGAGACAAAATCCTTTGTTTTGATAGGTCCTTTTTTTTTTTGGAAGGCTTTTTTTATGGTCTTGCTTCCGTGAGGCCTATCGCGTTCCCTATAGGAAGCCTTCCGTGAGGCCTATCGCGCTTGCCGGGTTAAGGGATTAGTACTCAACCAGCGGGGGGGTGGGGGTGGCAGCCCCCACCCCATAATACTAGGTTAGGTTAGGCTAATGTCTTTTCAAATCACTATCGGGGAACGAGCGTGTCTCAACATCGATCGATAGGCCTAATGGGGAAAATAGCTTTTCCCGAGATTTCTAATTAATTACGAACACTATATATTGATGCAAATGACCAATTTTGTTTATAAAAAACACTCGGAAAATTTGTGGTATTAAAATAACATTTTTCCCCTACTTTTGGTTAATATACAGGAGACGCAACAACGTGTTTTTCAGGTATTTTTTTTTGGTAGGCTAACCCGACATTTTGAAAACACGAGCCAAGTTTTGACGAAACTTGGCTCGGATTTTACTAATTTACATGTTAAAATTACACAGTTGGCCTAACCTTAATAAAATCTTTGTTTGGGTTTTCATAGGGTTAACATTATCCTAACCTAACGAAGTAAGAATGGGGTTAACATTAGCCTAACCTAACAACCTTACCTAACCTAACCTAACCTAGTAAGAATGGGGACTATGGGGTTAACATTAGCCTAACCTAACAACCCAACCTAACCTAGACCTAGTACGTGGGATACAAAACTAGCCCTTGCATGCCAGCTACTTTGGGTGCATAGTATACCCAGTACGTTGGATACAAGACTAGCCCTTGCATGCCAGCTACTTTGGGTGCATAGTATACCCAGTACGTTGGATACAAGACTAGCCCTTGCATGCCAGCTACTGGGGGTGCATAGTACCCAGTACGTGGAATACAAAACTAGCCCTTGCATGCCAGCTACTGTGGGTGCATAGTATACCCAGTACGTGGAATACAAAACTAGCCCTTGCATGCCAGCTACTGTGGGTGCATAGTACCCAGTACGTGGAATACAAAACTAGCCCTTGCATGCCAGCTACTTTGGGTGCATAGTATACCCAGTACGTTGGATACAAGACTAGCCCTTGCATGCCAGCTACTGGGGGTGCATAGTACCCAGTACGTGGAATACAAAACTAGCCCTTGCATGCCAGCTACTGTGGGTGCATAGTATACCCAGTACGTGGAATACAAAACTAGCCCTTGCATGCCAGCTACTGTGGGTGCATAGTACCCAGTACGTGGAATACAAAACTAGCCCTTGCATGCCAGCTACTTTGGGTGCATAGTATACCCAGTACGTTGGATACAAGACTAGCCCTTGCATGCCAGCTACTGGGGGTGCATAGTACCCAGTACGTGGAATACAAAACTAGCCCTTGCATGCCAGCTACTGTGGGTGCATAGTATACCCAGTACGTGGAATACAAAACTAGCCCTTGCATGCCAGCTACTGTGGGTGCATAGTACCCAGTACGTGGAATACAAAACTAGCCCTTGCATGCCAGCTACTTTGGGTGCATAGTATACCCAGTACGTTGGATACAAGACTAGCCCTTGCATGCCAGCTACTGTGGGTGCATAGTACCTAGTACGTGGAATACAAAACTAGCCCTTGCATCATGTTGCATGCCAGCTACTTTGGGTGCATAGTATACCCAGTACGTTCGATACAAGACTAGCCCTTGCATGCCAGTTTAAACCTATGCGAAAAAAATCTTTTACTTTGTGATCACCCATTAAGATTCCCGAGCTAGCTGTGGTCCGGCTCCTTTATATTGTACCAACCAACTAACCTTAATGAACAGAGGATGTACTGTCTTGAGTGGCTGCCCTGGCTGGCCGCTGGATGCTCGATCACCACTCATCTTGGTCAACAGCTGGTGGATTTTTGTTTCAAATTTTTCCATGTAAAAAAACTGTAGGCCTATGTGCATTTCAAAACCAGCTGTCCTCGTCGGCTGTATTTGGATTTTGGAACACTGGTTATTGCACTTTGGACAGTTTACACTCATTGGAAGGCGAAAATGTCTTAAGCAGCCTCAGTGTTTTTAAAGACGGTGGAAAAAGCTTTGATCGGCTCACACCCTCTACACAAGCTGGCCAGAGTCAAACTGATAGCTTATATCCCGGGCCACCTGTTTTCCAAATCATGGCATCACCTGATTGGTCGATAGACATCACGTGTCAGTGAACTCGAGTACTCTTGGCATGAATTAGGTTGGGTGATACTTTCGCCAAGACGCCACCAGTATAGTTCATTGCATTCGCCACCAGATGTCTCAGTTGTTGACTGACAGTCACACAAAACAGCTCTCCAAAAAGAAGAAGTGTAAACAAACCCTTAAAACGTAAATATCCATATAATATGTATTCTGTTAGTTTCCTGGGAATGACACCTACATCAAAAATTTGGAAAAAAATCGCTTAACCTCTGAAGTGCGCATGGGGGGTATGAGACACCTCTGCCTGTGCGCATGTATTTGAGCTGTTTCCATCACTAAAATATTTATTTTACCATAAATAGCATTAATACTTCTCCATATGCGCCTATTATAGGTTGATTATAAAGGTATTAACCTGTTACAATAAAACAAGTGGAAACAGCGTTTGGATGGTCAAAATCGGCGATACAGGCCGGGAGTTACATAATGTATGGCTGAGGCAAACTCCTTTCCCGCCACTTTTCCCCAAGTCTGGAGAGACACTGTCGATCGATACTCTCTCTCTCTCTCTCTCTTGCACTCGCTTGCTAACAGTGATGACAATGCCCTGCTTGCAACTCGCTAATGTTAGCACGAAAATATACCACAGAATAAGGGAATAACAGGGAAAATAGGTGATAACTGAAGGAGGGGAGATAGAAGAGTGATATTTTGCTCAAAAGTGTAATAGTAAATATATACAAAGGAAAAGGGGATGCGCTAGATAGAGGAAATTATAGGGGTCTGAAAATGCTTGACCAAATCATGAAGGTCTGTGAGAGAGTCCTTGAGGGTTTGATCAGGCAAAGCATCTCTATTGATGATATGCAGTTTGGTTTTATGCCAGGACGTGGTACAACCGATGCTATCTTCATAGTCAGGCAGATACAGGAAAGATACCTACTAAAAGGCAGGGATCTTTACTTTGTGTTTGTGGACCTGGAGAAGGCCTTTGATAGGGTACCTAGAGATGTTGTACAGTGGGCTATGAGGAAACTTGGTGTGGAAGAGTGGCTGGTGCGTGTGATAATGAAGATGTATGAGGATTCGCGAAGTTCGGTGAGGGTGAAAGGTGTACTGAGTGATGAATTCGCAGTCCGTGTTGGAGTCCATCAGGGTTCAGTGTTAAGCCCCCTCCTCTTTATTATGGTCTTGGAGGCGCTGTCTAGAGTTTTTAGAGGCGGACTCCCGTTGGAACTGTTTTATGCGGACGATTTAGTCCTAATAGCTGACAGTATGCAGGATGCTGAGGCCAAATTCAGAAAGTGGAGAGAGGGCATGGCGAGCAAGGGTTTAAGAGTCAATATTAACAAAACCAAGGTTATGCATTGTAGTTTGAGACGAGGCAATGTGGAAAAGAGCGGTGCATACCCATGTGCAGTGTGTGGAAAGGGAGTGGGCGTTAACTCAATTCAATGTAGCATCTGTCGATGTTGGGTACACCATGGGAGTAAGCGCTGTAGTAGAATAAAGGGGCCCCTGCCGAAGGATAAGTCAGAAATAGAGAAATTTGAGTGCGTAGTGTGCAAAGGCGAGCTTGTGTTAAGTGATGATCCTGTGGCTGTGAATTTTGGAAATGAGTCTTTGGAGCTGGTGAACAAGTTTTGTTACCTAGGAGATACCATCTCTGCTGGTGGTGGGGCCGAGGCTGCCACTGTTGCTAGAATTAGGTGTGGCTGGGGGAAGTTCAGAGAATTGATGCCAATCCTGACCATGAAAAGAATGCCTCTCCCCCTGAAGGGAAAGGTGTATGCCTCATGTGTTAGAAGTGCAATGACGTATGCCTCAGAAACATGGGCCGTTAAAGTAGAGGATGTCAACAGAATGGAGCGTAATGAGATGAGAATGGTGAGATGGATGTGTGGGGCCAGGCTACAGGATAGAATAACAAATGTTGAGCTGAGGAGACGTTTAGGTATAAAGAGTATTAGCGAGGTGATGCGTACAAGTAGACTGGGATGGTATGGACATGTGGAGAGAATGGATGAACAAAATTGGGTGACAAAATGCAGGTCTGTGATTGTGGAGGGAGCTGCACCAAGGGGTGGACCGAGGAAGACCTGGGATCGGACTATACGCGCCGATCTCAAATCCAAGAACTTGACAAGTGAAGCAGCCCTTAACAGGGTTGCCTGGAACGCCGCCATTAGGACAAGAGACTGAAACTGCACTTATGTGTGGAACACTCAGTCTTAAAATTTTATGTATGTATGTATTGCCCCCCCAATTTTTTTTGTTTTTTTCGGTGTTTTAAATTGATATTTTTTTTCCCTGACTGTTAACCCGGGAACTGCGGGAAGACTCTTAAGAGTCAGAGAAAAAAAAATCAACTTTAACCCTTCAGCCCCGGCTATGTATTATATATATATTCCTCGAAACCCGGGTGTTTTGGCCGAAAAACGTCTAGGCTAGGCTACCGTATATTCATTAACCCTTGTCTAGCGGGCCCTTTTCAGGCCGTTCTGACTGCTATATCAACCATCCGTATGAAAGGAACTGTATTGCGCCGAAAACTAGGTGGAAATCGCTACACAATGACGCCACATACAGCTACGTAGCACTCGTGGAGCACTGACAGTGTTACCTCGAAGATGGAAGTTTAGCTGATTTTGCTACCTTGCTCACTTTTAGCGAACTATTGGTTACACTGTCATCCTCCCGCGCGGTGGGGGAACTGGAGTTAGTGTGGGCCGGGAGGCCACAGATGTCGGACGTATGGATCATTACTATCCCACCCATTTTCACTCTATTTCCACCCTTTTTTCACCAGTTTTTTGCCAGTTTTTTCAACTCGACTTATGTGGTGAGCCGCTTTTTAAGGGTTAATCAGACTGCTTCCCGCATCCCCAAGCGTAGATGTGTTATTTACCTGTAGAATGGCATTAAGTAGAGCTCTCTAAGTCAACTGGTTGAGCTGTGATGATGATTTCATTGGAGATAACTTTATGGCCAAAACAGCCACTTTACACCACTTTTCGATACTTAACAACAACATACAGGCACACACGAACAAGCGACGCTCTCCTTCTTGTGGCCGGAGATGCGGGGCGTCGGTCCAGCCGGCTGTTGTTTACATGCGTCGGACCGACGCCTCGCACACGAAGCTCACAGGCTTTCAACCACTGGGCGTTCAAGAAGCCTTCCGGGTACCTGTTATATGCTTTTTTATGGGCGTTCAAGAGCCCTTCCGTGGTGAGAGGGTTAAACATCAAATTATTATTTTTTTTTTTTGCCCCTGGGCCATACAAAATATCACTCCTCTACCTCCACTCCTTCTCCACTTTCCTCCCCTCCTTCAGTTATCACCTATTTTCCCTGTTATTCCCTTATTCTGAGGTATATTTTCGTGCTAACATTAGCGAGTTGCAAGCAGGGCATTGTCATCTCTGTTAGCAAGCGAGTGCAAGAGAGAGAGAGGGTATCGATCGACTGTATCTCAGTGGCCTTGGGGGAAATTGGCGGGAAAGCAGGTTGCCTCACCCATACATTATATAACTCGCGGGCCTGTATCTCCGATTTTGACCATCCAAACGCTGTTTTCACTCGTTTTATTGTTGTTTCAGGTTAATGCCTTTATAATCAACCCATAATAGGTGCGTATGGATAAGTATTAATGCTATTTATGGTAAAATGAATATTTTAGTGATGGAAACCGCTCAAATACGTCAGCACAGGGGGACGTTTCTAATTAACCCCCATGCGCACTTCTTAGGTTAAGAGTCTTCCCGCAGTCCGCCGGGGGAACTCTTAAGAGTCTTCCCGCAGTTACCGGGTTAATCACATGCTATTGAGCTTAATTTTTTACTAATATTGTAGCGCCTCTGTATATTGACCCTACTTTTTATCCCCGGGAAAAAAAATGAATCTTGGGATTTTTCATTTTTGTTCTTGGGATTATTTTTTTGGGTCATTAACCTAACCTAATAGCCCCCAAATACATTTAGGTTAGGTTAGGTTTATTAGTTAGGTTAGCCTAATGAAAACAAAAAATCCCAAGAAAATAAATTTAAAAATCCCAAGATTGTTTTGTTTTTTTCCATGGGGATAAAAAGTATATAGAAATAAAGCATATGATGATAGGAACCCAAAACTACCATTAGAAATTTGCTACCTATATTGTTGCGTCTCCTGTATATTAACCAAATTTTCTGTCTTCACATTCCACTTTTTTCAGGATTTTTGAGAGGGACTGAATTAAATGTTTAGCCATAGGCTAGGCCTATTTCACTTTTTAGGGTGCTGGACAGCTCGTACCTCGCCAACTCATACCTGGCGGAAGAAGTCGACTCGTAGGCCTACTCACTTGCCCAACTTAAGTTGCCTAGTCAACTCGTACCAATAACCTTGGAAATGGCCCCTCCTTTCGGTTATGTAGGGTAAAACAACGAGTCCGATTATCAAATAAAAGTACTGTCGGTCAAGGAAAGTACCAATTTTCATTTGCACATTATGCATAGGCCTAGGCCTAGGCTATGAAAACTTTCAGAATGAGTTGTGTTTCCGGGCGTACGTCGTGTAAATACGTAGGCCTAAGTTGATGTCAAACAGCGGGGGTGTGGGGCAGCCATCCATAATACTAAGATAGATTAGGTTAGGCTAATGTCCTTTCAAAGGGGCATAGTAAACACTAGGATATACCCGGTGGGCTGGTCAGAGGTAGCCAGGTGATAGGCTACGCCCGATAACACACTCTTGCCAAACTTTCTGTAGCCTAGCCTTTGGAAAATAGGCCTAGCCTATTACCGAAACAACCACTAATTTTCCCATGGTTTTTGTTTTTGGTTGTAGGCCTAGGTAGTTTTCATCATTAGGCTATAGGCTACAGTAGTTTAAATTAGTTACAATCCCCGGATTTTTTTTTTTCCCATTAGCCTATCCTATCCAACAATCTTAAAACACTCAGATAGCCTATAGGCTGTCATTTTCAGAGTAAATATACATTTTGCCTTTGGATACAGGATGGGTTGACCGTTGAGGGGGCCCTGGGGGGCTTTGCCCCCCTCAACCCACATATTGAAATTAGCATCTATTTTAGCCTAACGGTAAGGGGTTTGATAAGAGTTTAACTGCCGTCAATAGGGAGAGTTTTTATTTTACAGTGCTTTATATAGGCTAGTGCACATAAAACTATCTCCAGAGGTTGAAACAAATTTGGCAAGAATGTTAAGTGGTGGCTTACCGCCAGCCTTGTTTACACTACGCGTAGTGGCGTCGGACCTTTGCCATCATGTTCCCGTCTATTTTGACTGCCTTTGGATACAATAATATGTTGAGGGGGGCTTTGCCCCCCTCACCCCGCCCCCCCATGACATATTGTCATCATCATATATATTGCCAGCAGGGGGCAAATTACCGAAAAAATCGCCGTAAAAATAAACGCAAACTTAACCACGACGATCGACAAATGTAAACATGACGGCGGCAGGGGAGGCGTCAGACCTTTGCAATCATGTTCCCGTCTATTTTGAATGCCATTGGATACAATATTATGTTGAGGGGGGGCTTTGCCCCCTTTACTCCCCCATGACATACTGTATTGTCATCATATATATTGCCAGCAGGGGGCAAATAACCGAATTAATCGCCGTCAAAATAGACGCGAAGTTAACCGCAGCGATCGCCCTATGTAAACATGACAACCGTACGCCTGGAATCTACATCCATCCCACAGATTTCAATATGATCTTTGCAACATCCTTATTCTATAATAAGCTTTAAATATTGAAAAACAATTTGTGGTAGTTTCGGTAATTAGTACCCAACTTTCATTTGTAGCCTATATTTTTAAAGAGCACACTCTAAACTATTCATTAGTCACTTAAAACACTAAAATCGGCTTACGGCAGCCATGTAATAACATGGAGAACCTTTGTGAAGTTGGCGCGGAACAACAAATTTAGCGGTGTACTGTAAGAAAGGATAGATACTGGTATGAGCGTTTTTTTTTTTTTTTTTCTTTTTAATTATGCTTAGGCCTACAGTATTGTTTTTTTAATTTGAAATACAGTATAGCCAAGTTTGGCCAAAACTTGGCTCAGGTTTTTCCATTTTGGGGTTTTATGGGTTTGAAAAATACATGCCATAAATACCGGTAATAATGGTAATTCCTTAATACTTAAGGCTAAGTTAGGCCTATATTGTTTCTTCCTTAATTACAAAATTTACACCTAAAGGATTTCGTTTTGGGGCTCTTATTTTGATGGGAAATCCTACGGTACTGATATGTGAACAAGTGTTTTGCTTTTAAATTACCGGTAATTATTATTATTTTTTTTTTTCTATAAACATATTCATTATCTGTGTTAGCTTGTGCTTAAGCTAGGCATTGCTGCTATACTCTCCTCTCCTTCCTTTGGGAGTCCACCCATGCACCACTCCAGTTTTTGTTAAGCGGGCTGAGCTGTGGGCTGCTTTGTTTACTTTAATGAGCGTCTTCGCAACGAGTCAACGCGCATTGTCTATAAAATCATTAACGCAACCTGGGCGCAGCAGCTGCGGCTGCACCCCCTAAGACTGCTGTCCACACATCCGTAGGATCTCTTAACCCGGGAACTGCGGGAAGACTCTTAAGAGTTCCCCCGGCGGACTGCGGGAAGACTCTTAAGAGTCAGAGAAAAAAAAAATCAACTTTAACCCGTGGAGCCCCGGCTAGTTATGTAATGTTTGTTCACCAGAACCCGGCCGGTTTTCAAAAAATTGTTTTATTCCAGAAACAATAGCGAATGGGTTAGGAATGAAGGAAAAACCACGAAAAACCGCTCAAAAAGCTTAAAGAATGGTCCTACAGAGCCCCCGAAAACGTATTTTACAAGAGTACAAAATTGAAGGCAATTACCCTAAAAAACCAGGTTATTGCGCGCTCACGCGCACGCACGTGGACTTTGAGAGTTTTCAACCATCGGCACGGTTGCGTGGGATACGTACACAGTTCCCATACAAATCTGAGCCCTCTTGAGTGGCTACACCTGAGGTTACGGTCGGCGCAATTAGGGTGACGCGTCAGACGCGTCTCTGGGGCTGTGCGTTACATACATCGCCGACGCGTCAGACGCGTCGCTGGGGCTGTACGGGTTAAACATCGAAAAAAAAAAATAGTTTGCCCCTGGGCCATGCAAAATGTCACTCCTCTACCTCCCCTCCTTCCCCACTTTCCTCCCCTCCTTCAGTTATCACCTATTTTCCCTGTTATTCCCTTATTCTGAGGTATATTTTCGTGCTAACATTAGCGAGTTGCAAGCAGGGCATTGTCATCTCTGTTAGCAAGCGAGTGCAAGAGAGAGAGAGAGAGAGTATCGATCGACTGTGTCTCAGTGGCCTTGGGGGAAATTGGCGGGAAAGCAGGTTGCCTCACCCATACATTATATAACTCGCGGCCTGTATCTCCGATTTTGACCATCCAAACGCTGTTTTCACTCGTTTTATTGTTGTTTCAGGTTAATACCTTTATAATCAACCCATAATAGGTGCGTATGGATAAGTATTAATGTTATTTATGGTAAAATGAATATTTTAGTGATGGAAACAGCTCAAATACGTCAGCACAGGCGGACGTTTCTAATTACCCCCATGCGCACTTCTTAGGTTAAGTAAGGTAAAATCCAAACATAAGCAATCCATAGGCTAGAAACTCCATAATTGAGGACACAATATTATAGAGCTTTATAATTTCATTACTGTATTTTACATTATTAGTGTTCAGATATTAACCTATGACTATTTTGCAGATTGTCCATGTCCAACAATCCACACTCAAATCATGGGAGTGTACCAGCGAGGGAGCCAGCATCGTGGCAGAGGGATCACATGAGGCACGGCTCTTCAAGTCTCTGCCGGCTGAAGGCCTTGTCGTGGCTGATATTAAAACCAATTTTCCTAATTCTAACTTTGCCTTGGGTGCTGCCATGAAAAATAAGGTACGGTACAGAAGATTTAATAGTTACTGTATTACCAGTATCTGTAGCCTATATGATATTAATAGGATAGACTAGGCTATCTGACTAGCCAATTTGTATGCGGTGATCCAATTACACTGTATCAATAACAAAATACCCACAAAAATTCAGCAAAGTTAGATTAATATATTTACTCTAAAAGTATTCCATAACCCTTTCACTGTTGGAGCCTTTCAGGAACGCCATGGTAATTTCCTGTAATTTAAAGCCTGTGGAGACTAATGAGCAGGAGCACGGCAGGCCCCCGTCTGCTCTCCGGCACGTCTGCTGGGGCACTGAGAGTCTCGTCCCATGTCTCGCGAGATATATGCAGCGATGCCAAAGGCAAATGTAGCACGACATTGCTAATTATTAGCAAATATTGCCAATGTCTGTGGTAGCGCTGCGGGTGAACCCCGCGCGCTACGAAGCTCGTTCTGGTGTCATATAGACCTATTTGTTTTTGCTGCAAACAATTAATTTCATTCAGGCACTTGCTTAAGCAATCAGGAGTGCCTGAATGAACCCTATTATAGCGGAAATAAGCCCGCACTGATTGGTTTAATTACCATGTGTTGTGGAGAAATATCTGGAGAAGGGACGAAAGTTGTATATATTCTCCCTATATGTACTAATTACCATGTGTTGTGGAGAAATATCTGGAGAAGGGACGAAAGTTGTACCGGTATATATTCTGCCTATATGTACTTGGAGAAAACCTGTGACAGAGTTGATAGAGAAAGTTTGTGGAAAGTAATGAGAATATATGGAGTAGTTTTAAGTTGCTGAAAGCGGTGAAGAGCATGTATGAGGATCAAGGGCGGCAGTGCATTTAGAGAATGAACAGAGCAGGTTCTTCGATCTGAATGTTCGGTTAAAGCAAGATTATCCCCATGGCTGTTCAGTATATATTAATATATAGGCTATATATATATATATATATTTATATCTACATATATATATATATATATATATATATATATATTTATATATACATATATATATATTTATATATATATATTTATATATACATATATACCCGGTATATATATATTTATATATACATATACAGTATGCATGGAGTAATGAAAGAAATACAAGGTTAGAGCACTGGATGCTGATTACGTAGAGGAGTAAGTGGAAGTTGCCTGTGCTGCTGTATGATGAGTGGGATTTTCAAGGTCTGGTAATTATGCTTGGAATTATGGTAAAGTTTAATAGACGAAGTGAGGGTATGGCAAACAAGGGATGTCTGAGTTAACACTTACGCTGTGGGTCTTTTTCCGCTACCGGTATATTAGGGCTCATTCAGACACTACTGAACAAGTGTCTGAATGAAATTAAATGTATTCAGGCAAAAACTAGAAGACAATAGCTTCAAAATGACGCGCAGTATTCACCCGCAGTGCTACCATAGACATCGTCAAATATTCGCTAATTATGAACAACGTCGCGCTCCATTTGCCTTTGGCAGCGCTGTATTGTCTCGCAAGATGTGAGGCCCGAGTCTCAGTGCCCCAGCAGCCGTGCGGAGAGCGGAAGGGAGCCTCCCGCTCTCTTACACTCGTCCCCATAGGCTTTAACACCCGTCGGACGGGGCTGTTTGTAATATCTACTACCTGCCAAGCGGGCAGATTTACCCTAAAAGAGCTTCATTCCAGGCTCTTTTTCATGCATAAACAAGAGCCAGAGCGTAATACAATTATGTATCCGTGAAAGGGCGATAATTGAGCTTTCCAATAACACCTGAACCATCCTTGCACGACCATGGGTTGTCTTGCAACGATGATGCAACGCGAGTACAAAAACCCTAAAATACGGTAATTTCCTTACATATTTCCCTGTCTAGGGAGGCCGTGGATGTGGAGGAGGGACCAGTCGCGGTACGGGAGCTGTGCCGAACGGTCAGAGCCCACCCGCGCTCCTCCCACCGCTCGGACTCTCTCTCAGAGCCAATTATGTGCTCAACATCGCATTGGACTTAAGTCGGGCCCCGCCATTTAGTCCTTGGTTCTCTTGACCGCCTTAAGTCGGGCCCCGATAGACAAGGGTTAAGAACCTGTAGCTGCGCCTAGAGATAAACCTAGAAATATGTGGGATTAGATACTTCGGTCTGATCTCAACATAAAGAACCTGACGACAGAGGCAGCCCAAAACAGGGTCGCCTGGAATGCTGCCATTTATGACATAAGACCGAAACCACACTCTGTGGATGAAGCAATCTTTAAAGTTGTATGTGTGTGAGAAACGGAACCTGAAAATATATGTGGTGAAGAGTAAGGTTATGTACTTTGAGCGAGATGCAGTCAGAGTGTGAGATGAGGTTGAATGGTCATGTTATGGAGAATGTCAGCTCATTTAAGTATTTGAGCAGTATGATGAGTGGTTTGGTAATGTTGAACTAAGAGAATGTATGAGAGTGAGGTGGAGGGATGCAGTTGAGAGATAAATGAGTGAGTGGTGTTAGGTGTGAGGAGGGGTGCTGATGACAAGAGCTGCATGGACACAATTCATTCATGGCCACCCCTTCAAGGATCAAAGTGTCTGGCAGTAGATCGATAGATTTGTACTTATATTTATTAATGTAGCTCAACCATTTTTGTGTCAAGTGTTTTTATTGGTATTGCATACTAATTTGAATACCACATAGGAATTGGCTAGTTTACTCTATATGGAACTCTGGTTAATCTTGTAATAATCATTAATTACTAATCATGCAGAGTTTAGTAAAAATTTACCAGAACGGCCCGGACTTCCCAAATTGACTAATTCCTTGAACGTGACAATAGTGCGATTAGTTTGCTACTTGCTCATGTAGTAATGTACACCTTATGTGGTGGATTGTGTTCTTTTATTTCATAAATTTTATTTTAGTAAGCGTTGTTTCCACATAGCGTTATAAGTTATTTTACCTTTATATTGTCTTTGTCCAAGTTTTGGTTTGTTTAGTTTGCAATTTTTAAATTTTAAATTGTAGGCTAATGAATTTGGGATTTTGTGTGTGCAAATATTGTCATGTCTTGTTCTTGTCTAGATTCTAAGATTTGAAATAAATGAAAAATATTTGTAATTTAACTACAGTACCTATATATTCACACTAGCTACAGGAATAGTTACGGTATTTTGTTTTGAGCTACTTAACTCTTTAAAAGCGAGCATGTTTGTTGACATGACCATGCTGCTGGGCGGGTATATTTACCAAAAACTAACTTCATTCCATGCTCTTTTTCATGCATAAGCAAAAGCCAGAGCGTAATACAATTATATATCCGTGAAAGGGCGATAATAGAGCTTTCCAATGACACCTGAATCATCCTTGTACGACCACGGGTTATCTTGTAGCGATCGCGTAACCGGAGGTGAAAATACCCTAAAATAAGGTAATTTCCGTAGTTTTTTCCTTGTCTTGCGTGGTCCGACGATGGTGAGGAAGCATAGTACATGTCAGAGACGGCCCAGCGGTGGTGCTGAGCGGTCCAAGTCCATCTATCGTCCTCCCAACGCGCGGGCTCTCTCTGAGCTCATAACGTCCTCAAAATGGCACCCGTCATATGATGGGCACCGCAGGGGTGGCCAATATTCTCTCGCCCGTTATATGATGTTCACCGTCGGTTAGGTGTTAAAATCCCTCTTGCACGCATTTGCATAATCTTATCAGGCACATCGGTGTCCGTGGCAATGAAGACGCCAATGCTGCGACACCTCCCCGTGGCGTAACTGATAGCGCGTCTGGCTCACAACCAGAAGGTCCCGGGTTCGAGACCCGGGCGGGGAAGAGACATTTGGGCAAGTCTCCTAACGGTGTAGCCTCTCTTCACCTAGCAGTATAAATAGGAACCTGGTATAAGTGGACGAAGTTGTGACGTCCCATCTGGGGTTGGTGATCGGTTACAAGGTGAGATGGGTATCGTACTGGTCAACCTAAGCCTTCGGGTGAGACTGGTACCGTAGTGAGAATGGTACCGTACAGATTAACCCTAAAGCCTTCATTTCCAGATGTCGCCAATTGGCTATAAATACAGACTACACACACATCCACAGCCATTCCAACGATACATAAACACTTAACATGCATTTCACGCAATACCCGGTACATTCCCAGTTAAGGAGGCGCGATAATAATGAGCTTAGCTCGCGTTGCGTGGATTCCCCTTAACGAACAAGCAAGTGAATAAGGATGCTATTTTAATGATCCCTCGCCAGCCCCACCTTCCGTTAGGTGATTGGCTGTCCTTACTCAAGCCTTCTATTCTTTACACGTGGCAATCTCATTGGGATGCTCTACCCTGCAATAATAAACTCTGTGCGATCAAACCTGTCTGTCCTTGGCCCTCATCTTCCAGGTCTCACAGGTTTGAGGATGTTTTACTAACTAGACTTAAGATAGGCCATTCCCGGCTGACTCACGGTTATTTAATGTACACTCCCCGCACTCCGTCCCCTACCTGCTCCTCCTGTCATTCTCCTCTCACTGTTCGCCATATCTTTGCCTGCCCAGATATTGCCCGTCTGCGTACGGCTTGTTTTGGTACTAAATCATTCGCTGACCTTTTATCGGATTATCCGTCCTTTTCCTTCCCCCCCCCCCCATCGTCCGTTTTTTGCGTCATCTTAAGCTCCTTTTAGTAATCTGATCTAATCCTTCGGGCCAGACCTATGAGACTTCCGTATGGAGCTCAGTGGTCTGGTTCATCTGCTCTACATAACTAACCGGTAACTAACTTTAGTAACTTATAGTCCCTCTCACTATACTTTCCCTCCCTAATCTTATAGCTAACTTAGAATTCTTCCCACTACACCTTCCCATTCTTAAGCTGGCGTCACACAAACTAGTTTATTGGCTACATGTATCGGAGCCTTGAATCTGCATCAAGTTATCATATTACTTTGATTGTTATTGGTGTTTATTCGTATATTAAATTGGACTGTACACGATTAGGAGCTCTTCGAAGATATAAAATAGTCATAATGAAAAAGAAATTATCAGATAGAAGACTCTACTTTTGCTACTTTCTGACTAGGATACTGTGACATAAAGACATTCACTGCTAAAGTGCTCGTTTGACACCATCTTTAAAACTAACCTTAACCCCATCATTGCAGTGGTTGAGGAAGGAAGGTGAAAAAGTGGTCCCAGCAGTGAAGACCATAGAAGACCAAGTACAGCTCCATCTTCAGGCCGTGTCCTCCGGGGCTGCCGACACTGTCCCGGACAAAGTTAAGGCCGAGTACAAGAAGAGAAAATTAATTAAGGAAATGTAAGTCTTTGAGGTTGATTCTGGCTATCATTAAAAGAGAGACAGATTGAAGAATGAAAGGTGTAGGAGAGTGGGATAATAGGAACCCTTATCGGCCAGAGTGGAATGAAGGGGGCTATGCTGGTATGGATATGTTGAACGAATGGGAGATGAAAGACTTACAAAGATAATATATGAGTCAGAGACAAGGGGAAATAGATTGAGAGGAAGACCTCGGAGGAGATGGTGTGAAAAAAGCGTTGGAAGATAGAGAAATGACTGAAGAACAGGCAAGAGAGGTGGTGATTAATACGAATGAGTGGAAAATGCTAGTGAATAGATGAGTCATAACGCTGTCATAGAGATTGGGGGTCGGTTGTCGGTTGGACTAGATAATAGTCCGTCAGGCACTTGACCCGTGGAGTGGATGTACTGAATACATGAAGGGCCCTGCCTGGAAGTAATGTGGGCGAGCACTGTGGTGTGGTTTCGCTGTGTGTCTGCCTACTGAGACCGGAAGATCTGGGACATGGGAATCTTTTGCTGGATTGAGTGGAAGATCCTTGTGATCCTTGGTCTCTGGGTCTTCTCCTGGGCAACCTAGATGTGTGTGAATTTGTATATTTTTGTACCGGTACCGGTATTTAATTTTGTTATTTCTGTTCAGGCTCTGTCTTGAGTCCCCCCCACCCCCCCTGCTATGGGGTATGTGCCTGAGTATATACTGTACATGCTGTACATACATTAGAAGAGAAAGGAAATTAAGTCTTATGACAGAAAAGGGAAAGGTACTTGGAGAAAAAGAGTGGTAAAGAGAGTAATGAAGGAAAGTAAGAGAAGAGTAGATGAGGAATGGGAAGGAATTTAAGTGTAAAATGGAGGGAGTGTAAGAAACTGTTTCGGAAAGAGGTCAAGAAAGTTAGGGAGGGTAGCAAGGGTGTGAAAGATAAAAATGGGCGAGTGCTAGCCGAGAAGTAAGAGAGAGTCGAGTGATGGAGGGAGCACTTCAATGAATTGTTGAATGTAAGGAATGAAATGCTAGCAAACATAGTTGGATGGGGTATGGGAGGGAGAAGAAGTGGAGGAGGTGGGGATCAGGAGGTCAGAGGTGTGTAAAGCCTTGAAAAGAATAAGATGGGTAAAGCATCAGGAGTAGATGGAGTGTGTGGGGAAATGCTGAGGTATGGTGGTGAAATAGTTATTGAATGGGTATGGAAAATGTGTAAACTAGCATGGGAGAAGGGAAGTGCGCCTGATGGCTGAAAGTACAGTAATACTGGCATAATAGTCTCCCTTTCTGGTGGTGGGCTGGATCTATCAGAGTGAGGGTTGGTGTCCTCTACTTCCCATAGCCGTTTTCTGACTGTACCTTTATCATAATTCTTATTTCTAACTTTTTTCTTGAGAGTGGTGAAGGCAGTGGGGCCATAATGGTGTGCCCCATGTTTCCCTAGTGTCTTACTCTCACAGCCCACTGGCACAAGTTGGCCTTTCTCTCTCTGGCGTAGGGATGCGGCGACCCCACCGCCCGCCACTTTGGTCGTGCAATCAGCCTCTGGAGCAGTGGACCACTGGTTCCTATTTCCAGAAAATTCCTGTGCTTGGTATGCTTCCAGCCAGGGCCCCACTGGGGTAAATAAAATAGCAAAACAGTGGTGGAACTGCCATCCGGGTGAGGGACTGCTCTGGGTCTGCTCCTTCAGTGTTCATGGTTATAATCCACTTAGTGGAAGTGGCACTGTGGAGTGGGTCAGTCGGGGCATGTCTGGGAGCCTGGAGGCAGTTTCTGCCATGGCCATCCCTTTTGGGGCGCTTCCTCTGGAAGCGAGGCGTCGGATTTGATGATGATGATGAATAGTCTCCCTGTATAAGGGGAAAGAGGAGTGTGGTAATCACCGGGGAATATGTCTTCTAAGTGTAGTAGGGTAGTGATCAAGAGAGTGAGAGCGAGAACGGAGAAATGGGTAGGTGAGGAGCAGGACGGGTTTAGGAAGGGAAGAGGGTGTGTAGACCAGATTTTTGTCTAAAAGTGTTCTGGAGAAGGGACACAAGTTGTATGCTGCCTTTATGAACTTGGAGAAGGCCTATCACAGAGTAGATAGCAAAGGTCTGTGGAAAGTATCTAAGAATATACGGAGTAGCTGGCAAGTTGCTGAAAGCGGTGAAGAGCATGTATGAGGGTGCAAAGGCGGGAGTACGTGTGGAGAATGAACAGAGCGAGTTCTTTGATATGAATGTTTGGTTAAAGTAATGGTGTGTGATTTCCCCATGGTTGTTCAATATATATATGAATGTAGTCATGAAATACAATGAAGAGCAGTGGATGTTGGTATACCGCTGATTAGGGAACGAAATATGTGGAAGTTGCCTGTACTGCTGTTTGCTGACGATACAGTTCTAATGAGTGATAGTGAGTGGGAGTTACAAGGTCCGGTAAATATGTTTGGAACAGTGTGTAAAAAACGGAATCTGAAGGTAAATTCGGGGAAGAGCAAAGTTATAGTCTTTGAAAGTGGTCAAGTCACAGAGTGTGAGGTGAGGTTGTTGTTGCAGTTCCCCAGACTGTCTGGCCGAACAGTCCCGAGTTTGGTAGACCGAAGCCATCCAGATGCCCGGGCCCCTGAAGGGGCCAGGGTGAGATGAGATGTTTCTCTGAGAGGGCAGCAAGGGAGGGGATTATCAGCCCACGGGTTTGCACCCCGGGGCCAATGCCCCCCTTGCAGTGCCACCCAATCGGGCGATCTCGCCAGCACCTAGATGGAAAAGAGACGGATAGAAACGGCTAAGTTTGGGTGGAGGATGCCAAACCTCACTCGGGATAGGACCAGTCCTCACCCATGTGAGGTTAGGTTTAACGGTCAGGTTATGGAGAATGTCAGCTCATTTAAGTACCATACTTGGGCAGTGTGTTGAGTAAAGATAAGAGTATGGAAGAAGAAGTGCGGGAGAGGGTTGTAGGAACGATAAATGCAGTTACAAGTAATTGGGTGGTCAGCATGGAAATAAAGAAGCCCTTGCATGATGGTGTGGTACCGTATTTTTCGGCTTATAGGACGCAATTTTTTTACCCAAAATTAGGCCTCTAAAATCAATCTGCGTCTTACAAAACAAAAAGGTTGAAATTTTTAAACATTTATTCAAACCAAATTCAAATACTCAGGTATCGAGTCTACACACACTCAGATGTAATATGTAAACTAAACACTATGGTACACATTACACAATGCTAATATAATTGCCCAATAATGTATATATTGCCAATTTTTGGTATTATGAGTACAGTATTGTGCATATCAGTAATGGGCGAAGTTGTAGATAAACCTACTATCCTGGAGGCGCCATTTGCATGTTTACGTTTTGACCTGACGCTACGGTATACTGAACTTCAGTACAGTAATGATACTGTCACCTTTTCATTTTTTTCTATTTAGTACAAATTTGTATCCACACTAAACACTTTGATATTGCTTTTTATTTATCCCATAAAATATTACAAACTATGAATACTTTGGTAGCATCCAAAATAGTAGGCTACAGTATTGCGTACCAAAACAGACACTGCACCGTATTGTTTGACTGAACAGGGGCGCCAACATGTAAACAAAGCATGCAAATGGCTCTTCATAATTACGAAGTTGGTCGTATGGCTTTATACTTTTTTCCCAAATTTCTACTTATATAATTTAGGGTGCGTCCTCAAAGCCGAAAAATACGGTAATCCCGACATCGACGTACAGTAGTGAAGCATGGACGTTTTTGGAGAGAGACAAACGAAGAGTGAGAGTGGTGGAAAGGAGTTATTTGAGAAGTGAGTGCCGAGTTACAGAAGAGAGTGTACAAGATTGAAGTTGAAGGACAGAGAGGGAGAAGTAGACTGAGAGAGAGGTGGAAGGATGGAGTCGAGAAGTATATCTGTGAAAAGCGGTGTTGGGTGGGAGGAGGGGCATTGACTGACTGGGGACAAAGGTGCATGGGGGTGATTCATTCGTGGCCACCCCTTCGCGGACCATGGCATCTGGCAATAGATAGATAGATAAATACTGTAAGTAACATCCCGTTCTTAACATTAATCATCCATTACAAAAGCCAATGTACTTATTAGAATAATAATTTTGACTTACCGGTACTTTGTTGGGATTATAATTAGTCTTAAATAACTAGTTTTGTACTGTGTATGCAATTTTCTTTGTTTACTGACTTCTTGTAATAGACTTAGCTATAACTATCTAATTTTGTATTATTTACTGTTTACAGAGAGTTAAATGTGTTCGAAGTTCGCAAAGGTCCCAATTTTACTACATCCATTGTGAAACAAGAGGCAGAATTAACCAAAGAAATGATTGAAAGTGGCCAGTGGAAGAATACGAATTTCAAGCCATTCAATTTTAATGCAAAGGTTAGTAGAATATATATATTTTTTATTCCTGGAATATGACAGGAGTAAGTTAATATACATGCAACTAGTTTGCCTGTGAAACCAAACTGCTGGAATTATAATGTAAAACTTGCAAAATAAACAAACCAAAACTGGGACGACACAAGATAAACGGAAAGGAACTAATCAAAATCGCTATGTGGAAACAACGCTTAATTAAATAATATTTGAAATAAAAGAACACAATCCACTACTTAGGGTGTACATTACTACATGAGCAAGTTAATCTGGTTCCCAAGCAAACTAATCGCATATATAACAATGCACTATCGTCATGTTCAAGGAATTAGTCAGTTTGGGAAGTACGGGACGTTCTGGTAAATACAGTACAGTCGGCCCCGCAAGGGTGCGCACTAAAAGGGTGCGATTCTCCAACCGTGCGGCAGATGTCCGTGTGGTGCGAAAAAAGCGCGAAAAAAGCAAAGTGTGCGTTTTTTTCGCCCAATAACCCCTGAAAAACATGAACTAAGGAAAGAATACCTGTACAGTATAGAAATGTGATTAGATATTAGATAGAATATGGGTATTACACTCACTTTGGATGGTTTATGTATGCGTGGAGGTTGGGATGTTGGTCTTACTGAGGGTCCGAAGCTCCTCAGTAAGACCAACATCCCAACCTCCACGCATACATAAACCATCCAAAGTGAGTGTAATACCCCTATTCTATCTAATATCTAATCACATTTCTATACTGTGCAGGTATTCTTTCCTTAGTTCATGTTTTTCAGGGGTTATTGGGCGAAAAAAGGGTAAGTTTGAAGAGTCCCCGGACTACATAGTGAATTTCCCATAGGTTCTTAAGCTCCAAGGGTGCGTTTTACAAGGGTGCGCGCATGTCTCGGACTTAGGTAACCGCACCCTTGTGGGGCCCACTGTACTACTAAATTCTGTATGAATAAAGAAACAATTTGTATAAAATTTTATAATAAGGTAATTTGCAATTTGACAAGATATCAATAATAGTAAAAAAATATAGAGCACTCACTAACGATAGTGCTATCGGGTAAGTACCTGTAAGCATAGCATGCCTCAAGTGACCCCTATCAATTACTACCCTACAAACAACCTACATTTATTGTACTCAGATCCAGCAGAAAATTTAGGCAATGCCGTGACAAAGCCAGCGTAGACGGAGGTATGCGCTCTACCAAGTGCCCTTATAGTTTTTATATGTATTTTAAGATTAATTATATTTGTGTTCAATTAATGTTTTTCAAATATGTACCATACTTAATCTAATGCCAGATTCCCAGGGTCGAATGGGACACCACCAATTAATGCAGCTTCGGTAAGACTTCCGCTAATCTTCTTGCAGGTTCCGTAATGTTTCAGGAGTTGCCAACAACTTTGTGGAGAGTGCCTACTGGTGGAACTTTGACACTCCTCTCCCTAGTTTAATTTTATAGAAGGGGTGATTTGAGATTGAGCACCACTTCTTTGGGTTATATTGAGATTGATATGTATTTACTGTATTTATTTATTGTATAAGAATCCATACTTCAAATACTGTATGTACTGATATGAACGACAAATTTGCAGGGTCGAACGGAACTTCGAGCGGGTCACCTCCACCCACTGATGCAGCTTCGGTCAGAGTTCCGCAAGATTTTCCTGGAGATGGGTTTCCAGGAAATGCCCACCAACAGCTACGTGGAGAGTGCCTTCTGGAACTTTGATGCCCTCTTCCAACCCCAGCAGCACCCGGCCCGCGACGCCCAGGACACCTTCTATGTAGCAGACCCAGGAACTGCCATGGAGGTCCCTGAAGATTATTTACAGAGAGTGAGTTGGTTTATTGTAGTTATGGTAGTGAAATGTGGGGCATTATATAGGAAGGCACCTATTGTCTTAAGCGCACTAAAGTGAGTACAGTATGGTGAAAGAGGGATCAGCAGGAGCCGAGGTGAGAAAGCGACATAGCCTGGAGTTTATAGCCAAAGTGTTGTGTACTGTACTGGCTGGCTATGGTGGTTTGTTTGGCCATGTGGAGAGTACCTTCTGGAACTTTGACCCTCTGTACCAGCCCCTACTGCACCTAGCCTGTGATGCCCATGATACCTTCTATGTGGCCGACCCGGGCACTGCTATAGAGCTCCACAAAAATTATTTTCGGAGTGTCCGTTGGTTATTTTTTTTATTATTTTTATTACAAAAATATGTGAAAAAGAGGGACATGGCAAAGTTGCCAGTAGGAAATGTCCCCTTTTTAGCTAAAATCTTGGTAAAACTGCTGTTGATTTGGGCAGATGTTGAGAAATAAATAATAATAATAATAATAATAAGCATGTTACTTATTTCTCATAAGCGCCAATTTTTCCGAAGAATTCACTAGCGCTCGAAAAGAGAAAGAAAAAAGAACAAAAATCAATGCATCAAAAGAAGGCTTATATACAACACACATTTAACAATCACTAGCAGTGGCAAAATAGCCTAAACTCTATAGCCATCTGTCATGACACCTCTCTCAAGATCATAGCTTCTCTCAAAGAGAAAAGTCTTAAGTTGTCTCTTGAAGCATTCAACAGAACTCGGTTGTCTCATGGACAGCGGCAACCTGTTATACAACCTCGGAGCCATGTAGGAGAAAGACCTCTCAAAGAAAGAAGACTGCTGGAAAGCCCTTGGTTCATCAAGACGAAAAGGGTCATTGTCATGACGCACAACTACACCATGGTGTGCCGGTGGGCGCCTGAGAAGCTCCGCAAGGTACCTAGGCTCACCAAATTTGAGAACCTTAAAAGTCACCAAACACAACTTAAATTCTATTCTTGCTCTTACTGGCAGCCAGTGCAGTTCTATGTGAAGAGATGTAGTAGGAGTTCTAGGTAGAACACCAAAAATTAGTCTTGCGGCCCTGTTAAGAACAGACTGAACTTTCTTCAAAATATAATTTGGAAGACCCACCAACAGGGCATTGCAATAATCAACACGAGAGAAGACCAATGAGTGAACCAACGTCAGGAGGCAACGTCTGGTTAAAAACGGCTTCACCAAATAGAGATTTCTGATGTGCAAGTAACAACTTTTAACTATCTGGTTTACATGCTCTTTGAAATCTAATCGGGAGTTCACATATACACCCAGATTTCGAACAGAGTTGGCCGGTCGCAGCTGAGATCCACCCACATTGATGGAGAGGGCACCCACTATATCATCAGCTCTTCTATTTCCTCGGATGATGAGAATATCAGTTTTACCATCATTTAGTTTAAGTTTTCTCGCTCTCATCCACTTCTTGATATCAGACATCAACAATTCCATCTTACTCCGTATATCAACTATATTTGTGATTCTCACATAAATCTGGGTGTCATCTGCATAAAAGTGAAAGGTGACATTATGTGCACGAAGCAGAAGAGACAAACTGCTAATATAAATTATAAATAGGATAGGACCTAAAACTGATCCCTGCGGAACACCATACTGCAGGGGTGTCGAGTCCGAGACCACTTGATTTACCATCACACTCTGGGATCTACCTGACAAGTACGACCCAAGAAGCAAGAGAGCGGAGTCACGCACACCACAATCATAAAGATCACTCAATAACAACTCGTGATCCACTGTGTCAAAGGCCGCAGAGAGATCAAGCAAGACCAATAGTGAGGCCACACCACTGCAAATGTTCTCAACTAGATCATTATGTACTCTAATCAATGCTGTTTCAGTTGAATGATGCTGTCGGTAAGCAGACTGAAAAATTGGGATAGTTTCATTCTGCTGAAGTAGTGGTTGTAATTGGTCAAGTATTGCACGCTCTAATATCTTTGATATGAAGGACAGGTTGGAGACAGGACGATAGTTCAACATGTTCTCAACATCAAGTCCAGGTTTCTTTAGAGTAGGTCGGAGTAGTGCATGCTTTTCAGAATGTGGGAAGCTACCTTCAGAGAAGCACTTATTAATTATTTTGGAAATAAACTCAACTGTGTGATCATAGACTCTTGGTAGCTTGGAAACATTTATGGGATCCAACGGGCAAAATGTTTTATTGAGGTTTCTTATGTAGGACGAGATCATGTCCACCTCTACTGAGTGAAAGGATGAGAGGACATTATTAGGAATGTGTCGGGGTTGGAGTACAACTGAAAGTTCTTCACCAACAGAAGCATCATCCAGTTCCTGTCTTATGAGAGTTATCTTGCCAGCAAAAAATGCCACAAAGTTGGCAGCCAACTCGGCATCGGGTACAGAAGGTCTTAAGCTGACTCTTGTTTTTCCAAGTAAACTGTTTACAATTGAAGCCAACCTCCTCTGGTCATTACCACACGAGTCAACTTTTCCCTGATAATACACTTTCTTTTCATCTTTGATTGTGTGGACCACAGCTCTTCTGGCTGACAGATATTGCAACCATGTAGAGTCTGTTTTATTTTTCCGCCATTCACGTTCAGCTCTTCTACGCGCTCTTCTAAGAAATTTAACTCGAGTGCTATACCAGGGTGAATCATCTCGTACTATGATTTTCTTCTCTACTTCTGGACAGTGATGATCGAACACTAATTTAAGTGCATTTCCATGTACCTCCACCAGCTCATCTGAAGTAAGGTTGGAAGTATCAATACTTCCCAAGTACTGTTTTACTTCACTGCTAGCCAAATTTTGGTCTGCATTTTTATAATTTCTAAATCTGATTACTTTTTCATGTGTGAGTGGCTTAGGGAAATCAAAGCTGAAAGTAATCAAAGCATGATCAGAGTTATTAGGGTCAGCATTCTCAACATCAACATCCAGAACACCACCACAACCCACAGGAGAGAAAACCAAGTCAAGGGTGTGTCCTAAGATATGAGTTGGGTGGGACACATGGTTTACAAAATTGTTCTGATCAGTCAACTCAAGGAACTCAGGAGAGAATGGCTTCAGATGAGGGCTGTCAACCCAGTAATTAAAATCTCCACATATCAAAAGTCTTCCGGTTTTAGCAGAAAATTCCTCGAGAAACTGCCCAAACTCTTCCATAAAACCCCTATCTGTGCCACGATGGCCAGGCCTATAGACAACTGCCATTCTTAGAATTTGTTGATGGAGTTTTATTTCCACTTCCAACAGTTCATAGTAAAGAGGGGCTGGGTTATGGCTTATTTGCAAGATATTCACCAGAGATGTGGAGTAGACAACTGCCACTCCACCACCCGGATGATCTCCCCTAGGCCTAGGAACATTTATTATGGAATGGGTTTTAGGCAATGCCGCCTGGATAATATTCAGATCTGACTCGAACAACCAGGTCTCAGTGAGACATAATACATCAAGGTTACGTTCATCCAAGATCTCGCAAATATGATCCATTTTGTTACGCAAGGAACGAACATTCAACAGACCCAGTTTCAACCGGCTCCCATGTGCATTTTTCAGTTTTTTGAACCTACAAAATTGGTGTTCTCAATAACTTTATTTCTCTGAGCTGTCATTAGAGGACAATTTCTACTTGAGGCGAAATGATTTTGGCGGCTCCGTAACTGATGTAGAGCTCATACAATTTATACATTTGGGGGAAGTAAATATCCAAATATCCAATATCCAAATGTAACACTTTAGATTGCTATACTTTCAAATCATTACTTTGTAGTACATATGCGGTTTAGGCCAGCCCTACAAGAGTTGCGTTTTGTAGCTCAGTGGTCTGGTTAAATTATGATTAAATAAAAAAAAAAAAAAATGTATTTTATTCAATATTTATCTTAACCTTGCAATGTTTTTTTCGTTCTTTAGGTGAAGACGACCCACACAGTAGGCGGGTATGGATCGATGGGATACCAGTCATCGTGGAGTCGAGATGAAGCCTTCAAGAACCTCCTCCGCACTCACACCACCGCCGTCAGTGCCAGGATGCTCCACAAACTGGCACAGGTCTGCCTTCTTTTATTTTACCAATATCTAGACTTTACTGGATGTAGCTGCTTTGAAGTCTAATATTTAGTGTTTTCTTTTGTCCTGAAGGATTATCATCATAATATTCATCTCTGACTCCTTATTTCCCCCTGGGAACCCCCTGCTAAAGGATGGCCATGGCAGAAATTCCTCAAGGCTACTGTGTCAAGACATGCTTTCTTTGCCCGTGGCATAATGTACCTTCCACTACGTGGACATTTTTCCTCAATAGATTTTTCCACTTTCTTCTCCCATACCATAGGTCACCTTCTACTACCAGCTTCTCCACTCCATGGCGGGGAGCTGAGGAGGGCGTTTCCGCGCCCTCCTCAGCTCCCCGCCATGGAGTGGTTTCGGTCACCCAGGCTTTATTGTGGTCGGCAGGGAGGGTTCTGTGGGGGCGCTCGGTTATGGTCTTGGCCTTGCTCGGGGCCAGGCAGCTTGGGGAACAGCAACACCTGACTCCCATATATCTTTCTTGGCATTCTGTCCTCCTCATCCATTCTCTAAACATGACTGTACCACCTCGAAGTGCTCCTCATTATCCACTCAACCACTCCACAATCAATGCCCAAAGCATGCTATTCCATTCCAAAAGACTCTTACATCTCCCTATTACTTGGTCCATCTAGCCTGTTCACACCAGCTGCCATTCTGAGATGGTTCATCTCCACAGTTCTCAGTTTGGATAGGTCCTCGTCACTTGCTGTCCATGTCTGACTTCCATTATAATATAAAACTTGCTAAATAAATAAACCAAAACAGGGACGACACAATATATAGACAAAAGAACTGATCAAAATCGCTATGTGTTTGAAAAAGTTGAAATATAGATCCCTCAGACCGCTTCGTAAACCGCTGATAACTCTTTAACAGGCAAAGGCACGCCAGATTTTTGCTGGTAAGTACTTGGGGTGTCTTTATGGCAGTAATCTGTTCATTTGTTAATTGTTTATTGCCAGACATTACGGAGATATGGGCACTAACACAAGGTACGGGTGGCAAAAATCGGGGCACTGACTCGGGCACGAAACACACTGTATCCTTACTCCCTGGGGATAAGACGGTGACTGAGCTCCTTGTGGTACAACATCTGCCATGCCCAGGGATGTGCCTCACTGCCAGACACGCAAAATTTCAAATCCTCGCGAGATTTTGGGCAAAAGTTGTCCATAAACACTTTCGGTGAAAAATCTGTGCGTCAGACTTTTGCGTGCGCAGACTTTTCGCCGCCACTGTGTGTGTATATATATATTATATATATATATATATATATATATATATATATATATATATATATATATATAATTTGTGAATTTGTTAAAATTAGGAAGGACCTATATATATATATATATATATATATATATATATATATATATATATAGGTCCTTCCTAATTTTAACAAATTCACCGGGGTGTCATCACTTTATCTATCTATCTATCTATTGCCTGACGCCGTGATCCCCGAAGGGGTGGCCACGAACGAACCGCCCCCATGCACCTCTGTCCCCAGTCAGTCGACGCCCCTCCCCCCAACCAGCACCGCCTTCGTTCATGTACTTCCTCACTCCATCCTTCCACCTCATATTCGGTCTACCTCTCCCCCTCTGTCCCTCCACCTCGCTCTCGTACACCCTCTTAGTCATTCTCTCGCTTTCCATACGTTCCATATGGCCGAACTAATGATTAATAAAGAGAAGTACCGGTACTGTATATAGAATGAGGGAAGAAAAGAAAGAATGAATATGGGAGGTGAAAGAGGTCATACACGCTTATCAACCATAATGTCAAATATCAGCTGCTAATGTGTTTACAGAAGCCCGTGCGAAGGATCGCAGTGTAGCCAAGAACGGAGGACTCCGGGTCGCTCATATGCTGGTTTGACTATAGTCCATGCGCTTGCAAATCTTTGCATAAAATATGTTCTACCCCAGCTCTGCCATACTTTGCTTACAATTTGAAGTGACCATGCTTTTGGTAATAATTTTCTGTCTGAGAATACTAACTTGCTTCATGAATCAATTCTGTTCTATTCTATATACTCCGGCCCAATTCCCACTTTTCTTATTTTTTCCCCTCTTTTTTCCTTTTTTTTTGGGGGGGGGGTGCGACTCAAGACAGAGGCAATAGGGACAACACAACAGAAAACAATGAACACGCATCTAGGTCATCCAGGAGAAGACCCAGAGACCAGGGTCACAAGTTGCTGCAAAAATTTATGATTTGTAAAAAAAAATCAACCAATTTTCTACTTATTTTTATTACTGTAGCCTCTCTTTACCTTTTTAAAATAAATTTCCATAGAAAAAAATGAATGAGGATAGTGGTGTAAGGTAAAATTATGCAGTACAAAAAAAAAATAACTGCAGATCTACATGTATTAAAGCATTCTTGTGTCCTGCATTGAATGTTGTTATGAGATCTTATCAGCTTCGTGGTAAGACGTTACGTGATACGTCCGAAACTGCGGTATGATAACCTTTACTTAATTTACGGCACTGGTGAGAGGGGGTGGGGCTTTCAGATATTTCTCGGTTGAATAGACCATACAAATAGCAAAAGAAAAAATATTAACCTAATTGGACAGTAAAAGTGAAAAGATGATTAAAAGAGGATGGACAATAAAAAAACATAAAAGGAACTATAAATATGAAATTTTAAAGGGGGTGATTAAGCATGGGGATGTAGCGACCCCACTTCGTAGCCATTTCGGTGGTGCAGTCAGCCTCTTTAGCAGTTACGGTGATTTCTTGTTACTGCCTTATTGTAGCATGGTTAAGGATGGTGTGGTGTGATTTCACCAGGTGCAAGTGCTTCAGGGGGACTTCGTTGAGTCTTTCTGAGACATTGTTAGCGCTATACCAACATCGGCCACTGTGATGACATGATTGGGCTGTGTTGTGACAAGTCTTTATTGTACAGTAAAGAGACTAAAACCACGCTCTCTGTGGATGAAGTGGTATTTAAACTTGTATGTATGTATAGAATATATTTTAGTCATTCAGTAATGTGAAAACTATTGATGTATATTTCAATCTTTCAGGATGGTTTCAAGCCAGCCAAGTACTTCTCCGTCGACCGAGTTTACCGGAATGAGACTCTGGATGCCACCCATCTGGCGGAGTTTCAACAAGTGGAGGGAGTGGTAGCTGATTATGACTTCAGCATCAAGAACCTGATGGGAGTTATTGGGGTGAGGAATTTTATTATACAGGTACAGTTCGGGCTGTGCCCGACCTGATATATCACCGATTTCTACAATATTTCCGATTAGTTTCAATATCCGATCCAGAGTATTAAAATGTTATATACTGTACATACACACAAAATTTAAAACCTGAGAACAAACAAACCATATCATGTTTCACACAATATAAAGACAAAGGAACTTACCAAAAAAACACAGTACCATCACATAGAATGTACAGTTCCATGCTAAAGTTCTTTGCCTTTGTTTTCTTCAATAAATTACAGTAGTCTCTCGCCAATAACGACTTCTAAAATAACGTTTTCGGCAATAACGGCAAGTCAGAATAGTTACCTACTTTCTAAAATAACGTTTGGATTTATATAAATAACGGTTATTTCGCGGGAAATAACCAGGCGCACCTTGGAGAGCATATGTTTTCCCGATATCTTCCCGCCATTTCTAGTTGGACGTCACCATGGAATTGAAGTTGTATTTTTACCACCAAATACAACCTCCAAAATTCAGCCACTTGATCAAGAAGTTACAGCAAATGCCAAGTTGTTTTACTATAAATACGTCCATGACAAGATGAGGAAGGAAACTGACAAACAAGAAGAAATGAAAGAAATTGCTGAAATTGCTAAAATTGTGAGCAGTAGTGAGGAGGAGGAGGATACACCCCTCGCTACCTCCCCTGCTCATGGTCAACCCTCCACCTCCACCGCTCCACACACTCACTAGTGACAACACAAAAACTGTCACTCATATTGGGTGTCTGCACCAGCCTTCTAGAAATTATTCAAGAAATTGGTGAAAATTATGCAGGTGAAAGAGAGAAAATGCTATCAGAAGCAGTACAATGACCGAATGAATGACCGCCAGCAATCACTTATCACTCGCTTTCTTTCACAACATTGGCCAGCCCAGGAAGAACAAGAACAGGGAGGAGATGGCATGGATGAAGACATTGAGGATCTAGCCTTCAGCGGATTTGATAAATTGTTGAAGGAGGTGGGCGAGCCTGATGCGAAAGACCGGAGTGGCGACGAGACCAGTGAGATGGCAGAGGGTACGCCGCATTAACCCTCTCCGACATATGACGCGATTTTGAGCCTATTAGGGATACTTTAAAGCCTTTGTTACCATCAGGGGTATTTAGAAACCTTTAGTTTAGTTACTTCAACCTCTGCAGTTGTCTTTGAGTTAGCTGTGGGCAGAAAACTAATTTTGGAGAGGTAATTATAAGAGTGAGAGAACTCTATTTCTTATTGCTAATCTGGCAACCTCTGCGTCATATGAGTCTGAAGGGGTTAAGACTCCCAGCTTACGCTTCGGAACAACAATCATCACACCAAGCACCTCATTAACTCCTTTAAGATAAGTTATATAATTCTTATGTCAATTTAATAACTATTTTTATTGTTTTAGCTAAAGAAAATAAGCAATATGAGAGCATTTATAGGAAAAAAAGTATGAAAATCCAGGGGTGACTGCATTCATTTTCGCTTGATACATGTATTTAGTACTCACGCAAATAACGTTTTCAGTAATAACGGCGTTTTTCAGGCACCAATTAGACGTTATTGGCGAGACTACTGTAGGTTAACCAGACCACTGAGTACCTCAAAAGAACTTTCATAGGGCTGGCCCGAAGGATTAGAACAAGATGGACAACTGATCAAGATGAGATAGATTATAGATATGATATAGGTCGCCTGAAGAACAACCGGATGAGATAGAATAAGAGCAGAAGGGGTAAAACATAGAAAGATGAATGATAAGCTACCAAAAATCTGTCAAGCCAATGACGAAAGGTCAAGGGGAGAGGGTGAGAACTCTGCTCCATCAAGCATCCGTCACCGGCCCCGAAGCCCCCCTACCACGACACGGAGAGTAGTACCAGGGGGTAGTTCTTTACCTCTGAGATTTTGTGTATGGAAGTCAAAATAATATAATTGAATTTAGAGTGTAGTATCTTGTATAACAGTTGCATAAGAATGTGAAATAACTACTGCATAGCAAGAAACTCTCGTAATTGAATAATACAGTACAGTCGGCCCCGCAAGGGTGCGCAATAAAAGGGTGCGATTCTCCAACCGTGCGGTGCTTATAATCCAAGGGTGCGAAAAAAGCAAAGCGTGCGGTGGCGAAGCGTGCGGAACTGGATGCACATTTGTCGGGCGGCCATGTTTGTGACGTCAGAGCGCGCGGGATGACTCAGTGACTCGTGTGTAAGCGTACCCTGACGCAGCCTTGCAATTCTCTTCCGCATTCTTTGTGAACAATGGACCCTCCAGCCCCTCCACCACCCCAGCCACCTGCTGCCCCTAACCCACCGCCCAGGGCGATCGTGTTACCCACCAAAACAAAAGTGAAAGTTCTTGATTTAGAACAGAAAAAACAGTTACTAGGCATGTTGGCTAGAGGTGAAAAACAGGCAAATGTTGGTAGACATGTTTTAGTTCATGTTTTTCAGGGGTTATTGGGCGAAAAAAGGGTAAGTTTGAAGAGTCCCCGGACTACATAGTGAATTTCCCATAGGTTCTTAAAGGTGGGGGCTCATGGGTTGAGGTAAACATGGAAAAATAATCGCCAACCTGCATATAATTATCTTGTAAAATGCAATGTCACTGAAATAATTATTAACAATGGTATAAAGGATTTTGCGGATCGTCTATACCGGGCCTGTGACGTCATAGTGACGTCACACCAGTATCCTTAGCCTAGACTGGATGGTGGACTTACACTCTTGTGACGTCACAGGCCCGGTATAGACGATCCACAAAATCCTTTATACCATTGTTAATAATTATTTCAGTGCCATTGCATTTTGCAAGATAATTATGTACAGCTTGGCGATTATCATTCCATGTTTATCTCAACCCATGAGCCCCCACCTTTAAGCTCCAAGGGTGCGTTTTACAAGGGTGCGTGCATGTCTCGGACTAAGGTAACCGCACCCTTGTGGGGCCCACTGTACTGTTTATGCTTTCGTAAAGAGAGGAACTGAACTTGTGCAGGGAACTGTATATCAGTTTATGAGTAAATAAGTTTGTTTATAAAGGAAATACGCCAAGATTTCCTCTTGGCGTAGGAATCTGGCGACCCCACCGCCCGTCACTTTGTGGCGCAGATAGCCCCTGGAGGTTGGGACTGTTAATCCCACCTCTAGAATTAATTCCTACTTATGGATCAGCGGGCCTCTGAGCTGGGCCCTTTGCCTGCAGGGGGTCCAGTACAGTCAGACAGGCACGTATGGCTGTTTGGAATAAATTCAGAAAAGAGAATGAAAGTAGTAAATGTATTTAGCCTCTGAAGTGCGCATGGGGGTAATTAGACACCTCTCCCTGTGCGCATGTATTTGAGGTGTTTCCGTCACTAAAATATTCATTGTACCATTAATAGCTTTAATACTTATCCATATGCGTCTATTATGGGTTGATTATAAAGGTATTAACCTGAAACAACAATAAAACGAGTGAAAACAGCGTTTGGATGGTCAAAATCGGAGATATAGCCCGCGAGTTGTATAATGTATGGGTGAGGCAAGCTGCTTTCCCGCCAATTTCCCCCAAGGCCACTGAGACACAGTCGATCGATACTCTCTCTCTTGCATTCGCTTGCTATCAGTGATGACCACACCCTGCAACCGGATTTCTAATGTTAGCACGAAAATATACCTCAGAATAAGGGAATAACAGGGAAAATAGGTGATAACTGAAGGAGAGGAGGAAAGTGGGGAAGGAGGGGAGGTAGAGAACTGAGATTTTGCATGGCCCAGGGGCCATTTTTTTTTTTGTTTTTTTTTTTTTTTTTTTCGATGTCAAAAGTTGATTTTTTTTTTCTCTGACTCTTAAGAGTCTCCCCGCAGTCCGCCGGGGGAACTCTTAAGAGTCTCCCCGCAGTTCTCGGGTTAAGGAAGGAAGATTTTATGTTCTTGGTATGTGCGAAACATAAATGAAAGGGAATGAAGAAGAGTGGAATGGTGTAACATTTGTAAGGACAGGAGTGAGTGTAAATGAAAAAGGTAAGGAAGGCGTTGGTCTGCTAATGAATGAGGAATGGAGTAAAGCAATGAATGGGTATGCATATGTGAATTCAAGGTGCATGTTTGTGAAGTTTAAGTTCAAAAAGGTGAAAGTAGTGGTTGTGGTAGCATATGCACCTTGTGAAGATTATGACAGGGATGTGAAAGATATATTCGGGAACACACTGAATGAAGTGTTAGATGGAATGCCAGTGAGTTATAAAGTGATTGTTTTGGGTGACATGAATGGAAGAGTTGGCACTGGTCCGGAGAATGACATCATGGGTGGTTTTGGTGTACCAGGTGAACATGACAATGGAAAAAGACTGAAGGATATGTGTAATGAAAGGAAGTTGTGCAATGTGCATATGTAATTTTTGTTAAGTATACAAAAATTCTTAAGTATACTGTATATGGTATACAAGTGTTGAAAGACAGGATGATAGAAGTTTGATTAATTATGCGTGGGTAGCAAGAGGAATGTTTGGTGATATAAGTGATACAAAAGCAGTGAGAGGTTTAAGTGGAGGACTGTCTGATCATATGATACTGCTATTCAAGTTAAAAGTTGAAAAGAGCGTAGAAGAAAGATAGGAGAAATAATTGTAATGCTGAAAGAATGAGAAATCAGGATGTAGCAGAAGAATACAAACAAAGGGTGGAAGAAGAATTAATGGCATGTGACATGGATGGTATGAAGATTGAAAGTGCATGGAAGATATAATAAGGACTGCCTGGTGAAGAATGTATGTGGTGTGTGCAAAATCAGAAATGGAATAAAAGGGACAGCATGGTGGGATGAAGAAGTGAAAGATATAAGTACTGTGGGGAAAGTAAAAGGAAGTACAAGGAGAGCAACACCAAAGTAAAGAGATTAGTTAAGGAAAAGAATGAAAAAGTAAATGAAGATTTGGGAAAGAAAACAAATGAAAACTTTGCAGGGAATGAGACATTATTTTGGAAGGAAGTGCGTAAATGCAGGAGATAATGTGCCATGTGGTCAGAAATGTGTAAATGTGAAATGTGAAAGAGGAAGTTCATTACAGATGAAGAGCAAAAAAGGGAGAGATGGAAGGAACATTTTGAAGGTCTAATGAGTGGAAATGGAAACAGCAGTTGTCAATGTTAGATGTGCCACGTGAGAGACATGTAGAAAGAGGGAACATATCTAGAGTAGAAATAGTGAATGACAGTGAAGAAGTTGAAAAATGGAAATGCTGCTGGTGTAGATGAAATACAGTGTGAATTGATAAGGAATGGAGGGGAAGTATCAATGGATTGGCTGTGGAAACTATGTTCAAAAGCTTGGACAAATGGATCGTTGCCAGTGGACTGGAAGAGGGGAATGAAAATCCCATTGTATAAACTTAAGGGGAGACTGGAACACAGTCAGAAAAAAATTCGCCAAAAAAAAAAATATTGTGAATATAAAGTTGAAACCTCCCATACTACTTGTATTTTCAGTTCTCCGTCTTTTCCTACAATCTGAAGGCTTATGTCGTGTCATAGAGTTCTACCACTTTTGCAGCCTTAATATTACTCTGAAACATATTACATTTGGGTTGTGAATAGTTCAATGATAGACTTACCCTGCTATGATTTTGTTTTTTTACTTTGCCTAAAGTCATGTCATGTCATTTCATTTTATAATGCACCACCCGCCGCCGCTGCTGAATATTTCATATAAATGGGTCTGTACATTCTGAAAATATGCATAATATGAAATTCTGAGTTCATAGCATTAATTTCCAGATCATAAGCTATAGATTCACAAGTTTGTAAGGAAATATGATAAAAAATTGATTTTATACATTTTTTTTATATTGCGCAATTCTAGTATTGAGATACGTGGTGTGTCAGTCACAGTAAAGGGACCCCACAAGGCCAGGCAGGTGGGAAATGCACGTGCACTCCCCCTCAATTCTGGACACACCCTGAATGTTGGAATTTGATGGTGAGAGTATTCTGAGAGGGGTGTCCTGGGATAAAGGTTGGCAGATGTTGCCATATAGGCGCAGATTTCCCTCGGCTTTTCAGACGAAAAGAGGCCGTATTCCGCGAGTATATAGTGCCTTTTCCATGCCCTGCCACCACACTAACGGCTTTGTGTGATACAGGAGGCTTATAAAGTTACTTTCTAAGGCCTATTGAAGCATTTTAGACAGTTTTTGAAAATTTGATTTTTTTTTTACCCCCTGGCGTTCCAGTCTCCCCTTAACCCTTCCTACCCGGGCAGTCTTACCTAACCCTTCCTACCCGGGCAGTCTTACCTAATGACGGTCGCCCGTACCCGGGCGAAATGGCTGAAAAACGTCTAGGCCTAGGCTACCGTATTTATGTTTATTTTCACTGCTAGAACTTTCCCACTCATCTATAATCGTAGTGCGGTTTTCAATCTGTATTTTGGCGTTGAGTAGAGCTCTGTAAGTCAACTGGTTCAGTTGTGATGACAATTTCAGTGGAGCAAATATTGCAGAGATGTTGCCAATATGGGGGCTTTTCAGACACTAATTTCGTCTTACGTCAGAACAATAACATTGAAGAGTCTTCTCCTTCTTGTTTTCGGAGGTGCGGTGACACAACGCTTGGGTTTGTTGACATACGTCGTACGCACGGCGTTCAGACCAAGCTTAATTAGGCTATTAAGCTGCCGTCTTAGGTAAGGCAGCCCGGGTAGCGGCCCTTCTGCCGAGCTGTCCTTACCTAAGGCAGCCCGGGTAGGAAGGGTTAAAGGTGAACGAAATGAATGTGTTACAGAGTTATTAGTCTGCTGAGTGTGGCTGGTAAGGTATATGCGAGAATAGTGATTGACAGTGAAAGAAATTACCGATGGAAAAGTGAATGATGAACAGAGTGGATTTCGAAATGAAAGAGGATGTGTGGATCAGATTTTTGCAGTGAGATAGATGATAGGGAAGGTATGTGAAAAACATAAGAGGGTACAGTATATGGCATTTATGGATCTTGAGAAAGCATATGACAAAGTTAATAGAGAAGGATTATGGAAAGTTTTTGAGCTGTATGATATAAAAGACATTGTTAAATGCTGTGAAGAGTTTTTATGATGGTAGTGAAGCATGGATAAGAATAAATGGCGCATTAAGTGAGTGGTTTAGTGTGCAGGTCGGAAACAGGGAAGTGTGATGTCAGCATAACTGCCTGGAGCGAGTGCCTCCCCCCAGATTTCAAAGAGTGACAGGCCCGAAATCAAGGGACGTTCGAGCTAAAGTGCCTGGACACACGGAATTTGAAGCAATTTAAGTCATAGGAAGAGGGAAAGACTGATTCTGCGAGAGAGTTCCAGAGCTCAGCAGTTGAATAGAAGAAAGTGAGAATAGCGTTTCACTCTTGGGTTGGAGAGTTGCACAGAGTAGGGGTGGGATTGTGTTGCAAGGCGGGTACTACGTACCCTACGTAGAGGTGGTATACACTGGGAAAGATCCGAGGAACACTGATTATTGTAGTAGTGATAGAATAGTGAGAGAGATGCAACATTGCGGCGAAGGGAGAGAGATTGCAGAGAATTGGTGAGTGGACGGGAGTTAATGATACGAAAAGCTTTCCTTTCTACTTTATATAGGAGTGCGGTGTGAGAGGATCCTCCCCACACATGTGAACAATATTCAATACAAGGACGCACTGTGCCCCTGTACAAAGCAAGTAGCTGCGCAGGGGTAAAGAACCCCTTGAGGCGGTTGAGCACACCCAGCTTCTGGGAGGCTGCCTTAGCGAGACTGGTAATATGGTCTTTCCAAGTGAGAGCAGAAGAAAAAGAGACACCGAGAACATTGAGGGAAGATGAAGGGTTGATTTTTGTATTGTTGAAGAATAAGGGATAGTCCTGGAGGTTCCTGACGGGTAGTAAGATGGATAAATTGAGTTTTGGAAGCATTAAATGTAACAAGGTTTTCTCTACCCCAATTGGAAATAGTAGCTAGATCAGAAGATACACATTTAATGGCTTCATTACGTTTACTTTTGAGGGACTGCTGGCTGGGGCGTTCTGGAAAACTAATTGAGTGGTGTAAAGAAGAGTCGTCTGCATATGAATGGATGGGACTAGATGTACAGTTGAGAAAATCATTTATGAAAATTAGGAAGATAATAGAATATCTACAGTATGTGGATAAGGTAATGAGAGAAGTAAAGGACAGAACAAGAAGAGGGAGTAGAGATGGCAAGAATGACCTATGGCAGATAGTGGAGATATTTTTTAAAGTACCTGTACAGTATGTTAAAAACAAGGTCTGAAAGTAAATGTTAATACAAGCAAAGTAATGGTAGTAGGAAGAGAAGGAGACACAGTGTGTAATGTAATGATTACTGGAGAACAGCTTGAACTAGTTGAATAATTTATGTTTTAGGGAGCCATGATTGAGAAAAGGGGAAAATGTACAAAAGAAGTAGAAAACAGTAACACAAGGAAGAACGGTAGCTGGAGCAATGAAAGCCTAGTGTAGGAGCAGAAACTTGAGTATGGAAGCAGTGAGAGGAGTGCATGAGGGTGTTTTGGTGCCGACATTGATGTATGGATGTGAAACTGGTATGGTATAGCAATGAAAAGTCACAAGTAAGAGCAGTTGAAATGGATTTGCTAAGAAATGCGTGTGGAGTTTGAAGAATAGACAAAGTAAGAAGTGTGAACGTAAGGGAGGCATGTGGAGTTAAGAAGTCGGTAGAGCAAAAGGTTGAAGAAAGTGTTCTGAGATGGTATGGTATGGTGACATAACAAGAATGCCTGAAGAAATAATAGTTTAAAGGATCTATGTCAGTGAAGTGGAAGGAAGAAGAAGGCATGGAAAGATGAGAAGAAGATGGTATGATATGGTATCGGAATGTGTCAAAGCGTGAAAAGGGAATGGCTGAAGCAAAAGAATTAGCAAATGACAGGAATGAATGGAGGAAGTTTGTTAGAGAGAGTACATGAAGGTCTCTGGACCCTTTTTAATGACAAACCTGGAAGGTCTTTATCCCAGATGTTGATGTAAAGAGACTTTGTTCGGAAGTATAATAACATCTGAGGTGAAGCCATTGATTTCGGGGGCTGATGATTGGTACTTCTGAATGCTTGTGTGCTTCCTTTTTATGGGTGAACTGTTATGTGTCCTGTCACCTGTTTTTCCTTTCTCGAGTTTTTTGCTGATCCTCCCTACCCCTTGTGGGAGTAAGGGCTGGCTACTGACTGACATAAAGGAAATATTCTCCCCATGGTAACGTGATGGCTGAAGACAATACAATATTGTTTTTTCACTCCGCAAACATTCTAACCAAGTTCTGTATATGTATACAGTACTTGCAGAAGTAGCAACTGTATAGTACTGTAGTTTGATTTGCGTAGGCAGTGCGCACTTGCTAGGACTTACTCAAATCTTTATTTTCCTATGAGGCTATCAACTTCCATTAAGTCCTTTAAGAGGGAGTAGAAAACTTTTCTTTTCTTGAACAGTTATGATCTCCAAAGAGGTGTCATGGCTGACAGTTACAGGGTGTAAATGAAGCATCGAGATTATTTTTAACTGGTGTCTCGAACGCTAGTAAATTCCTGTGTGTCTGCCTGCTGAGACCGGAACCTCTCCGGGAGGTCTGGGACCGGGGAAATGCTGGAGGTCCCTAGTGATCCTTGGGTCTTCTCCTGGGTGAACTACTGTAGATGTGTGTGAATATATATTTTGTTTTTTATGTTGTGTTGTCCCTGTTCGTGCTCTGTCTCGAGTCGGCCAGCCCCAGCTTTAGGGTATGTGCCTGTGTATATACATACTTATATGCATACATACACACACACACACACACACTACAGTACCTGTATACACTTTTCGAATAACTAATATTTATTATCTCTGGTAAATTTATCCATAAAATATATAGGCTAGGCTATGTACGTTTGTCAAAAGGCATATGATATCTGATTATTAATACTTTGTAACTTCACTCATTCATCATTCAGCAATTAGCCACTTAAATCACCTTTGAAGATTTAGCATTGTTTAAGAAAAATCCTGATTCATTCCAAATAATTAGAATGGCATGGCCCAGTCGTACTGAGCTAATGACACTGGTGGCATTGCCCCGGATGATGGCCATCCCTAGTTTTTGCATGAGCCAGAGGGTTTTCCGGGGTTCTCTTGTAACTTCTTTGATTTTGAAGCGTATTTCATTCATCATCTTAAGGGTGGTAGGGCCGAAGACTCCTGATATTTCGAGCGCCGGAGGCTCGAACTGATGACGTCTGGCAAGGACTTTATATTTTTCTCACTTTCTGCTATCCGGGCGGTTTCACCTGCTTCGTTGGCGCTTCTGGTGATGTTGGTTATTAAGAAAGTGTCAACACATGTGGCATCCCACACGAAGCACTGGCCATTCTTGTAAGGGAAGGTGGTCATCCCATCTGGCCTTTTGCCGTCATCTCTGGCAAGCCCAGGAGGTTCAAGGATTGATGCACGGTTAGCACTCTGCAGGGCCCGTTTTATATAATTTAGTGCCGAGTATCTTAGCAGACGGCCTGCGCTGTGACAACACGACAGGGCATGGTGACCTTGAGCATCCATCAATGCACCACATTTGCAAGTGTGTGGGTGACAAACTGACGCACCCAATCTGAGCGCGATAGCGACCCGGAGCGCTTCAGCATCCAAGTAAGTTTCAAGAGGGGATGAGGATGGCATGTAACCACAAACCACTCTCCAAACGGGCGGCTGCTTGGAGGCGTGCTTTAGCAACGTGGTCCACATTGGTTAGGAGACTTTCTTGTGTTTTCTTCGCCGAGATGGTATCCCACCCTGAGGCTCCTCCTCTGCTCCTGTACTTTCCTTCCAGGTGTTAATTGCTTCCACCAAGTCCTCACTTTCTTGTATCTCAAATACTTCAGAACCTAGTTTTAAAAGATTCAAGTGGGTGTAAACTTTTTAATGCTTATGAGTGTACCTATTTTTTTTATTATCTTGTTTCCACTTCTCGCTCTCGCTCTCGCTCTCGCTCTCGCTCTCTCTCTCTCTCTCTCTCTCTCTCTCTCTCTCTCTCTCTCATGTATTTACAAGCTAATTAATTTTTTTTTTTTTTCATCCCGTTGATGGGGAAGAGAGTGCAGTACTGTACAGTATGTGATATTCTTACTGTATTGTGGATGATAATGAAAGCGAAACTTAGTAGGGTAAGACGGGGTAATTTCGCCGCAACGCTAATAATTTGCATTCAAACGCCGATATCTTCGAAACTATTGCATGGATTCGGCTGCAGTTTGGCTTAGGTTGTAGAGCAGTTTTGGCTTAGGTTGTATAGCTAGTTTGGCTTAGGTTGTAGAGCTAGTTTGGCTTAGGTTGTGTTGCAATTTTGCGGGGGCTAGCGGTTCGTCTGACGGTATGGTCGGGTGTGTGTGGGGGTGTTTGTATGTGGGTGCGTACACTGGTGGTGCATGTGACAGTGTTAGCAGTAGCCGTCAGCTGCTGCCTGGTACTTTGCACTAGCACCCTACACGCCGCACCCACACGAGATACGTCCACACCCGCACTAAATACTTCCACACCCGTAGGCCTAATAAATACGTCCACAACCGCACTAGACACGTCCACACCCGGACTAGACACATCCACACCCGCACTAGACACAGTGGCGCCTAGGCCTACACGTGTAACACACCTGCATCTCTGCCCGCCCTGTTCAGTTGTGTGTGTGTGTGCGTGCGACGTTTTTCTATTGGCATGTTTAGTGGCAGTTTGGGTTTGTGAATGTTCTCACTGCTTTTACCTGTGCGCTAGGGTTTTGTCAGGCCATTAACCCTTTCACGTTTTTATGACGCAGAGGTTGCCAGATTAACAATAATAGAGTTCTCTCACTCTTATAATTACCTCTCCAAAATTAGTTTTCTGCCCACAGCTAACTCAAAGACAACTGCAGAGGTTGAATTAACTAAACTAAAGGTTTCTAAATACCCCTGATGGTAACAAACGAAGGCGGTGCTGGTTGGGGGGAGGGGCGTCGTCTGACTGGGGACAGAGGTGCATGGGGGCGGTTCGTTCGTGGCCACCCCTTCGGGGATCACGGCGTCAGGCAATAGATAGATAGATAGATAGATAGATGGTAACAAAGGCTTTAAAGTATCCCTAATAGGCTCAAAATTGCGTGAAGAACGTGAGAGGGTTAATGTTACGTAAGACTATTAGGAGTAGTCAAATGTATTCATAGGGTTAACTCCAGGTAGGAGTATTAGGACGTTTTGAGTTACGATCCTATAATTATGATAAGGGTTAACTGTTGACTCTATATAAGGCTGACTGAAGGTGTCGATGGCCTTAACCCTTTGGCTGCGGCTATGTTTGGGCTATTTAGGGCATATTCAGGCACTCCTGAATGATAAATCAAGCATCTGCATTAAATGAAGTGTATTCTGCCGAAAACTAGGCGAAAATAGCTTCAAAATGACATCAGAACGGACCCTGTACATGGTCTGGTTCACCCGCAGTGGTGCCAGTGAAACGCGTGAACCCCGCTATTATGTAACACTCGCTCGCTTGGCTACACTGTTGAGAGAGACAGAGAGAGACTCGCCCGAGACACAGTCAACCTCAGTGAGCCGCTCGGTGCTCTGAGGGTCGGAGGTGGGCCCCTCACGCTTCCGCCCACTGACACTCGATTTTTACGTTTTTACAGGTTTTTAAAGCCTGCAAATTGCTGTAACTTGCCAGGACGTTCCGGAACGTCACCCGCAGCGAAAGGGTTAAGAGATGTAAATATTATATTTTAGTTATAGGTCGATTGTAGATGTTGATCTCAGCTCTCGTTCTCTGCTCGTTGATTGATATGTTAATTAGGTAGATAATTGTATCGCTGCCACCATCCCACTTATACCTTATACATGTTATATATAGGTAAAGGGGGAAAATAAAGATCTCTGGTCCAAAACCAGTTTGATATATATACAAGTACAAACTGAAATAATATACAGAGTACTAAAACTTAAGTAAGTGAGATAGCCTTCCCTATATTGAAAGGGAACTCTAAAAGGCGAATTGTCTGGCCTGTGGTTATAATCTATCTGCCTCCTCTCAATACCTTCTCACCTATCACCACCCTGGGCCACACCTGGATACAAGATGGCTACCCGTGTTGAGTTACAAGATGGTGGTTGAGAAAGCATGAATTAGCAGAATGTTAGCCAGTGTACAGAATCTGTATCATGACAAATCTGACAAGGAGTTACAATGGATAATCCTGTTGACCTCTGAAATGTACAGTTCTTCACACAAATACAGACACAGTAACTAAAATGTCTTAAAATGATATGATAGTTGGATATAATGAATTCATAATCAATAGTATAATCCTGAGATGTAATATTAATCATATAATGTTATCTAGTTTACTAGCTAGATGATGCGTAAAATAAGTCGCGGCGAAATTACCCCGCCCGGTGGGGTAATTTTTTTTTTTTTTAAATCGGCATCATGTACAGTCCCGGACAGATGAAACGGCAACACCTCGTCCACCCGCTATGTGGTGAGGGGCTCTGCGGATTTGGTAACACTGGCAGGAGGTGGGAGGGATGTGGGTGGGTGCAGGAGGTGGGAGGGTGAGTGATGAGGGGAGGTATGTGGGGGGTTTAGGGGGGAATTGCCGAATTGGGAGGGTGAAGAGGCAGCAATCATGGTGTGGCTGGTGGGAGGGGGAAAACAAGTGACAGGGTAGGGGAGAGCAGACTGTTAAATTTGTTAAATGTAGCATACAGTGATATTGTAGGTGTGTGTAATTTAAAATCCTGTGGGAGTAGCTTGTTCTATAGGAAAATTTGCTTGTCCCTCTGTTCTTCCCTACCCCGTCACTCGTTTGCCCCCTCCCACCAGCCATACCATGATTACTGCCTCTTCACCCTCCCACACTCCCCCCTAAACCCCCCACATCCCTCCCCTCATCATCCACCCACATCCCTCCCACCTCCTGCCAGTGTTACCAAATCCGCAGAGCCCCACACCACACAGCTGGTGGACGGGGTGTTGCTGTTTGATCTGTCCGGAACTGTACAAAACATTATATATATTTTTTTGTTTTTGGGCATCTATAGCAGAAAGGCTGAATGTATAGATAACAAATTAAAACATTCAAAATTCCATTTGTGGCAGTTTCTATTCATCAAAAAACGTGATTTTCGGCGAAATTACCCCGTCTTACCCTACCTTAGTTTGTTTACAATTATCTAACAAAGTAATATTTAATTTTCAGACTTTCTACTCAAAGATTGGCTTGACAAAACTTCGTTTCAAGCCAACCTACAACCCCTACACAGAACCGTCAATGGAGATTTATAGGTACGTTATCATGCAGTGTTATTTGAATCGGCATATTTGATTTTGAGCCGGTCCCGTGATATATGTTATTGTTCCCCAGGCTATCTAACCGAACAGCCCCAAGGTCCCGAGCAAGGCCAAGGCCATAACTGAGCGCCCCCACAGAACCCTCCCTGCTTTACCACTAAGAATACCCAGGTGACCGAAGCCGCTCCCAGGCGAGGAGCTGAGGAGGGTGCGGAAGCGCCCAGGACACCGAAGCCCCACCCAAGGCCCTGTGCCTCTCAACAATTATGAAGGGAAAGTTGAGGGGCAAAGGAAAAATGTGACGCTTAGGCTTCCGGTCTGCCAGCCTCTAGTTTGGCAGTAGAGGGTCAATCCACAGAAGAGACGCCGCCACTTGAGATCTAGAAAATATATAAGTAAAAGGAACAGTCAGATTAAGCTATGGGTATGGCAGAGAACGGTCAACTGTCACTAATAGACCCTATCTGATCTGGCTTCTTGTGGGTTATTATGATATTTGGTTTAAATATTATGGAGGATTTTGCTTGTTTACGGCATTTATGAGCAATGTACGGTATTTGATTTGTCCTACAAATATGCCTTCCCAGATTTCCTGCCAACTAAAATAATCCCATCCAGACCTCCTTCAAGTTACATTTGTAAAAATTTTCAATAGAAAAATTAGGCCAATTTTTTCCAAGTTACAGGCTTGTTATTGCTCGCTTAGAATATAAATTGACACCTGAATGGCGTGAATCATCTTACTAGGACTAAACTAAAGAAGTGAAATGTTGTAAAACCTCCAAACTAATAGAACAAAACAGGGGAGGCCCAAAATGACCCACCATGGACCAAATAGGGTTAACTTTGGAGGTGCTGTCTTGCCTTAGAAATTGACCATGTGAGGATTACGTTTATGACTGGTATTGTGTTGTAATAGAGAAGAAAATTATCTTTTGTTTTAATGAACTGTATGTACTGTGTATGTATGTACAGAGTGGATAGAGAAGGTTTGTGGAAAGTACTTAGAATATACGGAGTAGATGGCAAGTTGCTGAAAGCAGTGAAGAGCATGTATGAGGGTGCAAAGGCGGCAGTACGTGTGGAGAGTGAGCAGAGCGAGTTCTTTGACCTGAATGTTGGTTTGAAACAGGGGTGTGTGATGTCCCCGTGGTTGTTTACTGTATATGTGGATGGAGTCATGAAAGAGATACTATCAAGAGCAGTGGATGTTGGTGTATCTCTGAAAAGGGAGGGAATTGAGTGGAAGCTACCTATACTGCTGTTTGCAGATGATACAGTTCTGATGAGTGATAATGAATGGGAGTTGCAGGGTCTGGTAAATGAGTTTGGAACAGTGTGCGAAAAACAGAATTTGAAGGTAAATGCGGGGAAGAGCAAGGTTATGGTCTTCGAAAGGGGTGAAGTCACAGAGTGTGAGGTGAAGCTGAACGGTCAGACTATGGAGATCGTCAACTCTTTTAAGTATCTGGGCAGTGTGTTGAGTAAAGATGGGACTATGGATGAAGAAGTGCGGGAGAGGGTACAACAGGGGAAGAGGGTTGTAGGAACGCTGAAAGCAGTAACAAGAAATAGGGTGATCAGTATGGAAGTGAAGAAGTCCTTGCATGACAGTGTGGTAATCCCGACACTGACTTACGGAAGCGAAGCATGGACGTTGGTTGAGAGACTCAGACCAAGAGTGAGAGCAGTGGAAATGAATTACTTAAGGAGTGCGTGCGGAGTTACATGGAGGGATAGACAGACTAATGAGGAAGTAAGAAGGAGGTGTGGTGTGGAGGTAGATGTGCTGGAAAGTGTGAAAAGGAACAACTTGAGATGGTTCGGCCATATGGAACGTATGGAAAGCGAGAGAATGACTAAGAGGGTGTACGAAAGCGAGGTGGAGGGACAGAGAGGGAGAGGTAGACCGAAAGAGAGGTGAAAGGATGGAGTGAGGAAGCATATGAACGAAGGCGGTGCTGGTTGGGGGAGGGGCGTCGACTAACCGGGGACAAAGGTGCATGGGGGCGGTTCGTTCGTGGCCACCCCTTCGGGGATCACGGCGTCAGGCAATATATAGATAGATAGATGTTATTTAGAATCCTTTGTCTGCTAGAATAACTGTTAAGGGGAGGTCCTTGGTACACTCTAGGACATACATCATGGCCTTCAACTTTTCAAGCTATTCTAGGTGTATCAAATTGTCTCTTTCATTCTTTACCCAATATTTTAATTTTGAAGGTTTGTTTTGTTGTTTGAGGCTTCATATTAAGCCAGCATTTGTGTCTTAGAGTGTACAAATGGTTAGGAATTTTTCCAGATACTATACACAAGTACAGTTGCCTTCAAATTTCCCTAGTTGCTGATTTGAAACTATCGAACGGAAGCAAAATTCCGAATGGTTCTATCAAGGTAAACAAGTTTTACAGGTTCCTTATAATCTTCAAAATATTAGAAATGTTCAGGGAATTCTGACGACAACTGTACACTCAAACCATATTGAATATACACCCATTGTATCTTTGAACTCTTAAAACTAAATTTGGAAACATTTGGAATAGAGTATTGTCTAGCATTATTATCTTGTTTATGTTTAATACAGATTCAAATGAATGTATACTTACAATGGCTCGTGAGTGTATATAGACTGGTGGCTAAAGTATTTTTGTTTTTTTATTTGAAAGTGAGCCAGGTTGTCTCGTCAGGAAGCATCTACAGGTGTATTGGTATATATAAAACACCTGAATGCTCATACTGTACTCTTTATTTCCCATGCTTAGCCAAACAACTTTACTTTCTTTGCTATATTGAGCATCATTGACCACTTTTGAGTTTAAGGCTGTATTTAAGTTGGAGTGGTAAACATCGATATTTAGCAGAATTATTAGTGAAAATATGGTTGTAGAGTTCATATAATTATGTGTACATAAATTATTCAAACTTTCAATTTATCACAAACTTATATATTTTATTTATTTATGCTAAATATTGATGTTTGCAGCTCCAACTTCCTTATAGCCCCAAACTGGCAAGTAGTCAATTAGAAAGTGTCAATATTCATCCCAGTCACCACTTGATAACTCTGTCTGCCTTAGGTCACTTAGTTATGTATACAGTAGCTAGGTGCAGTACTTTTCCAATTGTTAGGTATGATATAAGTACTGTATGTTGTTTTCAAAGTTTAATTTCCGATAAATTTAAATGCATTTTCCACATATAGATTTTGTTTAGTGTGTTGTCGCTTCAATAGTTATTAATTTGAATGACTTCGTTATATTAATTTGTGACAGTAACTTTTGAGTTAGTTTTTAAGTTTTATATTTTAATTAGCTATTGCATAATGCTCCTGCTTCCTCCCCAGTTACCATGAAGGTTTGAAGAAGTGGGTAGAGATTGGCAACTCCGGTCTGTTCCGTCCTGAGATGCTGCGACCGATGGGGCTGCCGGAGAATGTCAAGGTCTGCGGATATGGCCTCTCACTAGAACGGTACGGGTCTCGCTATATTCCAGTATTACCCTTACCAAGTTAATTTATTTGTTTTTTTGGTTTATGCTATTATACTTTTAACCCTTTCAGTGCCAGCCCTGTGAGAGTCTTGTTCTAGACTCAGTGGTCTGGTTAAACAAACTTAATTAATTAAATGCAGGTGTGGTCTATTTTATATTATTACACTATAGCTATATTTAAATGATTTTTAGCCTCTTAGAAAGGATCTGCAGTAGCTAAGATAGTTAATTGGATAGTTAGAAGCCTTTTAATTGCTAGAGAGCCCTCCTAATCTGAATAAAATCATTTAGCAACAGCCAGAATATAAATAAAAGATGTCACCTGTACTGAAAGTGTTTACATCTCTCTGCTGCTGCTATTATATTTCTAAAATAGTTCCACCATACCACTTTGTTTCATATCATAACTCAAAGGGCAGCAGGCTCTAAAGGGAGATTTACACAAGGGGGTTTTCCGGCAACTTTTATGTTACCTTTTTCTGGTAACATTTGAAGACTATTTTGTACTCTTATTGGCAACTGAAATAAAGCTTGATTATTATAGGTGACAAATTTGTTTCAAATGTTTATTCCAGAAGCTGCCAGATCAGAGTTGCAGGAAAATGTGCTCCTGTAAATCCACTTTTGCTGTAGCTAAGATGAATATGTACTCCTTCCCGAAGTTGATTAGCTTGATGATGATTACTAATCTTGCGATTGGAAAATGTGCAGTAAAGATGAAATAAATATGTAAAACTTGCAAAATATAGTCTACAATACTAGGTAATATCATCTTAAATCCTTAATTTTTGTTTTTTATTGAATATTGTACTAAACTTTTGTTAGGCAGTAGAGTATCTACTATACAGTAGTCCATTCACTATAACTAGGTAAAAACTTGTCACCTCGATTGCTTATGTCTTTTTTAAGATATAAGAGATTGAAGGTTATAATTTCTTGTCTTATAGTGAATAGACTACAGTAACTTTGAAAAAGGTTTGTTAATCAATTCCACCCATTTACTCTTGCAGTCCAGCGATGATCATGTACGGGATCAACAACATCCGGGAATTGGTGGGGTCCAGGGTGAAGATGGAGCTGATCTTAGACAACCCCGTCTGCACTATAGACAAGTAGGCCTTCTTAACTATGCATGGTTGTTCACGATCACAAAGTTTAATGTACCGTTACATAATTACATTCACTCACTGTATTTTCACATTGTTGTTCTTGTTTCTTGTTGCCGTTGTAGGGAAACTCGGCTGGAAACCTCGCCTGTTACAGTTACGGACCTGTATCCGACAAACATTGTCACTCATAGTTGTCTTGTTCAGTAGATCTTCTTACTGTACTATGTTTTAAAATAGTGGACACAGAACTCGCTCTTCATCAGTATTTTACGGCAATTTCCATGTTTGCATGTGAAATTCGTTATTACCTGATCTTTGGTGTCCATGCTGCATGATCCCTTGTAATGTCCTTACTCTTTCTGTTTTAGCCATACCAGCAAAAGGCAGTTCAGACTTTTTGTTTTTTCAAAATTCAAGTGCAACCCTATTTGTCTATCTCCATGGGATTTTAGATACTAGACAATAAATATGTTGGCAATAAGTTATAGGGAACCTCTTACATAGCTGATACTTTACTCCCTATTCAAGAACTCTTCACATAGGAGTGGCCATTACAAATATGACTAAATGCTGTTTTGTTTTTACACATTTAGTTGTTCATCTGCACCTCTACCTCTTTCATGTATGGTACCTCACCATTGAAGAACCACTCTTCACATAGATGTCAACTTTATTTTATCTTTTACCTCGCACTCAAACACTTTATTTAGTCTAATGCTATTGGTTAATTTCTCATGGGTGTACCATCTAGAATTGGATATATATTTATAGGAAACTTATGATTACTGTTAATGATAATGGGAATTGAAGAATAGGCTATACAAATTTCATACTGTAATTCGTAAGGTAGTTTGAAAGTTTGAAAATAACTAATGAACTAGGTACCAGTAGTTATGCCTCCATAGCTTTGATGGTGTTTGTACAGTAGTGGGTTTAATATAGTAGTGCCTTTTAGGGTTTTAAGTCATGTGCCTTTAAGATTATGTACTGTACTAGGTAATGTTTGGTAGTAGTTTTGTGTCTTAATATCTCTATTACTCTGTCAATGGAAGTTGAGCTTGTGCCATGTTATATTTACAATATAGTATTAGCAGGCAATAGTTGCATAGCATAGGGTACGATGGCCAATGCAGACGCAAAAATGGGTACTTATTTTTGTTATCGAGTTGCTTCTGCCAGCCTATAACAGATTGGAAACTGAGAGTAGGGGGGATAAATAGCAAAATGTTTATATTTTTAAGGAATATCAACAAAAATATTGTACCTGTTCTTATTGAAGAGTGAGAAGACAAATAAGACATGCGTCTCCTTTTTATCACAAAACCCTAATGAGACGCACCTGGACCTAAGGAGACGCAGAAGTGTTTAAATCACAAAAACGCCAAAAATTATATAAGTATTAACCTCATTGGTACTTGAAAGAAAGCATGGTACTTTTGGTTGTAAGTTTACAGTGCTTAGACAACAAAACTGACTGACATAGGCCATATAATTCATATTATTAACTTGGCAGATAATATAACTTAAAATTCTAGTTTGCTAATTATAGGCCATTACTAAAAGAGTTTAGAGGGTGCAGGGAAGTTATACATGGAACATTAATGCTAGTTTGAGGTTTAAATCTAGTGCCACTCGCCCTCCCATGCATATTTGGTGCTAATACGCCTGTTTTATGCCTGCTTATCTCTGTAAATAATAAACGTTCAATAACCAACCAAATATCATGATCATGTACCTTCATTCAGATTGAAAATGGTAAAAACTGTAACTTTCTGGGTAGTCTGGTAGATATGTGAGCAACTCAAAAGCAATCACAACTTTTTAGGTTCGTGTTTGAATGTTACTCAGTTACTCAGTTACTTGTTCGTCAAGGGGAATCCACGCAATGCGAGCTAAGCTCATTATTATCGCGCCTCCTTAACTGGGAATGTATTGCGTGAAATGCATGTTAAGTGTGTATGTATCGTTGGAATGGCTGTGGATGTGTGTGTAGTCTGTATTTTAGCCAATTGGCGACATCGGAAACGATGGCTTAGGGTGGATCTGTATGGTACCATTCTCACTATAGACGGTACCGTCTCGCCCGAAGGCTTAGGTAGCCATCAGCTTAGGTGAACCATATGATACCCATCTCGCCTTGTACCATTTTTGCCAACCCCAGATGGGACGTCACAACGTCGTCCACTTATTCCAGGTACCTATTTACAGCTAGGTGAACTGAGGCTAACACATGAAAGGAGGCAAGCCCAATTTGTCTCCGCCCGGCCGGGGATTGAACCCCCGGCCCCTCGTGTGTGAGACGAGAGCTCTACCTACTAGGCTACGGGCTGTGTGCGTGCGTGTGTATGTGTGTATGTATAGGTCAGGCGTGTGTGTGTGCGTGTCAATGTCGTGGCCGGGGGTGAGACGATACACTCAGTCTGACTGACAAAGGCAAGAGTTGGGCTCATTCATGTTGGCACTCTATCGAGTGATAAGGAGGGAAGTTGGGGACATGGTGGGGGAAAGTAGGGAGAGGCATGAAGGGGGTGGGGGGGCTACAACAAAATTTGATTATGTAGCGAAAAAATGCTTGATTCGATTCCGATTTGCTGAGAGGGGGAAAGAGGTGTGTCTCCTTAGGTCCAGCAAACATTATTTAGTCCAAAAGAGACGCATTTTTCAAACTGATGCCATACCACACTGGTAGACAGCCATTCTCCCTACTATGTATGGTATACAGAAGGTTTTGTTTCCTTCACCTGAGATCAAAGAAAAGGTTATTATGCTTAATAATGTTACCAAAATAAATACACATTTACAAGGACCCAAGGAGACGCAACCCAGCTACCCTAAGCAGACGCGCGTCTCATTAGGTTTTGCGCAGTGAGTCTCTATTTGTCCCAGGGTAGCCCTTGTTCTAGTTAAGGCAGCTCCGTCAATGGTGAAGGAAACTCAACCATATTCATACAAGACGGAGAGGTGAATATGGCTTTCTACCACTGTGGTGTACGACCTTCTGGCATCAGTTTGAAAAAATGCGTCTCTATTGGATTTTGTGTTTTTTGCTGGCCCTGTGGGGACGCACCCTCCCTCCCCTTCAGCCGTGCAAGTAAAAGCCTCTTGGTCATGCAGGGGTATACTTCAACTCATGCACTATCAACCAACATCAACAGAAAAGAGGATCAAATTAGGGAACTGTGAGAAATTTAGCTTTAAAAAAAAGTAAATTCTTAGGTTTTCCGTAAGGAATTTGCGATTTTTTTTTTTTTTTTTTTAGTTCATCTCATCTCACGCAATAACATATGAAGATTAAAAGCTGATACTATGTGAGCATATTAGGTGATAGTTAAAGAATATTTTGGCCCACCATTCATGCATCTATCTACTCATTCTATGCCTGTGCAAGTTGTTTTGTTTCAAGTGCGTCTCCTTGGGTCCAGTAGTCTGCATTGGGCAGTTTACCCTAAATGGCAAAACTTGCTATACAAGAGTGTCTAAATTCTTTTGAAAGTTATTCGTCGAACCGTGTCACAGCATGTATGTATATTTTTGGATCTTCTGATACAGCAGGATATTTGCTTAATATTTGTTTTAATCATGTAAATTCTTCTCTTATTATAATTGTTACTTTAAAATTAAACACAAATATATTGTATGCATTTATGTTTGTATGTACTGTATATACTCAGGCACTATACCCCACAGCTCAGGGTGGCATGTTGCTTATTAAAAATATAACTGGATGAATATCAAGAGGCCTTCATCTTCTCATTGTTGTTAAAGTTTTGTGTAAAGAAGAAATATGTAGGGCAATCTAGCATATAGAAAAGGTGTTTTAAAGAAGGACTTCACTCCTAATTACTTACTTTTTCCTTGTATTTCAAGGATCCCAAGTTGTGAAAAATCACCAATACTACTGCATAGTTTTTAAGTTATACTGGTATATTTTAGTTTTATTTATTATATTTATGTTATCTGAATGTTTAGGGTAGATTGTTAAGAGCAGCTTGCTAGTGTTCATTTGGTTATATATTTTGTTAGAAGCTTTGATGTAAGCACTGTATATGCAGTAAATTAAATATTTTAATTTATGTCAAACTTGCAAAATAAACAAACCAAAACAGGGACGGCACAGTATAACGACAAAAGAACTAATAAAAATAACTGGAAATAATTATTTAGCAAAATATAATTTTGAAATAAAAGAACACAAAACCACCATTATAATGTAAAACTTGCAAAATAAGACTTCACTCCTAATTGCTTGCTTTCCCTCATAAATCTGTTTGGCTGAGACATCTCCAGCTGGCTGTTGTCATACATGCATATTTCACATTCATTAACTCTCTTATGTCCAAATCAGTTACTGCTATTTATTTAAGTTTTCAACCTCTCTGGCCTTCAACCTGATTAGTTTTGCAAATTGATTATTTTGTTCCTACTGAGTCCAGGTACAGTAATAATTATAATGTAAAACTTGCAAAATAAACAAACCAACACTTATAGAACACAGTAAAAAGACAAAATAACTAATCAAAATCGCTATATGGAAACAACGCCTAAGTAAAATAATTTATAAATAAAAGAACACAATCCACCATATAGGGTGTACATTACTACATGAGCAAGTTAATATGAACAAGATTAAATACCAGTAATAGGCAATTGTGTAAAGGTGTGGTAGTATGTTGATGTAATCTACAGTGCAGAATATAATATTAAATCATTCCAGTATCAAGAACTTTTAAAAAATTTAATTATTAGTCCAGTTCGTCGAAGAATAAAGGAGTATCGGTACAGTAGCTGAATTATGAGCATTGATCTTCAAAGGAACCGTACTTCATAAGGCTCCACACATAATGTTTCTCTTAAAAATGTGTAGCTATTTACTCTTAACCCTCACAGACTGGCTACGCATTCTATAATATATCCCCGAAATCCGGTTGATTTGGCCAAAAAAAGTCTACGCCTAGGCTACAGTATCTTTGTTATTTTAACTGCTACCGCATTCCCACGCATCTCCAAGCGTAGATGTGTTTCGTACCTGTAGACTGGCATTGAGTAGAGCTCTCTAAGTCAACTGGTTCAGTTGTCATAACGATTTCCGTGGAGAGAGTTTCGTGGCGATGTTAGCCATATGACACACTTTTCACTACTGAAACAACAACACACAGCCACACAAAAACAAACGACGCCTCTCCTTCTTATGTTCGGAGGTGCGCGGCGTCGGCCCAACCGGCTGTGTTTATATGCATCGGACAACAAGCTTACAGGCTTTCAAGCTTCCGGTGCCTCAGAGCCCATTCGGGCTCCGCGGGAGGGTTTGTTATGGGTGCCTCAGAGCCCAACCGGGTCTGAGGGGTTAAGATCAAGAGATTTAAACATTAATAAATATTTAAAATATCCATTATGATATATAAGAAATTTGCCATATCACACAGCACATTAGGAGATTGTTAATACTGTACTCATGGTTTATATTATCTGCATCCAGTGTTACTGATACAGTACATCAAAGTTTCTTGGCCAATACAATTTAGAAAAATTAAATAATATCCTTTATTTTGTTATTTATACCATGCATTAGTTATTAAGGTTAAATTAATATATATAGGTTTTGTATTTTACTTTTGTTGCTTTTTGCAATTAAAATAAAGGGGTTAATTTTCTATTTAAGTTTTATTTACCAATGTAGGCTAACTAACCAAATTAATCACTAGCAAGCTGTTTCTTATATACATGAAGTAGCTACTGTATGCCAAATATTGTATTTAGTATTTACCTACACAGAAAAAATTAGCCATTCTTATTTATCGCTTTTATTGTGTATAATTGCATTGGATTAATTTTTATTGAATACTGTATATCAAGAATGAAATGGAAAATTGTACCGGTATGTGTGAAGGCTGTCCCCTTCCTGCTGGCAAATGACTGGAACACAAGTTGTTGACATTATAAGGACAATGGGATACCTTTTATATATTAAACTGCATTGAAGCATGTTTATCTTCTGTATTTTCGATTTTTGATGTGAATCTTGATACTATATTTTTATCTGTGTGCAGGGTATGTAAGTCCCCCCTGGTATTACCCTCCTTGTCGCTGTACGGAGCCTTCGGGGCCGACGACAGAGGCTTGCTGGGGGAGGGTTCTCACCCTCTCCCCTTGATCTTTCGTAATCAGCTTGACTAATTTTGGGTAGCTTTTATTTTCTCTTTATGTTTTTCCTTCTTATTATATGTTGTAGTTTCTTTATTCATGCAGAGTTTAGTAAAAATTTACCAGAACGTCCCGGACTTCCCAAATTGATTAATTCCTTGAACGTGACGATAGTGCATTGTTATGTGTGTGATTAGTTTGCTTGGGAAACAGATTAACTGTTTCCTGTTCCACCCTATGTGGTGGATTGCGTTCTTTTATTTATTTATTTTTATTTTAGCAAGCGTTGTTTCCACGTAGCGATTTTGATAAGTTAATTTAACTTTATATTGTCTTTGTCCCAGTTTTGGTTTAAGTTTGCAAGATTTACATTTTAATTCTATCTCATCCAGTTGTCCTTCGGGAGGCCTATTTCATATGCCACCCTGTCAGGCGCTCTTAGTTGGCCTGTCTAGGTTATCTAGGGGGGGGGGGGGTTGTCTGACCATTATGTAGTAGTAGCTAAAATTAGGATACAGAAGAAGTGGGTGAGGAGAGCTGGAGGGAGGAAGGTGGAGTGGAGAAGAGAAGTGGAGAGGTTAGAGGAGGAGGAGATCAGGGAAGAGTTTTAAGATAGCAGTAGAGAGGCAACTAGGTAGGTTTGACCTGGAGGTTATGGAGGAAGTGGAAGAGGTGAGCAAGGTGGTTAACCCGGGAACTGCTGGGAGACTCTTAAGAGTTCCCCTGGCGGACTGCTGGGAGACTCTTAAGAGCGAGTGAAAAAAAAAATCAACTTTTGACATCGAAAAAAAAATATTTTGTTTATTTTTATTTTTTTATTTTATTTTTTCTTGGCCCCTGGGCCATGCAAAATCTCAGTCCTCTACCTTCCCTCCTTCCCCACTTTCCTCCTCTCCTTCAGTTATCACCTATTTTCCCTGTTATTCCCTTATTCTGAGGTATATTTTCGTGCTAACATTAGCGAGTTGCAAGCAGGGTGTTGTCATCACTGATGGCAAGCGAGTGCAAGAGAGAGAGAGAGTATCGATCAACTGTGTCTCAGTGGCCTTGGGGGAAATTGGCGGGAAAGCAGCTTGCCTCACCCATACATTATACAACTCCCGGGCTATATCTCCGATTTTGACCATCCAAACGCTGTTTTCACTCGTTTTATTGTTGTTTCAGGTTAATACCTTTATAATCAACCCATAATAGGCGCATATGGATAAGTATTAATGCTATTAATGGTACAATGAATATTTTAGTGACGGAAACACCTCAAATACGTCAGCACAGGGGGACGTTTCCAATTACCCCCATGCGCACTTGTTAGGTTAAGGAAGAGATCTGTGCAGCGTGTGAGGATGTATACATACATACGTAACATTTTAAGACCAAGTGCTCCACACATACGTGCAGTTTGTCTTGTCCTAATGGCGGCATTCCAGGCAACCCTGTTAAGGGCTGCTTCACTTGTCAAGTTTTTTCATTTGAGATCGGCACGTATAGTCCGATCCCAGGTCTTCCTCAGTCCACCCCTTGGTGCAGCTCCCTCCACAATCACAGACCTGTATTTTTTCACCCAATTTTGTTCATCCATTCTCTCCACATGTCCATACCATCCCAGTCTACTTGTACGCATCACCCCGCTAATACTCTTTATACCTAAACGTCTCCTCAGCTCAACATTTGTTATTCTATCCTGTAACCTGGCCCCACACATCCATCTCACCATTCTCATCTCATTACGTTCCATTCTGTTGACATCCTCTACTTTAACGGCCCATGTTTCTGAGGCATACGTCATTGCACTTCCAACATATGAGGCATACACCTTTCTCTTCAGGGGGAGAGGCATTCTTTTCATGGTCAGGATTGGCAACAGTTCTCTGAACTTCCCCCAGCCACATCTAATTCTAGCGACAGTGGCAGCCTCGGCCCCACCACCGGCAGAGATGGTATCTCCTAGGTAACAAACTTGTTCACCAGCTCCAATGACTCATTTCCAAAATTCACAGCCACAGGATCATCACTTAACACAAGCTCGCCTTTGCACACTACGCACTCAAATTTCGCTATTTCTGACTTATCCTTCTCCAGGGGTCCCTCTATTCTACTACAGCTCTTACTCCCATGGTGCACCCAGCGTCGACAGATGCTACATTGAATCGCGTTAACGTCCACACCCTTTCCACACACTGCACATGGGTATGCACCGCTCTTTTCCACATTGCCTCGTCTCAATCTACAATGCATAACCTTGGTTTTGTTAATATTGATTCTTAAACCCTTGCTTGCCATGCCCTCTCTCCATTCTCTGAATTTGGCCTGAGCATCTTGCATACTGTCGGCTATTTGGACTATATCGTCTGTATAAAACAGTTCCAACAAGAGTCCGCCTCTAAAAACTCTAGACAGTGCCTCCAGGACCATAATAAAGAGGGGGCTTAACACTGAACCCTGATGGACTCCAACACAGACTGCGAACTCATCACTCAGTACACCCTTCACCCTCACCGCACTTCGCGAATCCTCATACATCTTCATTATCACGCACCAGCCACTCTTCCACACCAAGTTTCCTCATAGCCCACTGCACAACATCTCTAGGCACCCTGTCAAAGGCCTTCTCCAGGTCTACAAACACAAACTAAGGATCCCTGCCTTTTAGTAAGTATCTTTCCTGTATCTGTGGAGTAAGGAGAAGAGGGAGGGGAGTAAAGGGTACAGCAGGGTGGACTGAAGAGGCAAAAATAGCTGTTGAAGACAAGAAGAAAGCTTATAGAGAGTGGTTGGGTAGTAGAGGGAACAAAGATTTGGAGAGACAGAAAAGAGAGAGGTACTTGGAGAAAAAGAGTGGTGAAGAGAGTAGGGAAGGAAAGTAAGAGAAGAGCAGATGAGGAATTTGGAAGGAATCAACAGTAAGTGTAAAATGGAGGGAGTGTAAGAAACTGTTCTGGAAAGAGGTCAAGAAAGTTAGGGAGGGTAGCAAGGGAAATAGTAAGGGTGTGAAAGATAAGAATGGGAAAGTACTAGCCGAGAAGCAAGATTGAGGGAGTACTTCAACGAATTGTTAAACGTCAGGAATGAAACGCCAGCAAACATTGTTAGATTGGGTATGGGAGAGAGAAGAAGAGAAGTAGTGGAGGAGGAGGTGGGGATCAGGTCAGAAGTGTGTGAAGCCATGAAAAGAGTGAAGATGAGCAAAGCGTCCAGGAATAAATGGAGTGTGTGGGGAAATGCTGAGGTATGGTGGTGAGATAGTGAACGAATGGGTATGGAAAATGTGTAAACTAGCATGGGAGAAGGGAAGTGCACCTGATGACCGAAAGACAGGCATAATAGTCCCCCCTGTATATGGGTAAAGAGGAAAGAGGAGTGTGTGGTAACCACCGGGGGATATGTCTGCCAAGTGTAGTAGGGAAGGTGTACAGTAAGGTAGTGATCGAGATAGTGAGAACTAGAACGGAGAAATGGGTAGGTGATGAGCAGGGCAGGTTTAGGAAGGGAAGAGGATGTTTAGATAAGATTTTTGCCCTGAAATGTGTTTGGGAGAAATATCTGGAGAAGCGACAAAAGTTGTATGTTGCCTTTATGGACTTGGAGAAGGCCTATGACAGAGTTGATAGAGAAGGTATGTGGAAAGTACTGAGAATATACGGAGTAGATGGCAAGTTGCTGAAAGCAGTGAAGAGCATGTATGAGGGTGCTAAAGCGTCGGTGCGTGTGGAGAATGAACAGAGCGAGTTCTTTGATCTGAATGTTAGGTTAAAGCAAGGGTGTGTGATGTCCCTATAGTTGTTCAATATATATTTGGATGGAGTCCTGAACGAAATAATAGGAAGAGGAGTGGATGTTGGTGTACTGCTGATAAGGGAAGGAAACTAGTGAAAGTTGCCTGTACTGCTGTTTGCCGATGATACAGTTCTGATGAGTGATAGTGAATGTGAGTTGCAGGGTCTAGTAAATATGTATGGAACAGTGTGTGAAACGGAATCTGAAGGTAAATGCGGGGAAGAGCAAGGTTATGGTCTTTGAAAGGGGTGCAGCCACAGAGTGTGAGATGAGGTTGAACTGTCAGGCTATGGAAAATGTCGGTGGAAATGAGTTACTTGAGAAGTGTTTGCGGAGTTACATCGAAGGATAGACAGACGAATGAGGAACTACGAGAGAGGTGTGGTGTGGTTGTAGATGTGCTGGAAAGTGTGAAAAGGAACACCTTGAGATGGTTCGGCCATGTGGAACTTATGGGAAGTGAGATAATGACTAAGAGAGAGTATGAGAGTGAGGTGGAAGTACAGAGGAGAGGTAGACTGAGTGAGAGGTGGGAGGATGGAGTTCAGAAGTATATGCGTGAAAGCGGTGCTGGATGGAAGGAGGGACGTCGACTGACTGGGGACAGAGGTGCATGGGGGCATTTCGTTCGTGGCCACCCCTTCGGGGATCACGGCGTCCGGCAATAGATAGATAGATGTTTGTATATACCTGGTACTTAAGCACATACCCCATAGTTGGGGGTGGCCGACTCGAGACAGACCCCGAACAGAAATAACATTTAAAGTTCCTCTTCTTAGGGTTCGGCACCACTTTTGCGTTCCCTCGTCCCTTACTCTGTCTTATCTAGTAGGTGAATTTTTACAAAGGGAGGATTCCTGGCTTTCCACCCCCGAAGTTGAATAAGTAGTACAGGAAAAGAGACGGATAGAAATGGCTAAGGTTCTGAGAGTGAGGGTCCGAGTCTGGGGGTTGAGACAGTGAAGCAAGGAGGCGATGCAGCTTCAGAGATGGAGCTGCTTCAAGCCGTGGGTGGGTGCTTCGCGTGTCTCACTCCTTAGAATGGAACTGGACCTCACGGGCTTCACCGTGTTGAGCGGTAGAATGTACAGGCTGTCAGCCTATGCCCGAGAGGGAGTAGTTGGAATATAGAAAAAGAAAAAAAAGGGATGCCATACCCCACTCAGGCACATAATATGCCTGAGTATCTGCTATAGGGTATGCACCTATGCTATAGAGTATATACATACATACATGTATCGGGATACTGTATTTCTTAAGTTGTGTCAATAATGCCATGAGAATAAATAATCCCTTTATATAGATCTTGATTGAATTACAGGTGGCTTCTAGAGAGGGACAATATCAAGCACTTCTGAAAAAGTTAACCACCTCAATACATCCAAAATAACAGAATTGTTCTTTTCTTATGTTGTAGTTGGTACTTATGTGGACAAATTTGTGAAATTAATTCTTGTAATTACTTCTTCACATTTCTCCATGTATATATTGTACCGGTATATTTGTCCCCAACACACTTATCTTTTGGCAGTCAGGATTGCCCTTTCTCATGTTTTTTTTTTTAGTTTTTTTTTTTTTTTTATATATATATATATACGTATTCCAACTTACTGCCTCTCGGGCATAGGCTGAGAGCCTTAACATTCACCGCTTTACAATGAACAGTGAAGCCCGTGAGGTCTTGTTCCAGTCTAGGGAGTGAGACATGTGAAGCACGTAGAGTACAACGAGCACCTGCCATCTTGCCTTCATATGAGGCACGGTGCTCACTCATGGCCCGAAACGACCCCATCTCTGAAGCCACCTCGTTCCCGTGCTTCACTGTCTCACCCCCTACACTCGGACTCCCACACTTACACACACACAACGCCACCTGTTGAGCAGATAACTCACTTCATGTGTGCTTGCCCCTTTGAAGAGTCAGTAGAAATACAGTACAGTACCTCCATGTTGCTCTACATTCAATTTGGTCTATAGTTCTTCCTTCTTAGTTTTGCATAATTCACCAACTATCAATTGGAGTTGCAGTAATATATTTTCTACACAACAAATATTTCATATAGGCCTAGTTTCTTGTCACAAGCTTGATTATAAAAAGTTCACATAATTATATAATGTAGTGTATACTGGTAAGTTGAAATTCCTTCATAAGATGACAATTCTATTTGATATAGATATTTATTTTTTTATTTTTTTACAAAATTTGTACAGCTATTACTCTTGATGCTGCTGTTTCTATAGAATCATGGAGAATATTTAAATTTTATCATGGAGAATTTAAACACTCGACCAGGTTCAAAGAGGAGCGAAGTGTTAGTGGCAGCGGTGGAGTGAGTGTGTCGGTGGAGAGCCTGGGCAGACGACAGGAGCTAATAATAGAGAAGTTGTCAGCCCTGCAGAAGAAGGTGGCCTGCATTGCTGCCAAGATGGGTGTCACATTGGAGGACTCTCTATCAACTTCCTCTACACAGCTCACTGGTAAGTATGGTATAATCGCCCAAACAAGTTGCTGGGACACTATTTTATGATGAACTTATGACAGTGAACAGTGATTGAGGGGAACTGAGGGATCTACTGTATGTGACTTAAAGGAATATTTCAAAATACTACATCAGTGTCAAAGCTGTTCTAGATAATTTACTCCACTCATTATTTCAACCAATTATATGCTAGACAGTGTTGTTATGGAATTTTAGTATTATTGATGGTTTGATTCTATTTATTATTATCTTTTGTTGCTTTCTCAAGAGTTGTTTGTTGACACAATTCAGAATAGCTTGTAACCATTCTCCTTCAACCCTATCTCAACACACTACATGGCTGGTGCACTACAAACAGACTTAATTAGCCCCAGCCAAATCCACCGCAACCCTGCTCACAAGTTGGACAGGAGAACACGAATACATCCCTCAACTCACCATAAACAACACACCCCTAACACATACACACACACCCAAAATCCTAGGAGTAACATATGATACTCATATGACATTCAAACAGCACACCACAAACATTAAAAAGAAACTGACACCCAGACTTAATGCCCTCAGGTCACTTGCTCACACAAAATTTGGACACAACAAAGAAACTACCACCACAGTATATAAACAATACATAAGATCAGTGATGGAATACGCAAGCCCAGCCTGGGCTTCTAACCTAGCTGAAACACATCATAAGACCTTACAGACTATTCAAAACAAAGCCCTGAAGATCATTACAGGCTGCACAGCTACTGCACCCACAGATCACCTACATCAAGAAACCAAAATCCTCAAAGTCAAAGACCATCTGGACATGAGAGGCACTCAATTCCTGGCAGCAGCCTCCACGAACCAAGACCACCCACTAAACTACATGGCAACACACCCACAGACACCAAGAAATATCAAAACAACACCCAGCACACGGTATCACACACAATTATTGTCCTCTCTCCCTCCCTGCCCACCCCGAACCAACTTCCAGAAGCACATCCATACTCATATCTCTCACCGATCCATCCACTCACTCACAGACAACACGCAGCTGCATGCACGACCTCCCGAAATCCATCCTTCCGAATCCTCCCTTCCTCGCGAGGACAGAGTCCACCTGGCCAGGCTGAGATGCGGACACCATCCAGCTCTCCTGAGCTATCAGAAGAGACTGGATGACTCCGTTGTCGACACCTGCCCGGGATGTAACACAGCACCCCATACCATTAAACACATCATAGAAGACTGCATTTCACACAACCACTTACGCCAACATACATACATACATACATAACATTTTAAGACTGAGTGTTCCACACATAAGTGCAGTTTCAGTCTCTTGTCCTAATGGCGGCGTTCCAGGCAACCCTGTTAAGGGCTGCTTCACTTGTCAAGTTCTTGGATTTGAGATCGGCGCGTATAGTCCGATCCCAGGTCTTCCTCGGTCCACCCCTTGGTGCAGCTCCCTCCACAATCACAGACCTGCATTTTGTCACCCAATTTTGTTCATCCATTCTCTCCACATGTCCATACCATCCCAGTCTACTTGTACGCATCACCTCGCTAATACTCTTTATACCTAAACGTCTCCTCAGCTCAACATTTGTTATTCTATCCTGTAGCCTGGCCCCACACATCCATCTCACCATTCTCATCTCATTACGCTCCATTCTGTTGACATCCTCTACTTTAACGGCCCATGTTTCTGAGGCATACGTCATTGCACTTCTAACACATGAGGCATACACCTTTCCCTTCAGGGGGAGAGGCATTCTTTTCATGGTCAGGATTGGCATCAATTCTCTGAACTTCCCCCAGCCACACCTAATTCTAGCAACAGTGGCAGCCTCGGCCCCACCACCAGCAGAGATGGTATCTCCTAGGTAACAAAACTTGTTCACCAGCTCCAAAGACTCATTTCCAAAATTCACAGCCACAGGATCATCACTTAACACAAGCTCGCCTTTGCACACTACGCACTCAAATTTCTCTATTTCTGACTTATCCTTCGGCAGGGGCCCCTTTATTCTACTACAGCGCTTACTCCCATGGTGTACCCAACATCGACAGATGCTACATTGAATTGAGTTAACGCCCACTCCCTTTCCACACACTGCACATGGGTATGCACCGCTCTTTTCCACATTGCCTCGTCTCAAACTACAATGCATAACCTTGGTTTTGTTAATATTGACTCTTAAACCCTTGCTCGCCATGCCCTCTCTCCACTTTCTGAATTTGGCCTCAGCATCCTGCATACTGTCAGCTATTAGGACTAAATCGTCTGCATAAAACAGTTCCAACGGGAGTCCGCCTCTAAAAACTCTAGACAGCGCCTCCAAGACCATAATAAAGAGGAGGGGGCTTAACACTGAACCCTGATGGACTCCAACACGGACTGCGAATTCATCACTCCGTACACCTTTCACCCTCACCGAACTTCGCGAATCCTCATACATCTTCATTATCACACGCACCAGCCACTCTTCCACACCAAGTTTCCTCATAGCCCACTGTACAACATCTCTAGGTACCCTATCAAAGGCCTTCTCCAGGTCCACAAACACAAAGTAAAGATCCCTGCCTTTTAGTAGGTATCTTTCCTGTATCTGCCTGACTATGAAGATAGCATCGGTTGTACCACGTCCTGGCATAAAACCAAACTGCATATCATCAATAGAGATGCTTTGCCTGATCAAACCCTCAAGGACTCTCTCACAGACCTTCATGATTTGGTCAAGCATTTTCAGGCCCCTATAATTTCCTCTATCTAGCGCATCCCCTTTTCCTTTGTATATATTTACTATTACACTTTTGAGCCAATCCTCTGGGATTTTCTCATCTTTAATAATGGTGTTTATCAACTCAGTGACTAAGTTTACACCAATCTCCCCTGAGGCTTTTATCATCTCAGCGACAATGTCGGAGCAACCTGGAGCTTTACCGTCCTTCATTTTATTGATTGCGTCGCTCACTACAGCTGGTGCTATCAAAGGAGGGGGCCCAGATATTGGTTTTTCGATACTAAGCTGTTCCTTATCCCATTCAAACTCTACATTTAGCAATCGTTCATAGTGTACCTTCCATGCTTCTCTGATTTCATTTTCTGCATACACAATCTTCCCATTATCATCTCTAACACACTGTTCACCTATAATATCCCTACTGTCATGTCTACAACACAATCTACACTCAATGAGAGCTCTGTGGGAAAGCCCGATCGTGGCCATGGCCTTTCTCAGGGACTCGGGGCTGTTCGGCCAGGCAGCTTAGGGAACAACAACAACAACAACAACCATGTGGCTAAATGCCACAACTACATGGTACTTTCTTCTATATTATTTATGTCATTTTCGGAATAAATAGGAAAATTAGGTGGTAAATCTTGGCATCAGTCATAGTCAGTAAAGCACGGCCACAGGCCGTAGCTCGATTGGTAGAGCGTTCGCCTGCTAACCGTGAGGTTGACGGATCGAGCCTCGGGCCAGCCAGTGAGTTATTGGCAGATGTCAGTGCTGTTGGTGAACGGTGTGGTCTAGCAATCTGTGGCAACTATTCACTAAGTCCCTGATTCATCAGGGCACCCACCCTAGCCTTGCTATTCAGCAGGGAGTGTATGGTGGTAAAAACTGCATCATCATCATCATCATCATCATCATCATCATCATCATCGGCTGCTGATCAAAGGGTCGGCAAATCGAGCCCGCACTGTCAAAATCTTATTGGTAGATGTCAAGCCCGGGCAACTTGACCTAGCATTTCATGACAAATGCCTAACGTCCATGGCCACCCCTTCTCGGGAATTATGGCGCCTGAAAAAAAAAAAAGGAAGCGGAAAAGGGGACGGGTGGTGACCGAAGTTGTGGCGACTCTTGGCGTTGGCTACTGCTTCAGGAATTAGCACTACAGATACTTCAGGAACAATTTATGGGGTCTGGAACAATGGGGCAGGGGCGGTGACTGAAGTAGTTTTGACTCTCTGTGATGGCTCCTGCTTCAAAAGAGCCAGTGTGGATATGCGTTACCACAATCACCTCGTGCGTGGGAGGCCCGGGTTCGATTCCCTGCTGAAGCACTGTAGGTTTATTGACTTATGAGCAAAGCTTTTCACACCCTTAGATGCACTGGCGGATATTATAGGTGCAGTAGACCAGTGTTGCATGTACATATGTATACCGTATGCTAGGACCTGATCACACTGGTTACAGACCATATTCACACCCACAGCAATTCCAACAATACAAGGATATTTCACATGCCTACCCACACATTATACACACACTGAAGGACAACACGCTCATCGGACCTGGTGAACTCTACAATAAATAGATAGATAGGAATTACTGCTATTTTATGAACAAGTCGTGGGGTCAGGAACAAGGGGACAAGGGTGGTGGCCGAAGTCGTGGGGACTTTCGTCGGCTACTGCTTCAGGAATCATTGCTAGTTCAGGAACAAGGGCAGCCACTACCAAGGCTTGGACTTTCATTTGGCTCCCGACACTGGTGTACCCTCTCACCAAGCTTGAGGTGTTTCGGGCAGGTCTCGGTTCAGCTGCTCGAAGTAGTCGTCTGGCTTGTCAGGGGAAATCATTTTTTTTTAACTCGCTTAGCTCCGGGCACTCTGGGAGCAATTCAGCATCCAGGGTTGGCTACAGCAGGCTAGAGGTTGTTTCATTCACTTTTTCGGAAGAAGGGTTGTCAGCCTTTTGTTTGTCACTTCTCTTTTTCAAAAGTCCTCTGAGGTCGCCTGTGCCATCCACTAGGCTGGAGTGCTGCTGCTGAGGGAGGGAAGAGGGGCTAGTGCAGGTTGCAAGGGTAAGGGTTGACTCGTGGTGAGTCCTGAAATATCTGCCTTTCTGGGAGCGAATCCAGTCTTTTAAGGCCCAGCCCGGGATTGGAGGGCCTTCCTGCTGTACCGGGCTGGACCATTTGAAAGGTGAGCCCTAATCCCCAATCGTCGTCTCAATCATGAATCCGGGGTTTCCCGGAGATGATATCCTGATGCTGGTGAAGGTTGGGAGGGTGTGGAGGCTGCCCAGACTGGCCAATCAGGGATCGTAGCCTAATCTGCTGCTCCTCTAATCCCAAATCTGGGCTTTCCTTGGATTGATGCTGGGGGAGGTTAGGGGCTTCTAATTTTATCTCCATGAGGGGAACGGGCACTGGGGAGGGGAAGGGGTGGTCAATCTCTCGTAGGTACCTCGTCAGCATATCCTTCACTGTTCAGTTTCGAGGGACGTAAATCATCAACATTATTTGTGGATGTTGCTTATACTGGGCCTGCATCTTCTTGGGCTCTTTCTCGACGATCCATGGGTGTTGCGTAACCGGGGCCTGGGCATTTTTAGGTGCTCGCTTATCAAAATTATTTGGCTTCTAGTTAATTACAAGAATATTATTCTTGAAAATTATGGTTCCAAACATAAAGTAAACAAAAATCTTTCAATTGTGTGGTAGCCTACTGTAGCCTACTGTTTCGCTTATCAAAATTATTTGGCTTCTAGTTAATTACAAGAATATTATTCTTGAAAATTATGGTTCCAAACATAAAGTAAACAAAAATCTTTCAATTGTGTGGTAGCCTACTGTAGCCTACTGTAGCCTACTGTTTTGTACAGAATATTAACCATAGGAAGGAAGGCGTCACGTAAGTTTGAAGTAACCACTACCTCTTCTCATGGCCTCCGTAATAAGTTTCATAAAGGTTTACATATTCATATTTTTTCACCAACCAACTTTACTTCTAAACTCAATTAATTAAATCAACAAATACATGTGGCACTCCAAGGACTCGAACCTAGGATACTCACACCGAAATTCCGCGCATTTATGCATTACTGCTTCTTTCCCAGGTGGACCAAGAGCTGGTGTGGTTCATGATGTAGTGGTGTATGCTGACCCCTGATGCCCCCCTTACTCCCTACATTTACTGACCTCCCTGATTCTTTCCCAGGTGGACCAAGAGCAGGTGTTGTTCATGATGTAGTGGTGTATGCTGACCCCCGGCGCCCCCCTTACTCCCTGCGTCCTCTCACCTCTGCCCTTGCTGCCGCCACCAGGGTTTGCAGGCGTGTACATTGTCACTCTTCTGTCAAGGTAAGTTGGGTGTATTATTGTGTGGCTGTAATATCAAAGTGTGTTGCAGCTTGCTGCTTTAATGGTTTGATGGACTGTGGTTGCACGCAGCTCACATCATGACAGTTTTTCACGTTGTTACAATATGTTATTGTCTCCCTTGAGTAATAAGAATTTGGGTTGGGTCGGCTTGTAGTTCCTGCTGATACAGTAATATCCTGGCCTTGACCTGGGTGATTGTCTACTTGCGGATTTTCATCAGGGCTATACTATTTGGTCTGTACATCATAAACACTCTCCATTCTGAGTACCACTCGGTGGGGACCTTTAAACCTTTATCTATCATCTACTGGTAATGTTTGCTTCACTCCATATTCTGGTGTATGGTTCATAAATATTCTTTGGAAAACCACATGAACATGTCCAAAAAATCCATCACGTACCATCTGGTTTAGGTAAGCTATAAGTACGGTAGGTCCACATGAATTGATAGCAACAAACCAAAGTCCTAGAGTAGCAGCAACTGTAGGGTCGCAGTTACAGTGACTGCGACTGTAACTCGCAGTTACAGAATTTCAGTCATGATGGACAGAGATAATACTTTGGCCTTGGATTTAATAGTTGGGGTTTCCAATCCTACTGGTAGGTAATAGATTTTTTGGAAATTTTATATATTGTGTTTTTTTTATTTAAGATGTGTCATTTGTTGGGCAGGTGTACCAAGCTCAATTATATTTTATCAGGGTAGGGTATGTCATTATTGTAATCATTAAGTAACTCTACAAATGTCCGGTGACACTCAAATCACTATATCACTGCTGTATATGCTCACTATGAATTGTTCCCACTAGGAGATCTCCGAGAAGCTGCAGCAGTTCTGGGGTAGCGGTGGTTGTGGTGGTGTGGAGCGTGGTGGTAGTGTGGTGTGTGTGACGCTAGTGTGGCGCCAAGCCGGGGACTCTCCAGTGGCACTCCTTCCTACACTCTCCGTCTCTCCTCTTGCCGCATCACAGGTAATGTTAGAAATTTCTCCCAAACTATACAACCTTCTTATTTATTGATTTACAGTATTTTAATGTTATTGCATTTCAAAGGTTTTCAGGGTTAAGGGACTAACCAGGAACACTACAAGAGATTATCCAATATGAAATGTGACCAAGCCATACCTGAGAGAACATGGATTGGCCTTATTAATGATAGATAGATAGGTACAAAAGGTTAACAGTCTCAAATAGGATTGTTCAATGTTAACCAAAATAAAATGATAAATTGTACTGAATGAGCTAATCTATCTATCTATTTAATCAGGCCCAATCCCCACTTATCCTATTTTCTTTTCATTTCTTTTTCCCTTTTTTTTTTTTTTTTTTTTTTTAGTCTGATAATTTTATTTAAAATTGTTATGGCTCCTCCTGTCCCACAATCAGGTAAGCGGTGAACACAACCTAGGGCGGTTCCTGGCGCGGCTGTGTGACGTTGTGGGTGACGGCAAGAACAGCAGTTTGTACGAGGGTCCTGCCGGTAACCAGGTTATCACAGCCAGGGTGGATGAAATGCTCGATCTCTGTCATACCAAATTTACGCTCGGAAGTAACAAGTGAGTGAGCTGTGAATAATATTTTACCCATTTTTGTTTTCATGTACTTCAGCTAGTCTTTGGCGCTTTATTGCAAGATATTTCAACATAAATACATGTATCTCATGTATATACCACTTTATATGATATACAGTAATACGAAGCTTTAAAAACATGCAATTAATACATTCAGTTCGAAATACAGTAGTGTTAAATAAAGCCGAGGAGACAGCAGTGAAAGTTGTGGGAGAGTGATGCACCTCTACTTCGCTCCATTTCTTGGTGTATTTTATGTAATTTATCGTTAAATATGTAATGCATCTTACAAACTCATTTGACAATAATTTCTTGAGCCTTCCTCCCCCATATTTCAGGGACAGGAGCCATAATAACTTGTGAATAGACCATTGGAAAGTGCCAAAATATGGACAAAAGAATAGAGTCAAATTAGCTCTACACATAATATGATTGTTTCAGTCTTAATATAGTTATTTGCAATATTTATAAGTACAGTAGTAGGCATAACATACAGTACAGTGAACCCTCAAATTACGCGCAATTTATCTACGCGTAATCAAAACTACGCTTGAACCACAATTGAGGCAACAAATCGAAAAGTACGCTCAATTATTCGAATGTACGCGCCGAGCGTACGAGCGGGAGTAGATTCGTATCTGTTGGAGAGTTTCGGGCGGCCATATTGACGTGACGCCAAGCCCTCCAATGTCGTCACTGTTGACTGTGGAGAGAGACACATCTCCCGTACCAAATGATTATGTATCTATAAAGCACAACAGGATATTATGAATCTATTAAAAGACTGTTCTTCGTTTTACATTGCATGTATCATTTATTGAGCTAACAAAACCGGAAATGGAAAATCTGTTTCTGTTCGGTAGTTGGAGGCGAGATTGTTTACACTTCTTTTGAAAGACGCTTCAAAGCCCACTGCTCTCCCCTGGCTAAATGATGTGAAGCCTATTCTTTAATATGTATATGAGCTATTGAACTATCTCACTTGACACTATGTAGGCTATATGAAACTATAGGCTATACATGGTGTATTACTTTTCTACTCAAAACTTTACCAGTAAGCCTAGGCGCTAGGCCTATTATTTCGGTCGATCCGTTTCGGGTGCAGTGCTATCGATCGATGGCGCAGATCCGGCATTGCTCAACCACTACCAATGTGAGTTAATTTATGTTTGTGTCTTATTTGTATACATTAAATGTATTTTGTGTGGTAGATTAGGTTATGAAAACATATTTGTACAGTAATATGTTACATATTTGTGGATTTTAGGTGATGAAAGGTAGAAATAGTACAACTTTCGGTCGGACCCAGACCAATACCTATTTTCCCCATTTATATTTAACTCCCATGTACGCGCAAACGAACGTATGTGCCGACAGCACAGTACGCATCCCACGCGTAGTTGTTGTTGTTGTTGTTGTTCCCTAAGCTGCCTGGCCGAACAGCCCCAAGTCCCTGAGGAAGGCCATGGCCATGATCGGGCTTTCCCACAGAGTTCTCATTGAGTGTAGATTGTGTTGTTGGCATAAGTGGTTGTGTGAAATGCAGTCTTCTATGATGTGTTTAATGGTATGGGGTGCTGTGTTACATCCCGGGCAGGCGTCGACAACGGAGTCATCCAGTCTCTTCTGATAGCTCAGGAGAGCTGGATGGTGTCTGCATCTCAGCCTGGCCAGGTGGACTCTGTCATCGCGTAGTTTGAGGGTTCACTGTATACACAAATTCCCAATTTATATATTTAAATTGAAGCTCGATTTAGCAGGAAGTATAGGTTTCATATAAACCTCTTCGGTGAGCATAATTTCGCTGAGCAATCATTAGTGAAAAAAGTTCTGGCTTTGCTCAGTGAAACGCCCTAGACTGGAGTTTTCGCCAAGCAGCTTGCTTGGCGGAAAGTTACTTTGCTCAGTGAAAGTTTCCCGTGTGATAGTTGTTTAACCCACGAAATCCGGGGGACCTCATATGATCCCGATCGCTGTGTCCGGGGCCCTTTTGGTACAGGCAAGATTCATAATTCAGTAGCTACTGATTGAGACCACCTAGAGCAGTCAATTTCTTTGCAAATTGTAGAACTTTCTGTTATCTGGTGAATGCCGTTGAGATGACATCGCTACGGCGCGTGGTTGCCGTGTTATGATGATTTTAGCAGCGATTTTTAGCCATGCATTTTGCCTTGTATGAAGCCTCCCGGATTCCTGCCAATCGCTTTTTTTTGCCTCATATGAGGCCTCCCGGATTCCGAGGGTTAAGAAGTAACAATTGACGGAGCTGTGGATCCCCCCCCCCTCACCCCACCCCACCCCACCCCACCCCACCCCACCCCTAGCCTTGCCACTTTCTCTACTTCATAGAGTAGTTGATTGTATAATTATTACATCTTTTCTAAATTATGATATGGTCGTTTGGTGTTGATTTTCCTGCAAGCACTAGTAAATATCTTTGGAAAGAAGTGGAGCTTTTGACAAAGACATATAATAACTTAAGTATACTTAAGTATTTGGGCGGGTGCCCAACCCCGAAAGGAGTTGAAATAGGGGAGCTATCCCCCCGCCAAAGGCGGCTTTCTAGGGCCTTTCCTAGCTGATGCTGAGAGGATTGGGTTCTAGTCATGTGGTGATGGGCTGGTCTATCCGAGTGAGAACTGAGCGATCTCTGCCATACCCATAGCTTACTCTGACTGTTCCTTTTACTTATATATCTTCTAGATCTCAAGTGGCGGCGTCTTTTCCGTGGATTGACCTCCCTACTGCCAACCTAGAAGTTGGCAGATTGTGAGCCAAAGCGTCACATTTTTCCCTTACCCCTCAACTTTCCCTTCATAATTGCTGAGGGGCACAGGGCCTTGGGTGGGGCTTTGGTTTCCCGGGCGTTTCCGCACCTTCCTCAGCTCCCTGCCTTGGAGTGGCTTCGGTCACCCGGGCTTTGTTAGTGGTAAGCAGGGAGGATTTTGTGGGGGCGCTCGTTTATGGCCTTGGCCTTGCTCGAGACCTGGGGCTGTTCGGCCAGACAGCCTGGGGAACAACAACAACAACTTAAGTATTTAAATAAACATTATTTATTTAGTAATAACTTTCTCTGGATCTATCTAGGGTGTACACTCGGATGCCATAGTCTATAGCCCACTCATACAAATTTGTGGACCCCTTATGTTATATACATACAACATGCATTCAAGTTTAAAGACCGCTTCATCCACAGAGCATGGTTTTAGTCTCTTTAGTACAGTACAATAAAGACTTGCCACAACACAGCCCCATCATGTCATCACAGGGGCCGATGTTGGTATAGTGCTAACAGTGTCTCAGCATGACTCCAGTAAGTCCCCCTGAAGCACTTGCACCTGGCAAAATTGCACCATGCCAGCCTTAACCGTGCTATAATAAGGCAGTAACAAGAAGTCACCGTAACTACTACAGAGGCTGACTGCACCATCAAAGTGGTGGGCAGTGGGGTCACTGCATCCCTGCATCTATATTCATTATGCAATTACAGTATAATTATCTGGAGTGATTTTTGGATAGACCTTGATTTGCAATAAATAGTATATAAAGTTTTATAGTTTATGTATAGATAATTATATTCATAAATTCATTTGCAGAGATATATATATACTGTACTTCCAGAATTAGAATTCAGTGAAGTCCACAAATAGTTATGACTATGGCATCCGAATGTACCTTTGGTTAATTATATAGTATATATTTTTTCCATTCTCAGAGATCGAGCGGCCTTCCTACGAGAGTTGAACGTAAAACTGGGCACCGAGATCTACCTAGCTGGCTCCAATCTCTCGGTGGCTGACTTAATACTTCTCTCCGGCCTAGTACAACTGCGTATGTTAGAATCCTCACCACCTAATGTACAGGCCTGGGGGAAATGCTGCCTAGCCCATCAACTTTGTAAGAATTTTATTTAACATCAGGACTTAATAGCCAACAGTTATTAATTATGTGAAAATTTTTAAGTTCTTGATAAAGTTTTGTATGATGTACAGTCGAAAGACAAAGTTCCTATTCTTAATTGCTCTCAGTGAAGTTAAAGCCAAGATTGTCTTGAGAACTTATATGCTCCTGCCCTCCTTCCTGACTTGACTATTTTAATGCAGTGGTTTGAGCAATAAAGGTTACAATAACTTTGGATTTGACTTCACTGAAAGCAAAGGTGGGTGAAACCTTGGCTTTTGACTCTACAGTGTCTTGATCTTGAAGGGTTTTAAGGGCTTGACAGCAATAAGAAGACTTATGGCGCTAGATTTGGAACAGATGCCCTGAAGATTGGAGGAACACAGACAAGCCAGACCACCCCCACACGCAAATCATCTCCCTCACCTTGTCCGCCCAGCAGCAATGGAAGGGAGATCTTGGAGAAGCCCAGCCATACAGTGTCATATTTATTCAATTTATGATCATTTCTGATACAGGTAATACAGGTAAAGACCATATTGTAGCTACTCATAGCTAAAGTTTTTTTAATGGTCACTCATATTGCTTGTTTAAATTTTATGCTACTCTGTGGTTGTGTATTTAAATATAGATTGAGCTTCCACCATGCCTTGTATATTGGTGGACAATAATGTACCGGTAGTAAACTCCTATATTCTGGCTACTGGCATGGACTGCTCTGTTGTTGGAAGGGAACATCTTTTTTTATTATGCATACTTTGTTTGACATGCAGCATAAATGTTGTCTTTCTTAAGATTCTGATGCAATTTTATATTTATTTAAGTAATTCCGAGATGCTTCAAGAATAAACGGGTGAGAGATCATATCTTCTAATTTTTACTGTAACAAGTACATAATTCCAATACATCAGCACATGTAATAATGTGTAAACCCTCAGTCACAAAGATGGTGGGTTAAAGAATTTGTCCTGTACTGTATAGGCATATCTTTGTGAATACTCTACTGTTTGGGTTGAGTAATCTGTCCTATATACATTAGCCCTTTCCTTGGTACTGCCCCTTATGTCATCCATCATATCCATCTTAATCACTTATTATCCTGTTCTTAAGAGAAATGTGTTGGGTTGGACTGGCACTTGTAGTGATATCAAATGATACTCAAATCATGGCCTGGAGCTCTGCTGACATGCTGACTGAACCACGTTATACAAATGATTATCTCTTTCTGAATAGGTATAATAAACGTCATAGAGGTGGTGGTGGTATGGAGAAGCTACTGTCATCTTGATTCTTCATGTTTGTGACCCCTGGAGCACACTTGATACAGTAAAATTCATCTCTTTCAGACCATAGGATTCCGGATACCTGTATCTTTAGACTTTACCTCTCTTTCTGGCAAAGTCCAAATGATTGTGGAATAGTCTGATAGATCAATATACCTGTAAGTGTCTGAACAATGACATTCAGTCCTGAAATTTACCTCTTTCTGTCTAACATTATCCAACAAATCAAGGTAAAAGTTGGAAAAACACACTTCCGGATATGGTCTCCACCCAAGTAGTCCTGAATTCCTTTGGTTACAGTCTTGCATATAAAGAGAAGACAATGAAGCCATGCATACTGTCTCAAATAGACCACTTGTGAGTTACAGGATATAAGGAATTTGGAGCCATATGCATCGATATTTAGCAGAAATATAAACATTATGGGAGTTTGTGATAGATAGATGTAGATTGTTAAAGTCGGTTTTATGTATTTATATGTGTAATACAACCATATTTTAGCTGATAATTCTGCTATCTATCTCGAGTCGGCCACCCCCAGCTATGGGGTATGTGCCTGAGTATATACATTCATACAAACACATCAATGTAAAACAATCCAACTTGTTTGTAACCTTAAATTCGCAAGTGGTCAAATCAAGAGTGCTAGTCTCAGCAAAGTGGGTAACTTGAGTCCTTGACTAGCTCCCTGGGCTACATTTTCCAGATTGTGTTGTGAATGATGAGTGTTTGTATCTGAGCAGAATGAGTGTATTGTTTGTGATGTATAGCAACTTTTAACTTGAAAAGTGTGATATGTAGCTTAGACTTTTTCATATCATAAGTTGTTGATGTGTAGATTAATTTCTTTATGGTTTCACAAACATTGGCAGGTATATACAGTGCACCCTCAAGGTACGCGCGGGATGCGTAGTGCGCGGTTGGCGGATGGTTTGAAAAACGCGTACATGGATGTTAAAGATTCAATTCTATTCTATTCTATATGCTCAGGCCCAATCCCCACTTTTCCTATTTTTTTTTACGTTTCCTACAAACACAAAATTCACACACATCTAGGCCACCCAGGAGAAAGATAAATGTTAAAGATAAATGGGAAAAATAGGGATAAATTCTGGGGCATATCGAAAGTTACACTATTTTTTGCCTAAATCGCCTCGTAACCAGAAGGAAAAAATATATACAGTGGAGCCCCCATCCTAGCTGCTAATCGGTTCCGCAGAAATAGAGCTAGGATTGAAACAGCCAAGATCGGGGCACTGTTCTTATGGGGAAAATTCAATCGGTTCCGTGCTCATGCCAAAATTTGCGTCTTTTTCTATTTTTTGCCTATGAAAACATGTTTTATTGTACACAAATTAAATGTGTATCATATAATACACCATAGAATAAGTTTTTAATAACTAGAAAATAAAGGCCCAAATCTAAACAATTACCACACTTTTTCCCAGTGTTAGGCTATGAAAACATGTTTTTTGTCTAGGCTACATCAAGTAGCCTAGGCCTAAATCTTATGCATTGTAAATAATAATGTAGACATGGCTAAATGACAGTCCTAACCATAAATACTGTAGATTGGGGCATTGTTTCTATCATGCAATTTTTTTTAGGCCTAGGTTCTAAATTCGTCCAGCCACCCCTCAAGTACCCATTTCGCTCCAAATACTGTACATCCAATAAATACATATTATGAGGAAAATACGTATAAATACGTATTATGAGAAAATTACTTACCACACAGATTTTATTATAAATCATTGTCATAGGCCTATTTAGCCTAGCCTAGGCTAACATCGTCTAGGCTAGGCATTTTCAATCGCTTTCGTCCGACATGGACTGGTCTTTGCTCTTGTGTTTTGAGCATGAAATTCCTTCATTGCTACCACCAGGCCTAGCATCCCTATCACTAGATGTACTAGAGGTTATAATAAACACGAGAGATAAGGGGTTCAGGCACAAAAAAGCTTGCAAACGGTTGTTTTGTCAACACCGATACTAGCTAAACTGCAAGCGTCTGCTTAGTGATGACGTCATACAAAGATGGCGGCATCTTGTGGATTTGACGATCGGATCTCGGATTCACTCGGATTTCGTCTCTAAACGGCAAGCACCTGGCAGATTCTTTCGTTACGTTAAAACAAAATTATTGTTTTTGTTTGTTTTCTAGTTTTATGTCGAGTTTTTCGTTATTTTTGCTATTTTTTCGGGTTTCGGTTGGGAGTTTGATGCGAGAATTGAGGCTTTTGGCGCGAGAATTGAAATTGGGAATATTTGGTGTGTGGCACGAGAATTGAATCAGCGAAGACTGATCTAGCGAAAATGGGGGCTCCACTGTACAGTAAACCCCCGCTAACTCGGACTCTTTTTTTAGTCGGAAACCCGCACTTCTCGGAAATGTCCCTGTACAGTGGTCCCTCGCGTTTAGCGGATTTCAGCTTGGCGAAATACAGTATTGGCGATAGGTTGGATATGGTACCAGAATCCGAATTTGGCGCTTCAAATGCACTTTTGGCGAGAATGCTGACGTCACGGAATGGCGTCGGCCCAGAATGCGCCGCCCGCAAGCTAGTCTCACCAGGCCTAGCTAAATAATTCATGGTAAATAAAATCTGTTATCTATTATCTATTATCTTTTCTATTGCTGTTAATGTTTCATGTAGGCTACAGTAGAGCGCCGTATTGAGAGTTAATCTTAGGCCGAGGCTAGGCTATAGATAGGCTTAGGCCTACTCCCAAAACCCTAAGTGAGCTGCTTGGATAGTGAGAATATCCCAGGTATATTTCATAAACGTATATTAACAGAGTAATCTTGACCAAACCGATTTGTGAACCTCATATATCTTGTGTTTTGCTTTATTTATTGTGCCGAACAGTCTGCGACACACAAACAAACAAGCGCGCATCAGCTGACTCAGGGGCCCAATCGATAAATATAATTAATCAAAGAAGTGACCACGGATCCAAAACCAATTTAATTATTTTGCTCAATCGAAAAGCAGTTGGTATAGAAAATTCTAGTCTTCACCATTCACAAGGTAAAAGTGATTTATGCCTCCTGATATATATCTAAGCTAAGTTAGACCATTTCTTGGTCTGGCTAGCTAGTGACTTAGCAACTTGTTGCTAAGGTTATGTGGTTATCATCATCATTTATCATCATCAAATCTGACGCCTTGCTTCCAGAGGAAGCGCCCCCAAAAGGGATGGCCATGGCAGAAACTGCCTCCAGGCTCCCAGACATGCCCCGACTGACCCACTCCACAGTGCCATTTCCACTAAGTGGATTATAACCATGAACACTGAAGGAGCAGACCCAGAGCAGTCCCTCACCCGGATGGCAGTTCCACCACTGTTTTGCTATTTTATTTACCCCAGTGGGGCCCTGGCTGGAAGCATACTAAGCACAGGAATTTTCTGGAAATAGGAACCAGTGGTCCACTGCCACTGTGTGGTGGAGTAGTCATGCCGCTGGATTGGTAATCCAATGGACCCGGGTTCAAATCCCAATATGTCAATGGGAAGATATTATTGGGATTGAATTTGTGCTGTACCTAGTATCAGTGCATTACCACAAAGCCCACTGAAATGCCCAAAAAATTACCCTCATTGTTCCCTGATTAAATAACACTGTATGAATATTCCCATATTCAAAATATGTTACAGGGGGACAATGCCTAGTGAGTTCACTGCTCAATAGGTGGCGTTCTGAGAGTGAGGGTCTGAGTCTGGAGGGTGAGACGGTGAAGCACTTGAGCGAAGCAACCAGTCGCTTCAGAGATGGAGCTGCTTCGAGCCATGATAGATGCTTCGCATGTCTCACTCCCCAGACTGGAACAAGACCTCACAGGCTTCACCGTGTTGAGCGGTGGAATGTACAGGCTCTCAGCCTATGCCCGAGAGGGAGTAGTTGGAATATAGGAAAAAAAAAAAAAAAAAAAAAAAAAAAAAAATGCTTCAGAGGCTGATTGCACCACCAAAGTGGCGGGCGGTGAGGTCGCCGCATCCCTACGCCAGAGAGAGAAAGGCCAATTGTGCCAGTGGGCTGTGAGAGTAAGACACTAGGGAAACATTGTGCACACCATTATGGCCCCACTGCCTTCACCACTCAAGAAAAAAGTTAGAAATAAGAATTATGATAAAGGTACAGTCAGAAAATGGCTATGGGAAGTAGAGGACACCAACCCTCACTCTGATAGATCCAGCCCACCACCACCATGTGGTTATTACTTATCAATAAGACTATTCACAAGATAACAATGAATTCTGCTGCCTGATATAAATTATATGATTAAATATGTTGTTACTTCATATTTTGCAATTATTTGTCTTTATATTATATGTATTCATTGTCGATAGTATCAATTGCTTACTTTTGCGATTTCCTTAGTTTATTTGTGCTATAAATGTAGGTTATTTGTAGGGTAGTTATTGATAGGGGTCACTTGAGGCATGCTATGCTTACAGGTACCTACCCGATAGCACTATCGTTAGTGAGTGCTGTACTGTATTTTATATATTATTTTGTAATAATAGATATCTTATCAATATTTGTATTTTGTACTATTGTTAATGTCTTGTCATGTTGCAAATTTGATTTTAAATAATATTTTGACATTTAACATGTAGTTTCTTTATTCATGCAGAGTTTAGTAAAATTTGCCAGAACGTCCCGGACTTCCCAAACTTGACTACTTCCTTTAACGTGACGATAGTGCGTTGTTATATGTGCGATTAGTTTGCTTGGGAAACAGATTAACTTGCTCATGTAGTAATGTACACCCTATGTGGTGGATTGTGTTCTTTTATTTAATCATTTTCATTTTAGTAAGCGTTGTTTCCACATAGCGATTTTGATAATTTAATTTGACTTTATATTGTCCTTGTCCCAATTTTGGTTTGTTTAGTTTGCAAGTTTTACATTTTAATACATCTAACCTAGGTTAGGTAAATTCTTTGTGGAGATATATAGGCTAGGCCTATGTCTTCTAGCAAAATCAGAGTAAGCAGACGGCGCCGAGTGTGTCGGCGATCGACGATGCGCATGGCGGGCGGTTTGAAAAGGCCCAAAAGGGTGAACTCGGGCCTTGTCAAAGACTAATGGATAATTTTCCCATTTAAAGTACTATTCGCGTTTGGCGAAATTCACTTTTGGCGATGGTTTGGCTAGACTAATGATTTCGCTAAATGAGAGGGACCACTGTATATCTCGGAAATTTCCGAGTTGGACGGGATTTGTGTCCGGTTTACAATGTTCTCTCAGTCGGTTTTAAGTGATTTTAGGATGAATTGAAGCCTGTGCTTTTTAATTATTGTGTTAATATTAACCTCTGAACTGCGCATGGGGGTAATTAGAAACGTCTGCCTGTGCGCATGTATTTGAGCTGTTTCCATCACTAAAATATTCATTTTACCATAAATAGCATTAATACTTATCCATATGCGCCTATTATAGGTTGATTATAAAGGTATTAACCTGTTACAACAATAAAACTAGTGAAAACAGCGTTTGGATGGTCAAAATCAGCGATACAGGCCGCGAGTTACATAATGTATGGGTGAGGCAACCTCCTTTCCCGCCAATTTCCCCCAAGGCCACTGAGACACTGTCGATCGATACTCTCTCTCTCTTGCACTCGCTTGCTATCAGTGATGACAATGCCCTGCTTGCAACTCGCTAATGTTAGCACAAAAATATACCTCAGAATAAGGGAATAACAGGGAAAATAGGTGATAACTGAAGGAGGGGAGGAAAGTGGGGAAGGAGGGGAGGTAGAGGAGTGATATTTTGAATGGCCCAGGGGCAAATTTTTTTTTTTTTTTCGAGGTTTAAATTTTTTTTTTTTTCTCTGACTCTTAACCCTTGCTCCCCGGGCTGTCTTACCCAATGACGGTCGCCCCTACCCGGGCGAAATGGCTGAAAAACGTCTAGGCCTAGGCTACCGTATTTATGTTTATTTTCACTGCTAGAACTTTCCCACTCATCTATAATCGTAGTGCGGTTTTCAATCTGTATTTTGGCATTGAGTAGAGCTCTGTAAGTCAACTGGTTCAGTTGTGATGACGATTTCAGTGGAACCAATATTGCAGAGATGTTGCCAATATGGGGGCTTTTTAGACACTAATTTCGTCATGACGTCAGAACAATAATAACATTGAGGAGTCTTCTTCTTGTTTTCGGAGGTGCGGTGACGAACGCTTGGGTTTGTTGACATACGTCGTACGCACGGCGTTCAGACCAAGCTTAACCCTCCAGCCCCGGCTATGTATTATATATATATTCCTCGAAACCCGGGTGTTTTGGCCGAAAAACGTCTAGGCTAGGCTACCGTATATTCGTTAATCAGACTGCTTCCCGCATTCCCGCGCATCCCCAAGCGTAGCTGTGTTATTTACCTCTAGAATGGCATTAAGTAGAGCTCTCTAAGTCAACTGGTTGAGCTGTGATGATGATTTCATTGGAGATAACTTTATGGCCAAAACAGCCACTTTACACCACTTTTCGATACTTAACAACAACATACAGGCACACACGAACAAGCGACGCTCTCCTTCTTGTGGCCGGAGATGCGGGGCGTCGGTCCAGCCGGCTGTTGTTTACATGCGTCGGACCGACGCCTCGCACACGAAGCTCACAGGCTTTCAACCACTGGGCGTTCAAGAGGCCTTCCGGGTACCTGTTATATGCTTTTTTATGGGCGTTCAAGAGCCCTTCCGTGGTGAGAGGGTTAATTAGGCTATTAAGCTCATGCATTAGATAAGGCATACCGGGTAGCGGCCCTTCTTTCGTGCTGTCCTTACCTAAGGCAGACCGGGTAGGAAGGGTTATGAGTCTTCCCGCAGTGCGCCGGGGGAACTCTTAAGAGTCTTCCCGCAGCTCCCGGGTTAATTACTATGTACAGTACTGTACTGTCCCTGAAAACATAATAAGGTTTGTATTTATCATTATTATGATGAATTTCACATGTAAACAAAAAAAAGTTATCTCAATTTTCTCTGACGCGGACTTTCCTCTTCTAATTCGGAATTTTCCTCTCTCAACCCATCGGATCCGGGGGGCCTCATATGATCCCGATCGCTGTGTCCGGGGCCATTTTCGTACAGTCAAGCTTCATAATTCAGTAGCTACTGATTGAGACCACCTAGAGCAGTCAATTTTTTTGCAAATTGTAGATAGTTTTGTTGTCTGTAGACTGCCGTTGAGATGACATCGCTACGATGCGTGGTTGCCGAGTTATGATGATTTTAGCGGCGATTTTTAGCCGCGCATTTTGCCTCATATGAGGCCTCCCGTTGCCTCATATGAGGCCTCCCGGATTCCTGCCAATATTTTTGTTTGCCTCATATGAGGCCTCCCGGATTCCGAGGGTTAAGTCTGATATAAGTCGGACTTTGGACATCTCGGAAAATCGGGCTTCTCGGAAGTGGTCTCCCCCCAATTAGTCCGAGATAGCGAGGATTTACTGTATAGAATATACAAAGAATTTTTGTATCCTACATTATCACAGAATATATAATTAAGTAAGAAAGATAAAGTAACATTGTTGTGAAGGTTTAGTTGATTATGATATTATGGTGGTGGTGGGGGTGGGGCGGGCAGCCCCCATGCTTGCCTAGGACAAGCTAAAAGCCCGTCCAGTCCTCACCATCATCTTCATTGTCTGACTCAAGACCCTCGGGCCAGACAACTCTAGCAGCTTTCGGACACAAGCCAGACGGTCCGGCACCAGGGTCCAACGTATCCTTGCCATCCTTCTTTGTAAAGAATGAGGTGATGGTAGACTGTCTCATGTTCTTGATATGCTCCGCGTAAGCATTTCGATAATTGCTAAGTGTCTTGTCAATCTCATGGACGTGAACAGTTACTAGGGAAGGATCAGGATTTGCCTCCGTGAGTGCTCTTTTTAGGGTTTCGGCCAACTCTTCACACCCGAGCAACTCTCGTAGCTTGCATTTTCTTCTCTGTCTGGCTCTCTTCTTCCTCATCCCCTGCCTCATTCTGTCGCTTTAACTCATCTGTGATATCCTCTACCCTCATCTCCGTATCACTTTCTAACACTTCCCTCATGTCTTCCTCTATTACAGCACCAAACACTTCATCCACGACTCCCCGCAACTCTGCCAACGGTTCACTCTCACTTTCACTTTTCTGGCTCCCCCGCAACACTCAAAATTAGGCGCCAAGAGCGTACAATCTGATCCTTAGATATTTCTTTCCAGGCACTGACGCAATTATCCACTGCATTTTTATTTCTACAACGCCCTCCTCAGCTATCAATTCTTCATGTTTACCAGCCCCCACAGCCTGCGAATGTTGTGTCTGTCATTTCCTGGAGTTGCCTGCAGGTCCTTGAATAATATTTGAAACTAGCGATGACCTCCTGGTAAATGGGCTGAATGATCGAAGTGGTGTTTTGGGGAAGGAACACCACCTGAATGTTGGGATGCTGGCCCTACTAAAATTTGGGGGTGTCCAGGTCCATTGTCTATAGTCAGGAGGATTTTGTGGTCTAGATTTTTTTCTTGCAGAAGAATTTTGTCTCCTTGACAACCAAGTTGTCAAACCAGTCCAATGCAGTACAAACATCCACCCATGTAGCCTTATTATATGCCCAGTAAACTTCAAGTTTTGTCATGTCTTGGTTCTTGTGGCATCAAGGTTTGGCAGCCCGGTAGACGACTATCACTGGAAGTTTGTGTGTACCCGTTGCATTTGTCATCATTAAAGTGAATCTATCCGTTGCAGCCTTAAACCCCGAGGTAGACTTCTCTTCCTTAGATATGAATGTCCCACTTGACATTTTCTTCCAATTCAGCCCGCTCTCGTTGCAGTTATAAACTTGGTCAAGACTATATCCACCCTCTTTGAGTACATGTATCTGTTTAAATTCTGCAGGATATGCATTGGCTGTCTCCGAGTCTGCGCAGCCCTTTTCGCCAGTCACCTTGAGATGATGAATGTCTTCACGATTTTTAAAAAGCTGGAACCATCCCTTTGATGCTGAACAACCATCAACCGCCTTGTTCATATTAAGTTTATCATAGTTAACCCTTGCTGTTTTGCATAGCATGCCAGAATCAATTGGCATTTTCTTTGTGCTTGCTGGTCAATGTACATAGACAAGAATTTCTCCGCCTTTCCTCTCTCTAGGGTTGATTTCCTCACATGTTTGATTGAGTGGCGGGCTGATGTTGTGGAGTCTTCGTAGCATTTCAGGATTTTCTCTTTGTTAGATTTTATTGTTTTAATGATGAACTCTTTTACTCACTAAAGGCTTGCTACAGCAGTAACTCCCTCGCTCTTCTCCAGTCGATCCAGAACTCTTTTCTTGTGTATGTCCTTAACCTTAACCACCCGTTTACGTTTAACGCCACCGGAGGTTGTAGCAGGGTTGGGATGGGCAGGTGGAGAGTGGTCGTAGAGCTCCAAACGAAGCGTGAGAAACTCAAGGACGCGCAATTCCACTGGACACAAAGGAAACTCGATACCGACTGTTTGGGAAGCCTGGGAATTTCGGGAAGGAAGAAGCGCTGTGACGTCACTCGAACTCGAACGTGGCCGCTCGGCGCATGAGCACCGCATCCCGCCAGGGCCCGCGTACCATAACAAATTTGTGTTCTTTTTATTTTGTTGCCTCAATTATAGTTGCCGTGTACTTATGATAAATTGCATGTACAGTACCTGGAGGGAGCACTGTACTGTACAGTATTAGCAAGAAGACATTAGTACAGGTATGCAGTAGCTAGTACAGTACTACATGGAAAAACAGTTGAGTAAGTCGGGATAATTGCGCCGCGGAGTAATTCCGCTACAACGGGAAAAATATCAATTCAAAGGACCATAGCTCTGAAACTATTGCATGGATCCGGCTGCTGTTGGGCTTAAGATGTAGAGGAATGCCGACCTAAGAAGGTCATAATTATGAGGTTTTGATACATTGTGCAAACAAATGGCTTTGGAGAAATTAAATTGTTTACCAAATTATTTGAAAAGTAACGGTCACACTAATACAAACTGCGGTTAGGCGGTGCGTAATAATCAGAGTTAGTCGGTTAATCACCACATCCTCCTGGGCGAACCACCTGATGTAGTGAATTCTGGTTTTCACCATTCTCCAGAGGAAGATTAGAGCTTGATTGAACGTTTTAGTGCATGTCTGTAATCCTTTCCATTTCGGAGAACGACCGAGTGGAATTGATTGCGGAAAAATCACCCCGACGGGCAGGTTAATTTTGCTGTGAGGTATTTATGTATAAAAAATTCTGTGGCCTGACTCAAGTTATATTTTTTATTTTTATTGACAAACGTGCCATTCAGGATAATCCTATTTATTAATTTAACTTCCAACACCAAATGCATCCCAATGAAATTAATTAATGAAAGCATGTTATCCTACGAGGATTCGAACCTGGGTGGACGAAACGGTCTTTAAACTTATATGTATGTACAGGTATGTATCTATAATAGAAGACCTGAATAGATAGATAACACAAAAATAAATCATTATAATAATAATAATATTAATGCCATATGTGGAGGATTTTATTGAGCTGAGTAGTAAATGGTAATATATAATGTACTGTACTGTATATATTTTCTATATATTAAATACACTTTACATAATACATAGAGCAAACTATTGTACTCAATTGTACATTTTAAGAAAATAGTGTATAGTCTTCCCAGTTTTGTCAAATACTGTACTACAGTTATGCTCAAAACAATTTCTTACCTTTATTATTTCAACTTGCGTGATCATCAGTTAAAGAAGAAATTGTCCTTATTACAAATTAACAAAGTCTTCATTATTCAGCTTTGTTCACTTTTGTTTAGTGATCAATCCTGTAAGTCCTTCAGCAAACTGGCACGGGTTGTCTTCACAGGGGATAGGTCCGCTTGGGGGCATTTTGTGTATGACCACCCTCATAAAGGGGGGTAAGGCGTCCAGCAATAGATAGATTGATAGATCAAAACTGAGTAAAGGCTGAATATTAAGACAGGTGCAAGTGTGCTAGGGAGTTATTGTTTTGCACTAACTTGAGAGATAACTTAAGTAGGTTGTCAAACAAGAGACTTGTTCCCTTCTTTTCAGTCATCATTAATTAATATAGTTACATTTATGCTTCACAGTTCTTATTATATCCTTGTAAGTGATAAAATGGCCAGAACAATGCAACTTTGTTAACCCCTACTGTACCATAGGGTACTAGCATAAATGTACCCCCAGTCCCAAGCATGTGGCCAAAATGGCTCTAGAGGCACGATATAACAACCTCCCACCTCAAAAGATGGAGGAATATTGCCTCTCCCAGCCTGTGGGGGCTTGGATATAAGCTGAGAAGTGTTGCCAAGGTCTTAGAGCAGTGCTCAATCGTTGTGGTACCAGGTACTGCCTGATACTGGCAGTTACAAGGATCGTATATTACTGACGGCTGGCAGCCGTCGCTGGAACTGAGTGATTTATCTACTGATGGCTCTATGCCGTCGCTGGTATTGGACGGGTTAATACATTTTCCTGTATCTCATATTCACTCCAGTCTTAAATCCATATTGTCCTGTTTGACTCCCTGAACTGAAGTTGGAATTAATGAGGTAGGATACAACATTTGACTGTGACTGTACATGATTTGTGTTGATATACTTAGCAAAGGGAAAACCAAGGACATTTCGACAGTTGAGGCCTTTCATATGACACCAATGATCTTATATTTAAATATCAATGTGATAATAATTATGCCTGATAAATAAATTATTGAGAAATATATACTACAAGACTCTCCTATGCTAACCCTTTTAGTGTAAACACAACTGCCTTTATTTCATTGCAGCTATCACCAGATTATGTTTAAAAATTAGAAACTTGTGCAAATATTTTACGTTGACTGAAACCAGCATTTTCGAGGGCTGGATGAAGTACTGCATCACATGCTTTTGATGTTATATTTTTTATTCTTGTATTTACTGTACATTTATTTATTTTTGTATTTATGTTTATATTATTTTTTGGTTCCCTTTTAGGGATTTTATGATTGGCTACTGTTTGACACATCATGATATACCTCTAAAACAAAGCCTTTAAGTGGTGATGGGCTGGTCTATCAGAGTGAGAGTTGAGCATTCTCTGCCATACCCATAGCTTACTCTGACTGTTCCTTTTATTTATATATTTTCTAGATCTCAAGTGTCGGCATCTCTTCCGTGGTTTGACCTCCTTATTGCCAACCTAGAGGTTGGCAGATTGGGAGCCAAAGCTTCACATTTTTCCTTTGCTCCTCAACTTTCCCTTCATAATTGTTAAGGGGCACAGGGCCCTGGGTGAGGCTTTGGTGTCCCGGGCGTTTCCGCACCCTCCTCAGCCCCTCGCCTGGAACAACTTCGGTCACCTGGGCTTTTTAGTGCTAAAGCTGGGATGGTTCTGTGAGAGTGCTTGGTTAAGGCCTTGGCCTTGCTTGGGACCTTGTGGCTGCTCGGCCAGACAGCCAGGGGGAACAACAACAACAGCAAAAAAAAAAAAAACTTTAATAATATTTTGAGTAACTCCTTCAGTATTTGGATAGTTTTCCTTTAACCATAATAATAATAATAATAATAATCTGGTCTTTTATTTCTCGCAAGCGCCAGTTCTTCCAGAGGAATTCACTAGCGCTCGTAACTCAGTGCACCACAATCAAGAGAAGTGTGGTGCAGTTCACCTGTAGTTCAAGCAACAACAATTATTTAACATGGCAGCAGTTGTTGTTGTTGTTCCCCAAGCTGCCTGGCCAAACAGCCCCAAGGCCCCGAGTAAGGCTAAGGCCATAAACGAGCGCCCCCACAGAACCCTCCCTGCCGATCACAATAAAGCCTGGGTGACCGAAGCCACTCCATGGCGGGGAGCTGAGAGGGTGCGTAAACGCCCGGGAAACCAAAGCCCCACCCAGGGCCCTGTGCCCCTCAGCAATTATGAAGAGAAAGTTGAGGGGCAAAGGAATAATGTGACGCTTTAGCTTCCAATCTTGGTAGATTGGGAGGGCAATCCACGGAAGAGACGCCGTCACTTGAGATCTAGAAAATATATAAGTAAAAGGAACAGTCAGAGTAAGCTATGGGTATGGCAGAGATCGCTCAGGTCTCACTCTGATAGGTCAGCCCATCGCCAACATGGCAGCAGAGTCTGTAACGACCTGTCACTGTGCCACTTGCAAGATCATAACTCCTACAGAAGAGAAAGGTTTTCAACTGTTTTTTGAAAGTGTCTGGAGTTCAGCTGTCTAATTGATAAAGGCAATTCATTATATAACCTAGGAGCCACGAAAGAAAAGGACCGATCAGAGAAAGAGGACTGCTGGATAGCTACCGGTTCATCAAGACGCAGCACATCATCACCGCTTCTCAGGATCGCACCAGAACGTGCTAAAGGGCGTCTCAAGAGGTCAGCAAGATACTTAGGTTCGCCAAACATAAGTGCCTTAAAAGTCAAAAGACACAACTTAAACTCTATCCTAGCTTTAACTGGCAACCAGTGCAGCTCTATCAAATATGAAGAAGTGGGGGTTCTTGGAGGCAGATCAAATATGAGCCTCGCTGTTCTATATAGTATGGACTGAACTTTTTGTAGCAAGTAATTAGGAAGGCCAACCAATAAGGCATTACAATAGTCCACATGTAATAGGACAATTGAGTGAACCAATGTTAGAAGACAGCGCTTGTTAAGAAACCGTCTAACTGAATACAAGTTTCTGATTTGGAGATTACAAATTTTGATGATGTGATTCTCATAGTTCAATTTAGAGTTAAAGTATACTCCAAGGTTTCGCACTGAGCTTACTGGGCGAAGTTGAGAACCTCCCATATCCAGAGTCATTACATTTTCAGCATCATTTCCCCTTCTATTTCCATGAATGATAATGATCTCTGTTTTGTTCTCATTCAGTTTGAGTTTCCGCTTTGCCATCCAGATCTTAATGTCAGACAATAAAGATTCCATTTTGGTCTTTGTATCATTAATGTTTTCTATCTTCACATACAACTGAGTGTCATCAGCGTAAAAGTGATAGGCAACACCATGAGCATTTAGCAAGGATGCCAAACCGCTAGTGTAAACTATAAAGAGGATCGGTCCCAGAACCAATCCCTGAGGAACTCCAAACAACAGGGGGGCTTGGTCAGAGATGGTATGGCCAATCACCACACACTGAAATCTATCTGATAAATATGATTTGAGGAGCAAGAGTGCTCTTCCACGAACACCGTTACAGTGCAGATCTTTTAACAGTAGGTCATGGTCCACTGTATCGAAGGCCGCAGAAAGATCCAACAAAACCAAGAGAGACGCCTTCCCGTTGCATGTGTTCTCCACCAAATCATTCTGAATCTTACATAAAGGTCTCAGTTGAATGGTATTTCCTATACCGGTATGCAGACTGAGCAAGAGGAACAGCTTTGTTCTGTTGAAGCATGGCCCGCTCAATTATTTTTGAAAGAAATGACAAGTTTGAAACAGGTCGGTAACTTGACATATCCTCAGCATCAAGTCCAGGTTTCTTTAGAAGAGGCACCAATAGAGCTTGTTTCTCAGATTGAACAAAGTTACCCTCCTTGAAGCATCTGTTTACAATTTTACAGATGAAGTCTGCAACATTCAGATAGACAAATGACATCTTGGATACATTAATAGGATCAAGCTTGCAGAAAGTTTTATTCATGTCTCTGACATAACTAATAATTTTACTTTGTGTCCACTGGATGGAATGATGAAAGGATACGATTCATTACATGTGGAGGTTGGAAATCCACCGAAAACTCGTCATCAATCAATGTATTATCTAACTCATTTCTAATGTGTGTTATCTTAGTCGTGAAAAATGAAGAAAAATCAGAGGCCAGTCGAGCGCTTGGCACGGAGGCAGGACAGGGAGCCATGTTATTCCGACCCAACAAGCCATTTACAACCTCAGCAAGCTTCTTTTGATCATTGCCACAGGAATCAACTCTGTTTTGATAATACTTGGACTTTTCAGCTTTCACTGCACATACTACATCTTTTCTTGCCGAAATATATTCCAGTCGAGTTTCCTCCGTTCGCTGCAAGCGCCACTTTCGTTCTGCTCTCCTACGTTGTCTGCGGAGAGAGTTAACTGGTGGGCCGTACCAAGGTGAATCATCACGCACAATAATTGTCTTCACAATCTCCGGGCAATGATGATCAAAGACAGATTGAAGTACCCTATTATGAATCTCAGTTAGTTCATCAGATGAAAGAACAGAGCAGCTGATGGCATTTAGAGACTGGTCAATTTCATGGCAAATTTGCTCTTGATCAATATTTTTGTAATTTCTGAACCTAATTTTTTTTTTATTGGAAGATACTTTGGATACACTGATATAAAAAGTAATTAAAGCATGGTCAGAGACTGTAGGATCTATTGGATCAACTTCAATGCCCGACACGATTGCAACCAACTGGAGATAAAACCAAATCAAGAATGTGCCCACAAATATGAGTTGAGTGGGACACATGGTTGATAACATTATTTTGACCGATCAATTCAAGAAATTCAGAAGAAAAGGGCTTCAAAGATGGATTATCAATCCAATAATTAAAGTCACCACAGATCAGCAACCCACCAGTCTTACTAGCAAATGCCTCCAAAAACTGACCAAACTCATCCATGAAGTTTCTATCCGTGCCTCGATGACCTGGTCGATAGATAGTTGCAATTCTAAAGGTTTGCTGACGATGGTTCATTACCACTTCCAGGAGTTCAAAAGAAGATGGGACAGGAACATAGTCTGAGCGAGAAATACTTTTGATCGCGAGAGAATAAATAAGCGCTACGCCTCCACCAGGGTGGTCTGCAGAAGGTCTAGGTGCGCTAATTATGGAGTATGATTTGGGCAAAGCGCTGCGAATAATCTGGATGTCGGATTCACACAACCAAGTCTCTGTCAGGCACAAGACATCGAGCTCAAATTCACTTAAAGTCTCAATTATATGATCCATCTTGTTACGAAGGGAACAAATGTTTAGCAAACCCACTCTTAACTGATTCCGAGGAGGTGTTAGGAGTTTTTTGAATCGGTGAAGTTCGTATTTTCAATTAATTTCTTACGCTGAGAAATCATAATCGGGCAGTGCCTGTTAGATGCAAAGTGAGCAAGTGACTCGGCCAAGAGTGGAGGACCGGAACCAGCCTCTCCAGGTTTTGAGGAAGAACAATTTACGCACTTAGGTGAGTCTTTGTTTGTCCAGTCCTTAGAACTATGGCCACCGGCACAAAAAACGCACTTTGGTCCAGCAAGTTTCTTTTTGCAATTGTCTTTGTAGTGCCCAAAGCCTTGGCAGTGATGACACTGGGTGACCCAGAATCTGTCATATGCACGACATCTCATGAGCCCAACATAGACACAATTATGTTCATGGACAATGGCAGAACGTATCTCCAGGGAGATTTTTAATACAGCTATCTTGTTGCTTCCTTTGTTCCTCGTGAATATTATTTGAAGAGTATGGTTCTTCTCCGACAGATATCTGATTTGGGGGTTTTTACTCAGAATGCTTGGGATTATGTCATCATCATCAAGCGTAACAGGGATACCAGTCAAGGTTATCTTAGGAAGCATTTTCTTAGGCTCTGTGACACAATAGTCACTGTCAGTGCCAAGACGGGAATTGAGCGCATTGCTTGCTTGAGCCTTTGCTTCCTCAGATGGGAGCTTTAACACTAGGGTACCAGAGTCCCTAGTGGCACAGCTATCCACTGGTATGGAGGCAAGAGCTTCATTAATAAGGTTGGAATTAGGAGGGACAGTACCGGGCTGGGCATCAGGTTTTGTCTTCACTATCAGGACTTGTTGGTTGTGAACTTTTTTCAGTTTGCCATTGTCCATGACTTCGACAACCCTCTTTGTTGATTTATCGGTCAATTCCCTTGTAGCTTCTGCAACTGATTGCTTAACAATGTTAGCAAATGAAGGAATATCAGGAGTAGTAGCTGGCCTTTCAAGAATGTTCAGTCGGTCATTTATTTTGGAAATGTTGTCGGCAACCACAGCAAGGGTCCCAGACACTTCACCAATTAAGGCAGCCTTCAGGTCGTCCAAGGTCTGCTGACTAATTGTTGCGTCCTTAGCAGCCAGGGGGCTGGTATCACAAACAGTGCAATGCCATTTAAAGCCGGGTTTTTTCTTGGACAAGACTGAGGTCTTCGTCATCCACGTCAATGCAGCTGACGTGGAAAAAAGTGCCACAAGAATAGCAGCCCAGCGATTTGGCCTTGCCAACCACCCTTCCGCAAACACAACTTGTCCTACAAGCCATTGCCACAGCTTTGGATGAAATTACATCACTGCACAGAGAGAAATATACAGTATATAAAAGAACTCCCTGGGGCAAAAGCCCAGGCACTAATCTAAATTAAAAACAACCAAACTCCCTTGGCTAAAAATAAATTAAACCAATCATTTAAAAGGCTGATAAAATAAAATAACTACCTGGGTTAAACCCAGGTAGCGCCGCCCCCGTTTGTGTCACCCAAGAAGAAGAAAATTAAGGTATGGAAAAAGAAATTAATACTGGGTGTCTGCGAGGATACCGCGGGCAGGTGAGGTGCGACTTGGCTACCCTTTGGAGGTAGCCTAAACCGAGGTGCGAGGAAGGATGGTGTATGTCTACTAACTTTAAACAATTTAATGTTTCGAGCTTCTTTGTCAGTGACTGTATATCCACACAACTCCGTATAACCTCATTGGTTACGATACTGCCACTGCGCAAAGCTTGGAGGTGATCTATCACAATTACCGGGTATATGTTATTTGCTATGTTCACTGTTGGAAGGTGGCAGTTTATCCTGACCATTATTAGTAAATGGCAGTAATCAATGTAGCTGTTCCTTGGGGCACTGAGCTTTTGACTTCCGAAGGCTCAGATGTGACTTGGTTTACTGCTACTGATTGTTTTCGGTTTACGAGGAAATTGTATATCCACCGTCCGATTTTCCCAGTTATACCTTTTGCTTTCAGTTTGTGGGCTATTATACCATGGTCACATTTATCAAATGCCTTAGCAAAATCGGTGTAAATGACATCCACGTTTTTCTTTTCTTCTAGCGCTTTAAGAATTTTGTCATAGTGTTCCAAAAGTTGTGAGAGACATGATCTTCCCGTTCTGAACCCATGTTGACCGGTGTTGTGTAGTTCATTTGTCTCCATGAATGTTGAAATTTTGCTTCGCAGGACTCGCTCGAAAACTTTAATGATGTGAGACGTTAGAGCTACCGGGCGGTAGTTTTTTGGTAGTGCTTTACTCCCTCCTTTATGCAGTGGGGCAATTATTGCGTTTTTCAAGCTATCTGATATGTCACCAGTGTCTAGACTCCTTCTCCACATTATAGCCAGGGGTTTTGAGAGGTTTTCCTTACATTTCTTCATTAGGATCGAATTCCATGAGTCCGGGCCTGGTGCTCTTAAGAGTCTTCCCGCAGTCCGCCGGGGGAACTCTTAAGAGTCTTCCCGCAGTTCCCGGGTTAAGGGGAGGCAGACCGTTTTTCTGGACCCCCTTCTCCCTCATGTTTAGCCCCACTAGTTTTGAGATTATAACACGTTTGGCCCATTAGTTTGGCGATTTAACACCTTTCACCCCATTTCGTTATCAATTTTAAGACCTTTTGTGCCATTTAGGTGTCGATTATTTCCTGGCGAGCGATAGCGAGTCTGCAATTTTAAGTGGAATCAGCCTTCGGCCGGGACATTTTTCTACCGAAAAATGTAAACATATATTATCTTATAGGGAGGGGGGGGGGGGGGTCTAGAGGGTGTTTTTAAGTTTGATGGAGGTCTAGGGAGGAAACTAAAAAAAATATATGAATAAATAGAACAAACAAACGGTCTGCCTCCTCTTAAGTTAAGCACTGGAATTATTGTGCTGTATTTACCTGTACAGAATGCCATGGTCAGTACAGTAATTAAGTTGAAAGGGGTATCTAAATTAAATACACAATATTTACAGTACATTTATTTCTAAGCTTACAACAGCAATATAACCTGATCGTTAATAAGAACTTACATACTAAAACACAGGTTAGGGATAGCAGTCAGGCATTCACACACACACACTGACTGGAACTATAATACTGGTTCACAATAGAAAAAAAATGCAATAAAAATTATATTTGTACATTATGCAGCACACAGTAAGTCCGTGGGCCAGAGAGGAAATCTGTGCCATTCAAGAGGGTGTACAGTATAGTATAGTATTTATGTGGGCCAATTTGCTTATGTGGGAAACATGGCTAACATATATACAGTACTTTAATAACAATTCTATGATACTTATTCTTTTTGTTGTGGAGAGGCTATTTCTCTCTGATAATTTTTGTCAGTGAGTATCTCTTAATTCTCCCTTTAGTTCAAGCTCACACACTCTTGCGAATGTTGTTACTAAAGGGGTGTGTATTTGTGAGTGTAAATGTGCGGACATTTGTGCCCATATGAGTTTTATGCATGTACGTGTAGTGCATACGAGTATTTTGGGTGACGGCTATATATCACTAGCCGTATATTTTCATAGCGGTTTATTTGAATTTATGATCAAAATATAACCCTATGAATGGTACCGATTCATGAAATATATGATCTGGTTCTGGCCCATGGACTGAGTGGGAGGTAGGATGCTAAGCTACTTTCCGGGTACGTGAGGCAGCCATTTTAAACAAGAATGCTCGGGTAATGCAACGTCTTTGGCAGTTTTGAGGGGGCTTCATCGGGGGAACAGGTATTACTGTGTGGTCGTCTGTGTACGGTCAATGTTCATAGAGCATACAGTATATCTTCCTTCTTCTATTTGGATATGTTGTCCTCTTGATATTGAGCATTGTTGCAGATCTTCAGCTCAATTTGCCTTTAGTTACTGTCTTCTCCAGGGAAAACTTGACTCAAATTTAGAGATTAAAATAATTATGGCAGTTATATTGGCAGAGGATGGTTTAGGAAACTAGAGAGCTTGAGTGGAATGCCTAGGGCATTTTGTTTTCTCTTGACTTAATCTTAGTACTCCTCTCTCATACACTAAATATTGTGAAGCATTACACATCAACTGAACTAGTCTGTGTCAGCTCATACTGTTTATCCTTAATCTTTGCATTAATTCACTACAGTACTCGAGAACACGCAGCATGTTAGTGCCATATACTTTACGATCATTTAAATTTAGTACCTGTGCCACATTCAAATATAGTACAGTACTTGTAAAAACAGGGAAGCTTGATGCTGAAATTATAAATTAGTGAAAAGATTAGCTTGCCACCAGCAAATTATATATAGAAACCATGATTTGAAACTTTACAATCTAAAAGAGAAATATTTTCCAAAACATTATAAAACTGGCAAAGTTTTATGTTTATAATTTCATAGCACATTATTGTTTGGCTAAATCTTCAATATGTTTCTTCCACATACCTGTAGTGATTTTGATATGTTTATTTGTTTACATATTGTGCGGTTTCTGGTTATGGGTTGATTGTTTTGCAAGTTTTACATTTTAATATAACTGGTAATGGTCCTGACAGATGAAAGAGCCAGAAGATTTCACTCTTCCTCGATTTATTCAGTAAAAACTGTTAAAGACACTGGTATGTCTCTCAACCTGATATTAAACCTTGGCTGTTGTGAAACCGGTTCCAACTTTTACTTTTTACACAATCACCTACTAGACCTAAGCATTGCATATGACATGGATGTTTTAGGTTTAAGTGGAGGGCATGCAAGTGTAGTAAGAGTATTGTTGGTGTGGTGTACACTGGGCTGCACTTGGCTGTGGCAATTATCTATTGTGTCTTTACCCTTTGGAGCTTGTGATGGGTGAGTTACCCAACCTGGTACACAAGGTTACCACAGTTAAACTTAATCAAGTTTAGTTGCACCTGCTCAACATTAACTTTCTCATTACTGATAGGTTGGTCACCTAATTGGTCTGAGTGCCATCTATTTGGCTGAGAATTGAACCAGGTCTGGCAGATATGTAGCCTGTAACGCTAACCACTAGGCTGCCACACCACCATAATAGCTTGATTTAATTATTATCCTTTGTATAAACAGAGACACTTGTGTTTGGAAGAGCGTTCTTTCATAGCTTGAGCAGTAAGGATTGCTTTTGGTGTGGAATGTAAGGTCAGTGAAGTTTAGACAAATTTTCTGGTATGTCTGGTATGGGAGAGCGGTACAGTACTGTACTAAGTCACGTGAAGTATTTATTCTTGTAATGGGAGTAAAGGAAATTTTTAGATCAATGAATAGGACACCTAAGTATGAGAGAAAATTCTGCCGCAACTCGATGAAAATTACTGGTAAACATTTTGCTGCCGAGATAAAGGGTATGAAAGCATGTAAGTGGATAGTTGGAGAGGAAAATTGATATTGCGTTGATTTCCATTACCTTGGGGATTTAACAAGCTTTGCTGCAGTAAAGGAAGTTATTGAAAACAAAAATGAATTGGATGGGTTGGGATCACTTTCCAAGATGATACATGAATTACAAATATAATAAAATTACCCAGCTTTTCAAGCAAATGTACAAGCTCATTTTCACCTGCGACCTATGAGTGTAAGCTTTTTCTAGTTGTTGGGGGCCAAAGGTGGTGGGTGAATAAGAAAAAAGTTCTTTGTTGCCATATTTTTTTTAAGATATTGTAGTCAAATTTAGCATGCTGATAGGTATTGCCCATTGAAAGTCCTGTGCCACGTGAGAGCCAAAACTGCATAAGCCGCAGGTTTTTGCGCGTAGTCGCTCATTTCCATGAATGGCCCAGTTACTTCATTTAACAAAACAATATGCTTTTAAATCCATTATTACTAGAATACACTAACAACTGTGTATGAGTCTTGAATCATGGACTTATGTCAGTCCTGCAAAAAATATTTGGGGTAATTTCCAGCTGACCGCTTCATTCTGGCAACATTGTAAAGGGGGAACACAGATGAGCTTATATCAATTTTCAATGGTCAACACATTTTTGGCAATCTTTTTAACCCACTGAGCCCCAGCTAGTTATAAATAAATGTACCACCAGGGACCAGCAGGTTTTGAAAAAAAATTTTTGTCCAGAAACAATAGCGAATGGGTTAGGAATGAAGGACCGCCCCCCAAAAAAAAACTATCAAAAAGGTAAGAAAGGGGTCCTACGGAGCCCCCGAAAGTCTATTTTACAAGAGTAAAAAATTTAAGGCAAAATCACCCAAAAATCATGTTTTTGCGCGCTCACGCGCACGCGGTTGGACTTTGAGAGTTTTCAACCATCGGCATGGTTGCGTGAGATACTTACACAGTTCCCATACAAACCTGAGCCCTCTAGGTGCCATAGGACCGGAGTAATTAAACCCCGACGACACTTGTGCGTCGTTGGGTTTAGCGTTACATATATTACCGACGACACGTTGTCGTCGCTGGTACTCAGAGGGTTAAAGCTCTTTTGTACTTTTATTGGAAACAAGACGGAAGATAAATATATTTAGGCGACATAATTTATATATAAGTTTACCTCATTAGCTAACAGACTAGTGGTGATGATAAAAGTTGAAGGAAAAGCACTCGTGTGACACCGGCTTAAGCTGCCAGACCAAAAGTGATGATAATGTGCCAGAATAGTTAGTTTGTATCTCACTCTTAACTATATCCGGTGTAAGGTGGGTCTTTTTAGGACCCTCCCTGTTCACTCCATTAGTGAGATTTTAAGATGCTTAACTTGATAAGTTTGGTGATTATAAGATATTTTACCCCATTCAGTTGTCAATTTTTGCTCTTGGTCATGACCGGCTAGCATGCGATTTACGAGAAAAGCTGGGAAGTTTTTATATAGAAAAATGTACATCTTTTACTTGAAGGTGGTTTGTGGGGGGTGGAGGGGGGGAAGTTGTTTAATTTGAAAGGAATTTTGGGAGCCATTTTTGTTCAGTCTATGGGGCAAGCTTAAAACAAACACATTGCTTGAAAATGGCAAAAGCAAGACAAATCCTTGATAGTAACTAAAAAAAATTATCATAATAACCTTAAGATGTTGCACCAGATATTGTTAAGAAACATTTAATAAAACATTTACTACTTACTCAACTACTGATACTGACCAATGCCAAAGTAATTTTAGTTTCTTGAATTAGAAGTACTGTAGGTGAATTTGAAACATTTAGTAAACAATAAATATATTTTGGAGTATAAGCTTTTATATTGATACAATTACTGATTTTTTTATTGTTGAGAAATTATCTATTACAGTACAGTATTGATATTAAAATTTAAAAACCATGGAAAACCTACTGTAACTGTCTTGTAGAATATTTGTGTTATAGCATTTTGTAAAAGACGAGACATTTAAAAAAAGTATTTCAATTCTTTAGTGTATGTTTTTATTCTAGCTACACTAGATGAAGGTTTACTGTAAATGGACTACAAATTTATGTGGGAAAATATACTCCAATTACAGCATATCTAAAAATAGAAGCCTTAATCAAAAATAGATGATGTAGAGAAGCCTCAATTAAATGTGATACACAGTTCACAGTTTTAATAAAGATACTGTACCTTGAACACTGATCACTTTCTAGAAATATGTTGAATTTATTAAGGGAGCCCACCTCGCTTTTTATATCTTTCTCTCCCTCTCTCTTTGGCTTGTATCCATTCGGCCCCGTTCAGCCTACTGTTTTAAGACTTTTACCCCCATCCAGGTGTCAATATTTTCCTGGCGAGCGGAAGCGAACCAGCATATATATATTTTTGTCTTGACAGCAAGCTAAATTTGTACTTTTTTTATAGAAAAATGTCTGCGGCAAAGCCGGATTTCTCCATACAGTACTGTACAATGCTGGCTCGCTATCGCTCGCCAGGAAGAAATCAACACTTGGATGGGGATGAACGTCTTAAAACAGTTGGCTGAATGGGGCCGAATGGATACAAGCCAGGGAAAGAGAGAAAAGGAGAGAAATATAAAAAAAAAAACGGTGACCCCCCCTTAAGCATGTACAGTATATACAGGCTTGATGCATTTGAAGGACTCTGAAGATTATATAAAAACCTGATGCATTTGAAGAGCGTGGAAGATTAGCTGTGATTGAATTTGCAAGATGAGTTGAACCTGAGTTGAAAGATGAATGTTGTGATTATGGAAACTACTGAACTGCCTAAGGGACGCGGTTGATGATGAGAGGGTGGATGGAGGGGATATGAAGTTATAACAGTAAGATGGCGGGTGTGATATTCTACTGGGAGATGAATGAAGGTTCGGGCTACTTCAGGGATGTAGATTGTACCCAGATAACAAAACAAACACACTATGGGCTGTATTCCTAGACAAACCCCATAAGTGTCAGTAGTATTTACTCTAGTTTTGTCATATTCCTAGCCAGTCAGTGATAGGCTATAGTCCGTTCATTTTAGGTTGGGCCGAAATCGTAACCTCTAATCTCTGTAGCTCAAAAAGAGCTAGAGTAAATGAGCTATCAATTTCCACACCTATTCTCTAGCCAAGTCTTCCTATTTGGTAGACAAAAATGCTCGATTACTCTAGTCCTTTGTGAGTTACAGAGGTTGGAGGTTACAATTTCTGCCCAACCTAGAATGAACAGACTATAATTGTTGTACAGTACTGTATTTGCAATGTGAAGTACTGGAACATTACTACAGTACAGTACTTCTCATTGCAATTACAACAACTAGTGTATTATATCGACTAGCTAGGGATACGGCAAAACTATCATAATAACCACTGACAGTGATGGGGTTTATTAGGAATATGGGCCTTTATGTCCTATGGGTATAATGGCCTTGTGGTGGTTCTTGTGAGGGTATGGGTGTTAGTTCGGCTTATGTATGGATGACTTGAGAACGTCCATAATAGTAGCAGCGTACAGAGAGGCCGTCTCTCTCGTTAGTTTCTGGGTGTAGAAGTCGAGGGAGTAGGAGAGTTTGCCACGGAAGGTCTGGAGTGTATGTTGACAGAGCGAGGGCATGAAGTGGCAGGAAACCGTGCGCAATACCCGCGACACCTCCACCTCGGTGCCAGTGCCGGGAAAGGTGTTGGTGAGGTTACCCATATTGGTAACGGTGTAGTGGTTGTCGTTGCCGGAGGGGAAACCCAGCTTGGACATGATGGTATTGTACCAGATCAGAATGCCCAGACGTACACTCATGGGCTGCAATTTTAGGGCCAGTTTGGTCTCTTTGAGGTGGTATCCCAGGAGCTTGTGTACCCCCCGGGTGTACTCCCAGAATCCCTCCAAGTCCTCCTCGCGAGTGGGGAAGCTCAGGTCCAACAGGGAGATGTGGCACCCGAAGGCGTTGACCTGGTCCTCCTTGGGCCAGTACCGCCGCATGTTGACAGCCTGCTGGGAACACAGGTATGTTAAGCCCACATTCTTCCTCTTGGCCATCATCATTTTATACAAGGCAAGGTTGGCTGCAGCGGTGAAGGCGGAGTTTAGCGTGACACCCTCCATTTTGCAGCGCTTGAGCAAGTTGCTGGTGGTGATTTCATTGAACTCGTGCTGCAGCAAATGTGTTGCTGGTTCTCTTTTAATGGGCATGCGGTAGTAACTGGTCAGATTCCACACTGGGTATGAAAAGGACAGGATGATGGTGTAAGCACGCCGTATAATAACACCAGCATAAAACCACATTGATGCCGCTTGCTCACCGAGGCGATCTTGCAGAGGCATGGCGAAATACCCTTCTTGACACATATCGACAGTATTGCCCTGCAGTAGATCATTGAGAACTTTCAGGAAGACTTGGCAGAACTTCATGTTGGTGCTCCCATCACTCACATTATGGTGGAAGCCGAATATGCACACATATTTGTATTTCACGTTGTAGTTTGAGTCCCGCTCGACCTGGTCCTCCTCACTGAGGGTGACGAAGCGGGCAAACCAGAGCGGCCCCTCTGTCATGCGGTACCTGCGGCGCAGCAACTCTTGAACTGTCTCTTCCACATTCTCCGACGTCATCTCTTCCACGTCTACTGCCTCGCGCGTCATCTCTCGCCACCAAGTGTCGCCTTCTCGGTGGTCCAGGCGCATTCGTAGGTTGGGCATTTTTCTGTCGAGTAAAGAACATTGGAAAATAAAATTCTTATCTACAGTTCTGTTTATATTTCTCTGGGTACATCTGTGAAACTTTATTGTATGTGAGTGAGATATATCAATGTCTTTATGTGGTTTAAAAGGGTTCAGAGATTTGATTTATTTGATTTAAGTTAATATACTAACCAAGTAACATGTACGAACTATGTTAATTGAATGAACTTCATTCCAATCTTTGTTATTTGGTTACCAAGATGTCTACTACACTATCAATCAGTGTGAACACAATATCACACCACTGAATCAGTTATAAACTTATTGGAAAGAAAACTTTATACAAGAACCTCAGTATTCATAGGAAAACTGCTTTTTATGGAAATAATCATAGACTACAGTAGTTCTAGACTTGACACGAAAATGGAACTTTGCAGCAAGGGAACCAAAATCGGAGAACTAATCCCCAAGTTCGAACCTCAAAACCGTGAAAATATCACATTTTCGCGGTTTTAAGGTTCGAACTTGGGGGTTCATTTTCCGATTTTGAGCCCCTTACTGCAAAGTTCCATTATCGTGTCAAGTCCAGATCTACTGTAGTCTATGAAATAATACTTTACTAAGCTTATTACCTGTACTTACATACATTCATATATTTTAAAAAGCGGGTGATCTATTGGGAGTGTGGTTTCAGTCTTATGTCCTAATGGTGGCTTTTTGGGGGGGATCCATAAACCTCAACTTTTAATACATCACCCATCAAAAATAATTTATCTAAGTGTGATTAAAACTACATAGCTTTTTGACTTAATTCTTTGATAGCATAATAATAGTAATACATAAAGAGGGGTACAAACCAAAAGGGATTGAACATGCATTTAATGCATCATTAATCATCATATCATGTCCGACATCTTGCTTCCGCTTGGCCATAGCAGAAATGCCTCCAGGCTAATTTGTCAAGACATGCTTCCTTTGCTCGTGTCACAATACCCGTTCCACTACATGGAAGTTTTTCTTCAATATATTTTTCCAATTTTTTCCTCACATAATATTGGTTGTCTATCACTACCAGCTGATTCACTTAACCTAAGAACGGCGAGCTTATGGTATTTAACCCTTAACCTCTGAAGTGCGCATGGGGGGTATGAGACACCACACTCCTGTGCTGACGTATTTGAGCTGTTCCCATCACTAACATCGTTATTTTACCATAAATAGCATTAATACTTATCCATATGCGCCTATTATAGGTTGATTATAAAGGTATTAACCTGTTACAACAATAAAACAAGTGGAAACAGCGTTTGGATGGTCAAAATTGGCGATACAGGCCGGGAGTTACATAATGTATGGCTGAGGCAACCTCACTTCCCACCACTTTTCTCCACCTCGGGAGAGAGACTGTCGATCGATACTCTCTCTCTCTCTTGCACTCGCTTGCTAACAGTGATGACAATGCCCTGCTTGCAACTCGCTAATGTTAGCACGAAAATATACCACAGAATAAGGGAATAACAGGGAAAATAGGTGATAACTGAAGGAGGGGAGGAAATTGGGAAGGAGGGGAGGTGGAGGAGTGATATTTGGCATGGCCCAGGGGCAATAAAAAATAAAAAAAATAAAAAAATAAAAACAAAAACAACAATTTTTTTTGGGTGTTTTAAATGGATTTTTTGTTTTCCCTGACTCTTAAGAGTCTTCCCGCATTCCGCCGGGGGAACTCTTAAGAGTCTTCCCGCAGTTCCCGGGTTAAAGAGCGGCGCTCGACTTAAGTCGTGCACCAATTTGCAGCAAGTTAGGAGCATTATTAACCCTCCCGCCTCGGCTACGCATTACATAAATATTCCCCGAGACCTGGGTGTTTTGGCTGAAAAACGTCTAGGCTAGGCTACCGTATCTTTGTTATTCTGACTTCTTCCCGCATTCCCGCGCATCCCCAAGCGTAGCTGTGTTATTTACCTGTAGAATGGCATTAAGTAGAGCTCTCTAAGTCAACTGGTTCAGTTGTGATGATGATTTCATTGGAGATAACTTACGGCAACAACAGCCACTTTACACTACTTTTCGATACTTAACAACATACAGGCACACACGAACAAGCGACGCTCTCCTTCTTGTGGCCGGAGATGCGGGGCGTCGGTCCAGCCGGCTGTTGTTTACATGCGTCGGACCGACGCCTCACACACCAAGGTCACAGGCTTTCAACCAATGGTACAATGTTGTACCACCCGGGTTCCTCGGGTCAAAAAAAAATGGTACACACGTGTACCAGCCGGGTTTGAAGGGTTAAAGCATTAATTAACCCTCCTGGCCCGGTTGTCATTTTAAAATGACACCACGAACTAAGGGCAGGAGTCCGGGTGTCATTTTAAAATCTGTAAGCTTGAAAGCCTATTCAGCTTGGTCTGAACGCCGTGCGTCCGACGCATGTAAACAAAGCCGATCGTTACGTCACCGCACCTCCGAAAACAAGAAAGAGAAGACTCGTTTGTTATTGTATGTCTGTATGTCGTTGTTTCAGTAGTGAAAAGATCGTCATATTGCTAACATCGCCTGCAAGTGCTCTCCACTGAAATCGTCATCACAACTGAACCAGTTGACATAGAGAGCTCTACTCAATTTCCAGTCTACAGATTGGAAACCGCACTACATTTATAGATGCGTGGGAAATTTCTAGCAGTTAAACTAAACAAAAATACGGTAGCCTAGGCCTAGACGTTTTTCGGCCAGATTGCCCGGGTAGCCCACACTGTCATTTTGAGAGCCTGCCCGGGCCAGGAGGGTTAAACAGTGGCACTCATAAATTATTATTTTTTTTTTTTAGGCGAGATAATTTCCCTCCATTACTTTCTACCACTCCTACACATGTGTCCCCTACCCCCCTTTTCCCCCCCTCCTCAGTTATCAGGTATTTTCTCTATTATTCCCGATATTTATCGAGTATTTTCGTGGGAGGACAAGTATGAGAGAGGGAGGAGGGTGGAGGAGTGTAACTCCGACCCTCCAAGCCAGTCTGAGTCCACCCTTTGTCTCTCAGTGCCAAGCGAGACACGAGAGAGGGAGGGTGTTAGTCTGTCACTGCTCGATCAAGGCCAGATTACGACCACGGGGCTAAAATATACAATTTTCACCAGCCAATTGCTGTTACCACTTGCTTTATTGATTTCCCATGTTCATATTAAAAGTAGAATAGGCGCATGTGGATAAGTATTAATTATGTATATGGTAAATTAACGATTTTAGTGGGGAATGAATCTGAATACCTCAGCACAGGGGTGTGGTGTATACTACAGGGGCTTAGCACTTGCCGGGTTAAATATACCAACCTTTTCAAGACTAAACCTACTCGAGATATATCAAACTTGTGGGACTGGGAACCGTTAAATAATATATTTACTGTAAGTATGTACAGTACATTAATTAACCTGAGAAGTGCGATAAGCCTCACGGAAGTATGTGTATAGCGAATGCGATAGGCCTCATGGAAGCAAGACCATGAAAAAAAAACTCAAAAATGCCCCAGGGGCTCTTAACCCGGGAACTGCAGGGAGACTCTTAAGAGTTCCCCCGGCGGACTGCGGGGAGACTCTTATGAGTGAGTGAGAAAAAAAAATCAACTTTTGACATCGAAAAAAACATATTTTTTTTATTTTTATTTTTTTATTTTTTTATTTTTTTTTGGCCCCTGGGCCATGCAAAATCTCAGTCCTCTACCTCCCCTCCTTCCCCACTTTCCTCCTCTCCTTCAGTTATCACCTATTTTCCCTGTTATTCCCTTATTCTGAGGTATATTTCCGTGCTAACATTAGCGAGTTGCAAGCAGGGTGTTGTCATCACTGATAGCAAGCGAGTGCAAGAGAGAGAGAGAGAGTATCGATCGACTGTGTCTCAGTGGCCTTGGGGGAAATTGGCGGGAAAGCAGGTTGCCTCACCCATACATTATACAACTCGCGGGCTATATCTCCGATTTTGACCATCCAAACGCTGTTTTCACTCGTTTTATTGTTGTTTCAGGTTAATACCTTTATAATCAACCCATAATAGGCGCATATGGATAAGTATTAATGCTATTAATGGCACAATGAATATTTTAGTGACGGAAACACCTCAAATACGTCCGCACAGGGGGACGTTTCCAATTACCCCCATGCGCACTTCAGAGGTTAAAACAAAGGAATATGTCATTAGGTGAGATAATTCCCTTCTAGTACTTCCTACCACTCATCCATATGTTTCCCAACCCCCCCTTCCCCTCCTTTTCCCCCCTCCTCAATTATCACCTATTTTTCATCTTATTTACATCATTTATCGGTTATTTTCCGCTCAAATTATTGTCAGGCAAGCCGGGAGATTGTTACATCATTTAGAGACCCTTTAGAACTGTGAGATCACTGTCGGGCCACTCAGTGTGTTGAGAGACGTTGCAAGGGGAGGGTGTGTCTCTCTCAGCCTGCCGCCCCAAGATACGACCGGGCGGCAAAAATATACGTTTATCACCACCCAAATGCTTTTCCCACTTGTGTTATCGCTCTTCAAAGTTTATATGTTTATCATATAAGTAAAATAAACGCACATGGAGTAGAAATAATGTTTTTTTTTTGGTAAATATACGGTAACAAATTCTGTCAGAATTGAAGGTAAAGCATATAACTACGTTCGTCAACAGGTAATTTAGTGCTCCTTAGGTTAATATACATAGAGAGGACAATCAAGGTCACAAAGCATGTGCATGAGAAGTTAGTGTGGGTAATTTACTGATATTTAACAAATTAACAGTGACTCCTCACCAATGACATAATGCCAATATGGCGCTCTTATCTGCTTAGGGAGCCCTCTATGAGCAACCTGCCTCGCTCGACAAAAACTACCAAATAACATCTTAGGTGGCACGTGAATTACCTATGGAATGTCATGAATCGGATACCACTTAGAAAAATAGATGAAAAAGAGAAGAAATGTACTTTAGATATTAAGCTGAGTTGCACTTACCATTCCTCACTTGTCAACTGTCTCGAGGCCCCCACTTCCCTTAGCCTGAGTTGTTCTTCTTCAGCGAGCGTACTCGGTGTCATTACCTTCGCCCCTGGTGTCCACTGTCTAGCTCCCGCCGGCTTCGTGAACCTTCACAGCGAGTCATTTTTCATAATTGAACTTGCTTAGCCGTGCTAGGAATGTATTTCAGAGCAGTAAGGCACAATTTTTAGCTTGTTGCACTGTGACCACTGTAACCTATTGGATTTCCTGGCGAACCCACGTGGTGATAATAAGTGGATCATCTGCCTTGTATTGTGTTTATAATTTTTCTCAGCTAGCTTTGCTGAATTGGAGGCCTATGTTTAGCCCAGTTTTCCAGGTTCTGCAAAGTTTTGAGTTTCACACTTTGGCCAGTGGGGTTGTTTGGGAGCTGCTTCTGGGTAATTCTATTCCTCCATAAATTATGTGATATGATGGTTCCACTTCTCCTAGAGGTGCTGTCCATATGTCTCGTGTTGGCGTATTACAGTAAGAGTTTATCAACGCTCTGCATCAATGCCCCAGCTCATGATAACCTGCCTCCTTTCTAGTTTATTTTGAGTCATTGTTCTATTAATATTTGTCGCCTTAAACTATAAGTACTGTACTGTAATATTTATATTATTGTGTATTTATTTATCCTTGTGCTTGCCCCTCTAAATGTTGCTGGTAGCCTAGCTTCTCAGGATATTTGAGCCACGGCGGTCGAGTGGTGAGCACGCTTACGTGTGAATCTGCTTGACCTTGGTTCGATCCCAGCCAAGGCGGACATTTAGTGGGTGTTGTAGTACGTTCTAGCATGTTTCACATGGTTGCACCCAGTCGGGGGACACCTCGACGACGTATACAGACTAATAACATGCATAACAAAGCCACTCCAACAGCTTCCTCTCTCTCCAACACCCCTTCTCCCCTCTCTACACACTTCAGAAAAATAGGAAAAGTAGAATGTAGAAACGAGGTGCCGTTGTAAAGGCTTATCCCTCAATACCTTCACCTGACCTATTTGTACACTTCAGAGGCTCTCACAGTTTTTTATGCTTACTTAGTTGTCATTGGTAACAAGTCAGAATTCAATTTTGATTCGATGACTGATAATTTCAGTTTATCGGAATCTCTCCGTCTTGCTTACTTTAAAGTACACTTTTCTGAGAGGTGGATATCTTGGATTTCTGGTACCTTGGGGGGGGGGATGAAGGTAACCTTTTCCTAAATGCTAGGTTAGGTTCACAGGTCTATAGATCTGCGCTTTCTCCCTCCTATCTTACAATATCTACCGTTATGTCTGGGGGGGGGGGGGGTCGTCGGGAGGGCCTGGTCCAAAGTGTAGGTCAGGTATCGGGTTCTTCAGGTTCCCTAAACCTTCCCTTCGATCTCTGATCCCTTTGGCTATCTTCTCCTTTTTATACATCGGAATCGGTGGAGTAACATGGTTCTCTACACTAGCCAATTGATATTGTTTCGATTTCATGTCAAATGTTGCCGGAATCGACCTGACGAACCATCAAGGTATTGGTTACGTCAACCCCGACATACCATCAAGGTGTTGGTTACGTCGGTATCAGGACATCCCTACATTCCCTGATGCTTCAGTAATGTAATGACCATCGTCAGGATTTTGATGTCCCACACATATTGGGACGTCCGATGAGGTCGGACATTCTGGGCTGAGTTTTTTTTATCTCGATTACACCCCACCCTGACATGGTCGGGTGTCGATACGACAACCTCTATTGGACCGCGATCTACTTTCTCAAATGTTGAGAAAAACGCTCCTCTAGTCCAGTCACCCTCGCCATATGTATCAATTGGAAAACCTTGCAGGTCCGACATCTGACTATTCACTTAGTCCATCATTTTTTTTGCACCACACACATCTGCCATCCTGTGCGTGGTCTTTCCACGCATCTCGGTTGGGCTACCCCCAAAGGGTAGCCAAGTCGATCCCCACCTGCCCGCGGTGACCTTGCAGACACCACTTTCCCTTTTTTTCTTTTCCATTTTAATTTTTTTCTATTGTGGTGGCACTGACGGGGACGGCGCTACCTGGGGTCTGTCCCAGGTAGTTATTTTCAAGTTTTTTTAAAACTAGGGATCTTATTTTTAATCAGATACGAAATACAGATGTTTTTGTTTTTAATTATTGGTTACTTCCACTGAAATGGCAGCAGGCAAGCAGAGTTGCAGTTGTGGGAAGGTTGTGGGCAAGGCCAAATCGCTGGGCTGCTACTTGTGTGGTACCTATTTTCACGTTAACTGTATAAATGTTGATGATGAGGACCTCAGAGTACTTGCAAAGAAGAAACCTGGATTTAAATGGCATTGCACTGTTTGCGATACCACCCCCCTGGCTGCAAAGGACGCAGCAATTAGTCAGCAGACCTTGGATGACCTGACGGCTGCCCTAGTTGGTGAAGTGAAGACTGCCATTGTAAACGAAGTGAAGGGTGCCCTTGCTGCGGTGGCTGTGGAGATAGAGAGTATTGGTAACAGAATGGATATCCTGGAGACTAAAGTATAAAATAAATAAAAAACAAAAAAAAGAAGGTCCCACCCCTTTCCCATTCTTAAGTAAGCCATTTTAGATTTACAGAAGAGTGACCATTACTTGCATTACTGCATGTCCACTAACATTTCAGTAATGTAAGCATGTTTTTTTTTTTTTTTTTTTTTTTTTTTTTTTTTTTTTTTTTTTTTTATTAAGGTGACAGTTACAAAGTGGTGTACAATCTATCTTATTCTAGTTACATTTTAGTTTATCTTATTGTACCAGTACCTCCCTACAATCAACCTAGTTGTTCCCCAATTCGTCCCTCCGCCACGACCATTTCAAAGTCCAAGTCTCTCACTCTTGTCCTCTGTAGCGGGGAGGACCTTGTACCCCTGAGACATAGGAGTGCAGACCTGAGAAGAGAGAAAGAGAGCCGGCATCTCATCCAAGTTATGACAAGTTGCTGCCCCCGACATTCCCTTGTTTGCCAAGATTGTTCAGCAAACATTTGAAGAGACCAAAAAGGAGCCGACCAAACGCACCACTGAGGTGGTAGATGGTGGAAAGAAAAAAAACTGTCTGGGACCATCAGGTCCTGGTAGTGAAGCCAAAAGACCGATCCTCCGAGCCAGTAAGCCCACCAGATACAAAGGCAATCGAGACTGCTTTGGCTTCGGTTCCGGTTAACAAGTTAACTAGAACTGATTCAGGTGTACTGGTGGTACGACTTCCATCCAAGAAAGCCAAAGAAGACGCAGGGAGGGCCATCAATCAGTGTTTGGGGGTGGACAGTGCCTTCAGTGTCTCCGAACCAAAGAAGATGATGCCAAAAATGACTCTGGTAGGTATTGCTAATGATGCTGAGGATAATGAGATAATTCCCAGCATCCTCAACAAGAACCCAAGAATAAAGTCCCTGGTCGACGATGGCTTAGCTATGAATTTGCTATTCACCAAGCAAAAGAGTGATGCACACGCAAAGACTGCGGTAGTAAAAATGTCACCTGAAATACGCTCTTCCATTGTGGATGATGGCAATTCTGTGTATGTTGGACTTGTGAGATGTCGTGCATACGATCGCTTCTGGGTAACACAATGTTACCATTGCCAGGGCTTTGGCCATACCAGTGACAGGTGTTATCGGAAAAATGAGGATCCAAAATGCAACTTCTGTGCCGGTACTCATAACTCAAAAGACTGCACCAACAAGACTTCCCCCAAATGTATAAATTGTATGAGCTCCACATCAGTTACGGAGCCGCCAAATCATTTCGCCTCAAGTAGAAATTGTCCTCTAATGACAGCTCAGAGAAATAAAGTTATTGAAAACACCAAATTTGTAGGTTCAAAAAAATGAAAAATGCACACGGGAGTCGGTTGAAACTGGGTCTGTTGAATGTTCGTTCCTTGCGTAACAAAATGGATCATATTTGCGAGATCTTGGATGAACGTAACCTTGATGTATTATGTCTCACCGAGACCTGGTTGTTCGAGTCAGATCTGAATATTATCCAGGCGGCATTGCCTAAAACCCATTCCATAATAAATGTTCCTAGGCCTAGGGGAGATCATCCGGGTGGTGGAGTGGCAGTTGTCTACTCCACATCTCTGGTGAATATCTTGCAAATAAGCCATAACCCAGCCCCTCTTTATTATGAACTGTTGGAAGTGGAAATAAAACTCCATCAACAAATTCTAAGAATGGCAGTTGTCTATAGGCCTGGCCATCGTGGCACAGATAGGGGTTTTATGGAAGAGTTTGGGCAGTTTCTCGAGGAATTTTCTGCTAAAACCGGAAGACTTTTGATATGTGGAGATTTTAATTACTGGGTTGACAGCCCTCATCTGAAGCCATTCTCTCCTGAGTTCCTTGAGTTGACTGATCAGAACAATTTTGTAAACCATGTGTCCCACCCAACTCATATTTTAGGACACACCCTTGACTTGGTTTTCTCTCCTGTGGGTTGTGGTGGTGTTCTGGATGTTGATGTTGAGAATGCTGACCCTAATACCTCTGATCATGCTTTGATTACTTTCAGCTTTGATTTCCCTAAGCCACTCACACATGAAAAAGTAATCAGATTTAGAAATTATAAAAATACAGACCAAAATTTGGCTAGCAGTGAAGTAAAACAGTACTTGGAAAGTATTGATACTTCCAACCTTACTTCAGATGAGCTGGTGGAGGTACATGGAAATGCACTTAAATTAGTGTTCGATCATCACTGTCCAGAAGTAGAGAAGAAAATCATAGTACGAGATGATTCACCCTGGTATAGCACTCGAGTTAAATTTCTTAGAAGAGCGCGTAGAAGAGCTGAACGTGAATGGCGGAAAAATAAAACAGACTCTACATGGTTGCAATATCTGTCAGCCAGAAGAGCTGTGGTCCACACAATCAAAGATGAAAAGAAAGTGTATTATCAGGGAAAAGTTGACTCATGTGGTAACGACCAAAGGAGGTTGGCTTCAATTGTAAACAGTTTACTTGGAAAAACAAGAGTCAGCTTAAGACCTTCTGTACCCGATGCCGAGTTGGCTGCCAACTTTGTGGCATTTTTTGCTGGCAAGATAACTCGCATAAGACAGGAACTGGATGCTGCTTCTGTTGGTGAAGAACTTTCAGTTGTACTCCAACCCCGACACATTCCTAATAATGTCCTCTCATCCTTTCACTCAGTAGAGGTGGACATGATCTCGTCCTACATAAGAAACCTCAATAAAACATTTTGCCCGTTGGATCCCATAAATGTTTCCAAGCTACCAAGAGTCTATGATCACACAGTTGAGTTTATTTCCAAAATAATTAATAAGTGCTTCTCTGAAGGTAGCTTCCCACATTCTGAAAAGCATGCACTACTCCGACCTACTCTAAAGAAACCTGGACTTGATGTTGAGAACATGTTGAACTATCGTCCTGTCTCCAACCTGTCCTTCATATCAAAGATATTAGAGCGTGCGATACTTGACCAATTACAACCACTACTTCAGCAGAATGAAACTATCCCAATTTTTCAGTCTGCTTACCGACAGCATCATTCAACTGAAGCAGCACTGATTAGAGTACATAATGATCTAGTTGAGAACATTTGCAATGGTGTGGCCTCACTATTGGTATTGCTTGATCTCTCTGCGGCCTTTGACACAGTGGATCACGAGTTGTTATTGAGTGATCTTTATGATTGTGGTGTGCGTGACTCCGCTCTCTTGCTTCTTGGGTCGTACTTGTCAGGTAGATCCCAGAGTGTGATGGTAAATCAAATTGTCTCGGACTCGACACCCCTGCAGTATGGTGTTCCGCAGGGATCAGTTTTAGGTCCTATCCTATTTATAATTTATATCAGCAGTTTGTCTCTTCTGCTTCGTGCACATAATGTCACCTTTCACCTTTATGCAGATGACACCCAGATTTATGTGAGAATCACAAATATAGTTGATATACGGAGCAAGATGGAATTGTTGATGTCTGATATCAAGAAGTGGATGAGAGCGAGAAAACTTAAACTAAATGATGGTAAAACTGATATTCTCATCATCCGAGGAAATAGAAGAGCTGATGATATAGTAGGTGCCCTCTCCATCAATGTGGGTGGATCTCAGCTGCGACCGGCCAACTCTGTTCGAAATCTGGGTGTATATGTGAACTCCCGATTAGATTTCAAAGAGCATGTAAACCAGATAGTTAAAAGTTGTTACTTGCACATCAAAAATCTCTATTTGGTGAAGCCGTTCATAACCAGACGTTGCCTCCTGACGTTGGTTCACTCATTGGTCTTCTCTCGTGTTGATTATTGCAATGCCCTGTTGGTGGGTCTTCCAAATTATATTTTAAACAAAGTTCAGTCTGTTCTTAACAGGGCCGCAAGACTCATTTTTGGTGTTCCACCTAGAACTCCTACTACATCTCTTCACATAGAACTGCACTGGCTGCCAGTAAGAGCAAGAATAGAATTTAAGTTGTGTTTGGTGACTTTTAAGGTTCTCAAATTTGGTGAGCCTAGGTACCTTGCGGAGCTGCTCAGGCGCCCACCGGCACACCATGGTGTAGTTGTGCGTCATGACAATGACCCTTTTCGTCTTGATGAACCAAGGGCTTTCCAGCAGTCTTCTTTCTTTGAGAGGTCATTCTCCTACATGGCTCCGAGGTTGTATAACAGGTTGCCGCTGTCCATGAGACAACTGAGTTCTGTTGAATGCTTCAAGAGACACCTTAAGACTTTTCTCTTTGAGAGACGCTATGATCTTGAGAGAGGTGTCATGGCAGATGGCTATAGAGTTTAGGCTGTTTTGCCACTGCTAGTGATTGTTAAATGTGTGTTGTATATAAGCCTTCTTTTGATGCATTGATTTTGTTCTTTTTTCTTTCTCTTTCCGAGCGCTAGTGAATTCTTCGGAAAAATTGGCGCTTATGAGAAATAAGTAACATGCTTATTATTATTATTATTATCATCGCTGATGTATGCCGAATTTTACCGATTCCCTGTTGTGTTTGTGTTGTCTAGGGTCAGGAGCCAGTCAGTTTTCTCTATGAATACTGTCTTAATCTCCCTAGACCCGAGGGGCGAGAACGGAGTTGCTTCTATGCGACGCAATTCCTTTATGTAACATTGAATGTAGGAGGCTAGGAATACTCCTCCCCTTGTTGTTGCTGTTCCCCAGGCTGTCTGGCCGAGCAGCCCCAAGGTCCCGAGCAAGGCCAAGGCCATAACCGAGCACCCCCACAAAACCCTCCCTGCTTACCACTAATAAAGCCCAGGTGACCGAAGCCACTCCAAGGCGGGAAGCTGAGGAGGGTGCGGAAACGCCTGGGAAACCAAAGCCCCACCCAAGGCCCTGTGCCCCTCAGCAATTATGAAGGAAAAGTTGAAGGGCAAAGGAAAAAATTGATGCTTTGGCTCCCATTCTGCCAACCTCTAGGTTGGCAGTAAGGAGGTCAATCCACGGAAGAGACGCTGTCACTTGAGATCTAGAAAATATATAAGTAAAAGGAACAGTCAGAGTAAGCTATGGATATGGCATAGATCGCTCAGCTCTCACTCTGATAGGCCGGCCCATCACCACTCCTCCCCTTGTAAAGTTCTCCAACTCAAAGAGACAGAAAGGGGCTAGGGAACATGAAAGTGGTCCCGGACCCTAAGAATCGCAACTTTACAGGTTTCTGTTCAGGCTCTGTCTCGAGTCGGCCACCTGCAGCAATGGGGTATGTGCATGAGTTTATACATACAACATTGAATCTTAGTAATCTCTATTAAAGGTACTGCCCACTGAGCTGGACAGCTGACTAGGTGACCACCTTGGGCCTGAGACTGCTCGCCGACCAAGAATCGGGGGTCGGGCTCCCTAAACATGTCGCACATAATCCCCATCTGTCACACGGCAGTATGTCTTCACCTTCCACTCCTCGGCCACGAGTTGTGTGTGCGATGTGTGAATGTGTACAGCAATTAAAAGGCCTGTAGACTCCGTCGAATTGCGTAGAATGCTAGCCAATCAGCGGCGACGTTTTCTTAACCAAGATCCGCATGCAATTTAAGTCACGGTGGCTGTGTGGTAGTCTGTGCGGTCACACCTAGTCGACGTAGCACACACTCACCATGTATCAGGAACCTGCAAGTAGCCTCTGCACTAAAAGCCCATATCCCTCGCAACAAAAGATCAATGTCTCTGCAATCTTCTTCATCTAGTAAGCGTTGCCGTAAATCTAGTGCAGACAGACCCCCCTCATACAACCCCGGACCCTCCTGCACAGCTAGTCGAGGCCGGGGTGTCAACAAGTAAAGGCAAACATAAGCCTGGCACAGAACCTCCCATCTTATTGGTTGAGGCTGTGCCACGCTCTTCAGGGAAAACGGGCCATAAAATTTCCAAGAAACACCGCTCCCGCGAGTCGGGTAGGTCGATGGGCAAGACCTTGACTTCCGGCACAAGGACGGGCACACCAACCACCAGCGTGTCTCACAAGACCCAGCGTCGAGACTCTAGGGAGCCGAGCAGGTCTGAGGCGTCTTCTTCAACAAAGAGAAAGTCTTCCAGTTCTCCACAGAGGCGACACAAGGTACTCAAGGCTGATACTTCCACGTCGAGCAATGGCCACCACCATGAGTGAGCCCATAAGATATCTAAACATACTCCACCTCTTATCTTCAGGGGTCAATGTTTTTCGCTTCATTTAGTAATTCACTCTGGCACAGCCTACAACTCTGCCACGAGTTATAGTACCGAAGCACACTGCACGACCACTACCTATAGTTTTAAATGCTTCTCCACTAGCGCCGATGCTCTTAAAGCACCCGTCACACCTAGCTGATTTTAGGCCAAGACTGTCCGCGACCTAAGGGTCGTGGACAGTCTTGGTCTACGTCGCCGCGCATCATGGGCCGTCGCCAACATAACAAACAGGTCGGGATGGGTCTTCACATACCCCCTCAAAAGTTCTACATGCACAACATTGAAAATCAAGTCGGCGTTGAGTGAGGTAAAAGAATGGGACGGGAAGGGGATGGGAGGCTGATGGCGTGTGACGGCGCTTGATGGCGCTTGACGGGAAAAGGTAGGCGTCAGTGCGGCGGCACACGGCACCATAAATGAGGTCTGCGTCAGGCGGCGTCACCATAACAACCTGCGGGGATCAGCAGCGGCTTGCGGCGACCCAACGATGCCCTAACGGTCAATATATAAATAAACGACATAATTAAATAATTAAATAATAAATATATTATCAATAACCATCAAAATATAAGATTAGGTATATTAGTTACAGAAAAAATGAAAAATAACAACATTCAATACATAATTAAATTAATAATAATAATAAAATAACAGAATTAACTGAAATAATCAGTTAATAATCAGCCGTCCATACTGAAGGGGTCGCCGTCCATCGGCACAGTAATACATATTGACGCCGCCCTACCTCCTGTCGACGCCGTTCGTCGGGTCGTTGTCAACGCGCTACGCCGCAGATCGGCACTCCAGCGGCGACCTAGGTCTCACCTTCAGTCCTGCATGAGCGCCGCTCTACCCCGTCAGGTCGCCGTCAGGCGGCGTGGCCATCCATACTGCGTCCCGTCCAAAACTCACCCCCCCAAATCCTTAAGCTCGCCGCCGAAGGTCGGCACTCCTGATCACGACTAAAGGTCGTGGTCAGTCTTGGCTCAAGTCGGCATGGTGTGACGCCTGCTTAAGCCGGAATGCCTTATCCCGACACTTGGAAGAAGATCTCGAGTCGGGACAGAGGGTTAGCTCTCAAGTGAATGATGATCTCTCTTCTCAAATCCTGGGATCTGACGAAGAGGACAAAGACGAGGATGTCTCAAGTCTCAGATGCAAGTCACCGTCGTCGAATCATGCATCCCGACATGAAGCTTCACAAGAGGCATACTGTGAGGAGGATTCCATTCAAGAGGAGCCACGGACTCCTTCCTATCTGTGGACGAAGAACAAGGGATGCCTTCACCAAGAACTCAGTGAAATCTAGGCCTTCAGACGGCTAGGGCAGTTGATTTATTACATAGGCAAATTCCTGCTGTACTAGTCTCCATCGAAACCTGTACTGGTTCAGCCCCAAATCCCAGTGCTGTTAGGTTCACCAGTTATCAAACATAAGCCTACATCTCTTCCAGTTGTCCCTACAACTAGTAAAGCTCATACCATGCCAGCACTTCCGCTTTGGACACAAAGTTATCCAATTTTATCACCAATGTCAGGAGCCTCTTCATAAGTCATTGCACTTAAGATCTAAACCATTGGCACTCTTATATGGGCCGGAATCGGAATGGTCAGAGATAAGCGTGACACGCCAGTTGGAAGCGGCAGTGTCGGCATCCGGTGATCTCCCTATACCAGAGGGTTTGAGGACAGAAGTGTCGGAGAATAGGAAGCTTTGAGCCAAGAACTCTGACGATGAGATACTGAATGTTGTTATCAAACCTTGTCCGTCAATGACGGATTTCCAAATTTTTGTATTCTCTCAGTCACCAGCTTTACGAGCAGTCTTTTCTTTGAAAACCTCAGATTTTAATAAGAATGAGGTATATACTGACCTTAAAATGCTCCAGGCTTTTATCGAGTAATTCGGGTGTATTGTAGATAGCGATGAAATTTCTCTTGAACCTATGATCAAAATCTCTCAGGTTGAAACAGGCCCTTGGGTGGAGTGGGAGACAAAAGGCTCCATGCTAGGTAGTGCTATCACTGATTTTAAACCTCATCCGCTACCGACGGACGATCATAAATGTGCTGCATTTTTTGTCTCCCACTCCTCCCCCCCCCCCCCCCCTGTCGCAAAAGCTCATGGACTTTTTCTGTGCACCACAATTACAATTCCTATCTGTAGAAAATATATTTAATGTACCTACTCAAGCCATGCTTGATTGCTACCAAACACACTAACAGCAGGGCTCACCGCTTAGTGTCACATTTGTTGATGGCCCACCAATGGGGGAAAATAAAAAAATTGTCTGCTATTTTTCCCGCCTTTGGTTCGCACCGAACCTAAATTTGTTGCTATCGAGTGAATTGAATTTTTTAAATCGCAGTCATCAAAATATCACTTGATTTCTATAGTCATGAATGTTACAGATATATTACTCTCAAATTCTATTCAGTACATTGTCCAATATACAAAGTATTTATGATAAATAAACACGATTCTATTACGCCTACACAAACACATGGTAAGCCCCCTAAAAGTAGTCCTGTTAATATTTCAATAGATAGGTATCCATGTCCTAAAAATGATAATAATATGTATAAAAACTCGAGATGAACGTATAAAATAATCAGCATTAGCCACTTTACTGGAAATTAGATTATACAATTATAAACTAGTTTCTGAAATGGCACGAGCATCATAAATTGATGCCAGTATTCGCTAGCCATAAGAATTATGGCTATAATTCAATATAAACCAAACTACTCGAGCAGTCAACATCTGTTCCCCACTTTACTTACTTTGTTAAATTTGACATTTGTTGTGCATCTATGTGCACACTAGCAGTAATGGTGGTAGATATTTGTTTCCCATCGATGGAAATCTTAATATAATGTGGATTATAGCCTTAATAAAGGTAAAATGCTCAGTTAAATGGTGTGCGTGCGTGTGTGTGTATTACAAGGTTGCCAATGCATATCCACTCCCAACTCGCCCAAAAGTAGCCCAATCACCTAATATCGCACAACACAAAGTTTCAGCTATTTTAATCCTATCACACATTTTCTTATATGTTTATCTTTAACAGCCATGCGTGCATGATACTATGAGTTCCCCATATATAACTAGGCCTAGTCCCATATACAGTATATGAGTAGTACGTGTCACATCATCTAAACATTAATGAAATAACCATATACATGATTATCACAATCATGCACTCATCAAATTTGCATCAATGTCCCAATCCCCTCTCACAAGCAATCACTTGATTATTCAGTCACCGCCACATAGGTTACCATGCATGTATAGTACAAGTTTACAACCAATTGAAAGCCATGATGAACGTTTGTATGAAATGTAGCCTAGCTACTCGACACTCGATAGGCTATCTCGACACCTCTACAACTTGAATAAATAATATATAGAACCAGCCCAATTACGCTTTCCTCAATTTTAGTTAGGATAGTACTTCAGAGGCTATCAACCCCATCACGCCGTAAAGCAAGAATATAGTTAGGAATAGAGCCCCTTTTTGAGAAATGTACGTCCTTCCTTCAATCTCGCAAATCTACGCTCCCAAACTAGCCCAATGGTGCGAACAAAAGAAGACCTTGGCAACACTGTATATGTTTATCACGACGTGGTCAGCTGGTCACCGAAACCCTCGACCTTGAAAGGGCAGTGTTGTCAGTCTTTTTTTTCATCATCTTTTTCGAATTTCCTGCATCTCCACGTATGTAATTTGCTGCCACTGTGTTCAATGACATTCTCATACACATTGACTGATTTCCTGTCACTGGTATAATAAGATATATAGCCGGTAACCTATTTATGTGCCCGATTTGAGAGTGGATTATTAAATCGGTAACCTATAAGCGCATGGGAGCTTGAGTTGTAGTCTGCGGATGCGTAGACATTCAACCGCCAAATGCTTCAAACTAAAGAATATAATACCATTTGTTCAGCCAATATCTACTGAAACACGTATTTGTTAGTAACTAAAAAGGAAGTAAATGCAGTACTTCAATGAGTATTACACATTTCGCCAATGAGTATTACACCACATTAGATGAAACTAAATTTCTAGGTCAGGAAGCTGATATTTATGTATCAAATTATGTTAATTATTATATATTCACTTCATTAACGAGTATATAACCATCATATTATGAATCTAGTAAAAATATACTACACAACTATGTGTCATAGATAAGTTGCGAACTGTATTAAACCTCTTAAATCACGAAAACCCTCAAAACACCTCAATGGTGCATCACACACGATAGTCATTTGAATAAGACCCCCAGCGCCATCTGGATTTTTAGCACAGTTTTCTCTCATTAGCGGCCTCAATGCAGAGAATTATTGATTCACTTGAGGAGCCCTGCGTCTAGTACGACGCTCGTCCCTAGTTAATTCTCTGATGACATTAGGTGATACACGAACTGCTGTTCTCGAGGCATTCTGTTGCCGACAAGACCTGCGTGTCTTCTTTTGCAAAAGACAGCCTCAGGACGGTTAAGCAATGAGCACACTTCCAAGTTCTGGGAAGCTGTTTTAGCAACAGAATAGGAACAGATATATCGTAATATAAGTGGTGCACTGCAAACTACCGTTACACTCTTGTCCCCTATTTTTGATCAACAGTTCTTTGCTAACGAGGTCTGGACCCAGGTCAATCACATGTTAGCTAGGCCAGAGATGTCTGCTTTCAGAGCTAAACAGACTAACTTGCCTACTTCAGGTACAAAGAAATTTTGATATAAGCAAAAGTCAAAATAATAATTTCAGAAACCAACCTTCTACCAAGCTCCACGTCGGGAATGGGCACCAATCCTGAATTGGGGGAAATGCTCGAGGGCAGGGTTGTCAGAAGGGCGGACAGTATCCCCTTAAAGGTGGTAAGGGAGCAAGGAGAGGGCAAGCAGCACCATCACTGCAACCCGATGCTAAACCTAGAGAAAATTCTAAATACAAAAAATAATCTCACCCATTACATGTACTCCACAAGTCAAACTAGGTCCAGTCGTCCAGCCACAGGGGTGCGGGCTCTCAGACCAGTTTCAGGAATACAGTACAATCAAAATCTACCTACCAAAAATGTTTGGGCGTGTCACAAGGCCTGCCCTCGGGGCACATTGGCGAACAAAGTAGTTCAGGAAGGGCTCTCATGGTGTTGGCTCCGCAAACCTCCACTATGTGTACCAATGACCAAAGTCTGTGTTTCTTTGGAGGCGGAGGCCATTATTCGCGAGATGCTCGAGAACAATATTCTCGTTCCGACTAGTCTGTCCCAAAAAGTCTTAACTTACCAACTATTTCTGGTACCCAAACGAAATCGCAACAAGTGTCGCCCAGTCATAGACCTGTCGAACCTGAACAAATTCATTGTCAATCACAAGTTCATGATGTTGATTGTCAGCCAAGTATGACTCATGCTACAACCTTTTGTATGGATGACTTCACTAGATCTCTCAGAAGTGTACTGGCACGTTCCTATAAACATAGGTTTCAAAAGTAACTGGCCATCCAGTACTGTACTTAGATCAGACCCTCGTGTTTCAACGCCTTCCATTCAGGTTAAATCTTGCACCCAGAGTTTTCTCGTAGCTTGTCCGACAAGCTCTTCTCACCCTGTTGAACTAAGGTATCACAATTCTATACTATCTGGACAACTGGTTCATTTTAGGCGATTCACCAGAACAAGTTCTTAGGTAGCGATAAGATATATGTAGTGTAGGGGATATAGATTGTAGTGAGAGATGTTCTTGGGTAGCTATAAAATAGATGCAGTGTAGGGGATATACAGTAGGTTGTAGTGAAAGATGTTCTTAGGTAGTGTAAGGGATATACGTAGTGCAGGGGGTATAGTGAGAGATGTAGAGTGTAAAAGAACAAATAGGGACGTAGGGAAGAAGGGGCATGCCTCTTATGGGCCAATATCCTTTCTGCAGATTTCCATTTTTCTTATGTTCTTAAGTATTAGAAAACACAACTGTGGTCATAGATTATGTTTCACGACTCGGATTTTGAATACATTTTAAAAAGTCCGTTCTACTACCTCAGCAACAAATGCAATAGGTGAGACTAGTTTGGGATTCACTGAAGCTGGCAATCCAACAAAGTCAAGACAATGCGACTCAATTACGTCGCAAGTTGTTTCGTTTTCTGCACAGTCACAATGCCACTCGTAAGTTTTGTGATTCATTGATCGGGAAACTAAACTGGGTTCAATTGATGGTTCCTTTAGGTCGGTTGCGCCTAAAAAGATTAATCCTAGAAGGGAACCACACCTTTCCCTTATTTCTTGACAACTGCTTGTTAACGATTCCACTTCGGATAACCAAGTTAGTCTAGTTTTGGGCTCAAAAGCACATTCCGACAGCAGTTCAGCCATGGTTCTCTCCTCCTCCAACGGCTTGGATAGATACCGATGCGTCGGGGACTCGAACTCTCTCAGAAAGAATATTAGAACTAGCCCACAAGATAAAAATACATATCCATGCGACATATCTGCCAAGGGTTGCAAACCTATGGGCAGCTGCATCTGTCGAGAGGACAGTGCTCCCTTGTGGAGTGGAGCCTCAAGCAAACCGTCTTCCGCCAGATGATTGCTTTGAAATACCACCCACAATCTATTTGCGTCCAAACAGACGAGCAAGTTACTTCAATACTTGACTCGTTGGACACGGACCTCAGCAGGCGGTCCTGACGAGTTATCGGAGAATTGGAACAGGTGGACATCCATCTATCTGTTTCCACCTCCAGACGCATCCCTGATGTGCCAGGTAGTCGACAAACTACGAGACTATCACAGGATAGTAGCCCTGCCTGATCGCTCCAGTATGGCCGGCTCAAGCATGGTATCCACAGCTGAAGGTGTGGTGGAAGAACCCTGTGTCGCTCCCGGTTTCGAGTTTCCACTTAAAGACGATTGTCAACCTCAAGACCTCGCTAACTTTCGCCTTGTGGACATTCAAAATGCCAAGTGGTTTGACTTCTATGGGGGTAGCGTCACCAACAAATTAATGCAAGGCTATGCAGAGTCTACAAAACGCCAGTATCAGTTGCATTGGTCTGTTTTCACGATTTGGATCGTAAAATCACGCCAACAGATACTTTAGATAGCTTTCATATTAAAATATCTAGACTATCTGTTTAAACAAAGACATCTCTGTGGCGTGACATTACGCAATCATCTTACGGCTATAAGAGCACTCTTTTATGACTTGACGGGTCTATCCATGCCTTTGATTTAGGAGAAATGTTTTATACGTGCATGCTTCCGACCCCAATCACTGCCCCGACAGCTAATGCCTATCTGGTCACTCGATCGCGTCCTGGCAAAGCTAAAATCGCCCATATGCAATAAACAACCAATGTTGGAACGTTTGCTTACGGAAGCTCTTGTTTTAATGGCTTTAGCCACGGGTGATTGTGTGTTGGAGTTGACAGCTATGTCGCAGTCTCCCAACTGCTTCAAGTTGACGCCTTAAATTAATTTTGTAATTATAGCTCCAGAACCCACTTTTATTGCAGAAAACGAATGAGAAGATCACGTCTTCCGTCAGTTTTCTGTATGTGCTTTAAAAAGGGGCATTGAACATCACCTACTATGTCCAGTACAGGCCCTAAAAGCCTACATGCTGAAATGTAGACCAGCAAACCCTGCTCACCTGTGGGTATCGCCGGAGACTGGATTGAGGCTGAGGAAGAACTAGGCGGCTGCGCACATTGTTAATGTAATTCGTGAATGTAATCCAGGCGTTCTTTGTAAAACACACAATGTTCATAAATTGGCGGTATTACTCCACTTCTTACACAATTTTTCAGTTGGTGACATTATGTAAACTAACCTCTGGTCTTCCTGCCACACCTTTCTCTCCCGATACCTATCGGTAAATCTGGAGAAACCACACGTACAATGTGTGGCCCTAAGACAGAAAGTGAAAATTATGTACATATCGCTATTTCCCCTGTTCCTATTTAGTTTTTAGAAAGAAAAGGGGGAGAGTTGGAAAGGCACAGCATCCTTACCCTGTTGATAGTACATAGCTTCTGTTGTTTGGAGAATAATTCTAGTCATACAAGTCAGTACCATTTATACTAAGAATTAATTGTAAGATAATAGGAAACATTATGTTCCAAGATATAGTTTGCTATGAGATACTGGGATGTCCTATCTTCATACTTCATAGGATAAAGTATGTGTACGAAAGAGGCATTCCTTTTGTGCCTAGTTAGGTTACACTATTATTTTATATTTTTGTATTTAATATAGCTTAAGGCTACAAACACTGTACCTAATTATGAATTAAGGTTACACGATAACTATGTACTCACTATCATATTACTTAAGTCTGTGATATACAATTATTTGTGATAAGTGACAAAGGGTCATGATTTCATAGTACCTTTGTTACACTTCAAATATGTTCATTTGATTACAACGTCGAACTAATGTTCAGTTGTATATTATATCTTTCCGCAGTGTATATAACGGCACACACTGTATCAATTTTAAATAAGATTGATATTAACCCTTTACGAGCGGCCTATGCGGTTTATTTATATGTACCGCCCAGCGGGGTGTTTTTAGCCAAAATAGGGCTGTTTACGTGATCATTTTCATGCCTAAATAAGACCCAGAACGTAAAACAAGTATCTATCCCTGAAAGGGCATAAACAGAGCTTTCGAATGACACCATAACGATCCTTTTATGATGGCTAGTTTTCTTGCAATAACCGTGCAACGCGAGTGCAAAAAGCATGTAATTAGCCACTTTCCCGATACAATTCCGTATATAGCGAGTGAGAGAGGTAGGAGGGAGGTGAGATTCGTGTCAGTAGGTTCGCCGCGGTGGTCTGGAGCAGTCATACACTCGCTACTCTCCTGCCACCACTTGTCTCTCTCTCTCAGCAACATTACGTGCTGAAATTGCCACTCGAGTTATGTCGAGCGCCGCCACATAGTCCAGCTTTATTTAACTCGACTTATGTGGTGAGCCGCTTTTTAAGGGTTAAGCAGTTGTTTTCCCATGAGGTTAAATGGTAATGTAGCAGACTCTAGTTTCTAACTAACTAATGGAGTTACACGGGTTATAAGAATGTTTTACATAGTAATGTCCCACTGCCAATCCTAGAGTTTGGCATGATGTCATTGGTGAGGAGTCACTGTTAACATACACTGTAGGTTTGATCCACAAAGGGATGAGAGGAAGCCTAATATTTATAAAGTGACTCCGAACCAATGACGCGAGTACCCTCCCTCCACCCTTTCCCATTCCTACCTTGCTTTCGTGAGATATCGGAAGAACAACTCAGGCCAAGGGAAGTGGGGGCCTCGAGACAGTTGACAAGTAAGGAATGGCAAGCGCAACTCAGCTTAATATCTAGAGTACATTTCTTCTCTTTTACTTATATTTTTCTAAGTGGCATCCGATTCATGAAGTTCCATAGGTAATTCATGCGCCACCTAAGATGTTATTTGGTATCTAATGATATGTCGAACAGGTTGGAAGAGAGGTATCCTGACCAGGATTCGAACCCACTCATCCCAGGTATATTTTGGAGAGCTGGGCACCGTAACCAATCTCATGGCCGAGTGGTTACGGTGCCCATGTTATTTGGTAGTTTTTGTTGAGCGGGGTTTGCTGCTCATAGAGGGCTTCCTATGCAGACAGAGCGCCAAATACGAATATTAGCATTACGTCATTGGTTCGGAGACACCTTATAAATATTTGGTTTTCTCTCATCCCTTCGGGGATCAAACCTATAATTTAGGTTCGGGGCTTGGGGCTACGTATTGTGACGCACGTCAGCTCCCCAGCGACCACGAGGGGGTAGCGGTTGGCTTCCCATCCTCTTCTCCCCTCTCCCCAGGCAGTGTAGGCTGTAGGTTATTGATTAAGTTCTAGTTTCTTCCTAGTGCATCATAGTGTCACAGGTAGTCCAGAAATACTCTTTATTTTCACCTGTGACAATGCATTGTATTTTATTCCAGCTGTCATAGATTTAATGTATTAGATGACTCGTGGAAGTTGGAGAGTGTGAGTGAGTGAGAGAGAGAGAGAGAGAGAGAGAGAGAGAGAGAGAGAGAGAGAGAGAGAGAGAGAGAGAGAGAGAGAGAGAAATCAGAGCTTGGTGGTATCGGCGGATTGATATCGTGCAACTTGGTTAGTTACGTCATATCTCGGGCGCCTGATTCGTCGCCGGGCTCCTCCCTCCTGCTCCGTCACCGCTTTCCCGCCGCGTCGGGAATGGATGCGCCTACTCGCACGCACTCCCTTGTGACTTCCACGGGCAGAGCTCCTCTTAGTGCTGTACCGCTAACATCCCTTTGCAATCTATCAGCCCACCTCACCCCCCTATTGCGAACTTTCTCTACCACTGCTTATCTTCTTCTCTCTGTATATCCTACTATTAATTAACTGCCCTTCCCCTTGACGTTGATTTCATATATCCGTCACTGTATTATACAGCGAGCTCTCAGAGATATTATATGTACGTAGTTAGGCATTTTGGATCAGAGGGTTATCCATTTTGGTTTGGGGAGGTTTGACATACTCATCGTGTTGCCCCAACCTTATTTTCTTGGGTGTCTGCCAGGTTAGTCGATGCTAGACTGGGGAGAGGCTATCAGGTTACAGTTTCCTATGAGCATAGACTTCGTTGAGCCTATGCAACTGTACCGGATACCTGCGGAGGCCTAGGTCATTTTCTTGTCTGTGTACCTTAGAGCCTAGCACTGTGTTGGCGTGAGGGCGTTTGCCTAGTCCACCCAGCACTGTGCTAGCTCGTTAGCTTTTGACTTAGGAGGTTCGCCAGGAGAGAACCAGGTACACAAGACCTGGATCTCTCAAGAGAGCACCCCGTCATTCAATGTAACTAGGCGCACAGACTTGAGAATGACACTAGGCTACCGAGCAGGTGGCTCGGCCCAGGTAGCCTAGCCTACGACTCCCTTGCTAGACTTCGTCCACCTGGCAGACCTCCGATTGGGGTTTATAATCTCATTGTGTATCTGTGTGCAGCATTGTTGCTCCTTATGTTTATAGTAAGTCGTGATTGTTGCTGAGAGACCCAACCAGAGCAGGCTAGTGCCTGGTGGGAGAAAGCACATCTTTTTGTGGTTAGAGTTTAGACTGCCGACTGTTTTATAATTACACCTGTGCCAGATAACACCGTATGTCCCTACACTATATATGTTCCCACAGTAATAATACACAGATCAGAATCCGAGACGTACTTCTTAGTTGCATCTGACTTTTGCAGAAGATTCTGGCATGATGCTTTAGGACTTTCTTTGTTTCACTTTCTTTCAGACAGGAGTGACAGTTTACTGATTATTTAACGTAACGTTAATTATCCTTCTTCTAGTTTGCTATTAAATCGTTGCTGCGATTTAATTACGCTATCTATCTTTTTCCTTGTATACCTTAATAAAGTAATCGTATGTTGTATGAGTATAGGCTGCTTCAGTGATCATCAGCCTATAGTGTGCACCTTTTACCGAGTCATAGGATACCTCGTTGTCCAGGCACGACTCAGGGCGGTATAGGTGTTTTGTTCTCCAGTGGTTAAGGCAGGGGTTGGAACTAGTGTTACCGTTGTTGCATTTAGCCTTATCTAGTCCAATGAAGAAGAGCCCTGTGTCTTGTAGAACCTGGATCGTAACAGTATCCATATTCTTGTTGAGTATATTCAAGACATCACAACTCTAATTCTCATAATTGTCAAGTCTTCGATTGGTCCATGACCCCAAGTCTTTGCTCGAGTTATCGTTCTTTGGTAATTCAGCAGTTTGTAAAACTCATACCTGTCATTCAGAAAAGCATCATACTGATAATTGTCTCTTCACCATCATAATTATTTACATCACAAGAAACATTGTACTATACTGTACATTACAAAGACACAATCTTTAATTTCATATTATCCTGCTTTCTGATTATCCTGCTTTCTGATTATTGTTCTCCCTTCTTTCACTCTTTCTCCGCTTTCTCTCATGCTCATGCACAACACTACTCTCGTCTCTTGAAACTCGTTCCCACATAAGTCTTGATTCATTGCGATCAGGCTGAAGAGTGCTGCCAAGTGATTCTGAAGGACAAAGTTGTAGATGTGTCATATAATTAACTTATGTTCCTTGATCATAGAGGAGGACATGGCAACTCCCTGATACTCAGTGGGGGTATTCTCAGAGGCCCATTAACTAAATGTAGCTAGAGCCTCCAGCAGCTGTAAGATTTCTGGTTTAAGTGGGTGAAGTTTGTTTTTTCTGGCTCGTAAGGGAAGCTGGTGAGAATATTATTCTATCTGGATAGCATGCAAATTGGATAAATGTAGTTTTAGAAGAGATACAGGCTAGTTCTGATTAGGGAACAGTTGTAGATGTGCAAATATGTTTGTTGAGTGCTATAATAGGTTCAAGAACGATAGAAATATTCAAGGTACAATGCGGTTAAACTGAAACAAGGATGAGATGGGTCGAATGTGATAGGGATCTGCCTTATGTGGGCCAGTTTGCCTTTTGCAGACTCTCTTTTTCTTATGTTCTTATGCATATTTTTGTGGAGTTTAGTGAAGTATACACAGCTACATACTCCTATTCTGGGTTTTGGTGACAGCGACTATGTAGATTCACCTCAAGCATATAGAGCTATTTGTTATTATCTCTGAGGGATGGATTGAAGTGCTTAACAATGTTTTTTATATTATTAACAAAATTTATCATATATTATTATTATTATTATTATTGTTATTATTTTTATTATTATTATTATTATTATTATTATTATTATTTCATTATGATTGTCAATGTATACTGATAGAAATATTTGTTGAAAGTGTTTTTCTTCAGATGCTGCATTTACAACGTTCAAAAGTATGAATAAGCTTGAATATGAATCAAGTAAAATCAAATGCCTACAAGGAGGAATAAGATATAGAATAAATATTCCGTAATAATTGAATAAATACTCCATGGATATATTTTCCGAATATTGATGTAAGATATACAATAATTTCAAAGAAACAAATTAAGTATGGAATATCATATAATGACAAATAAAGACCATGGTATACATATAACTACCAGGATGTTTGTCCTTATGATTAATCCAGGAACACAACTTGGTATTGCTCACTTCTTACTTGTGCATTTACATTTCTTAGTTACTGAAGTTGGGTGAGCAAACGCCCAAGAGTTTCTATCCCATTCTTTATTGTTAATTTTATGTTGGTATCCATAGAGGCTTAGAGCCTCGACATTGTGCTATCCAAGAAAAAGAAAAAATGTCAGAGGAGTTCCATGCCACTTTCAATGCTTACTTTGATTCTGTCCAAATATCTAATCTTAGGAGTGATATATTTATAACAGTATAATTTTCTGTACACAAGCAATAACCGGCAAACTCGAAACATATTTTTTTAGCCCATATTTTCTCTTTGCCGTGATTTACCATTCATTAACCTTAGTCTGTTAGTATTGACTCATATATACAATTGTTCATAATGTAATGTATATTAACGACCTTGATGTAGGCATAAAGAGCAAGATTGGATAATTTGCAGATGACGCCATAATAGGTAGAGTTATTGATTCTGATAATGATATTCAGGCTCTCTAAGGAGATCTAGATACACTACACGAATGGGTAGTAAATTGGCAGGTGAAGTTGAAATTAGATAAATGCAGTGTAGTAAAATTTGGTAAACCGGTAGAAAATGCAGGTTATAAATTCGATAACATTACCCCTGGGGGTAACTCTTTCGTCTCTGTCTATCCTCTAACGTCTTCCCTTCATGCTGGAAGTTTGCTCACATTCAACCTGTCCCAAAGAAGGGTGACCGCTCTCAACCCTCCAACTATCGTCCAATTGCTCTTATCTCTTGTCTTTCTAAAGTTTTTGAAACTATTCTTGCTTCCAAATTTCTTAAGCATTTCTCTTCTCATAATCTGCTCTCAGATCGCCAGTATGGCTTCCTTAAGGGTCGCTCTACTGGTGATCTTCTTTCATATCTTACTAACTCTTGGTCATCCTCCTTTCGGGACTTCGGTGAGACTTTTTCTATTGCACTAGACATATCGAAAGCCTTCGATAGAGTCTGGCATAAATCTTTAATTTCTAAACTACCCTCCTTCGGTTTCTATCCCTCCATCTGTGCCTTTGTCTCTAATTTCCTTTCCGGCCGTTCCATAGCCGCGGTTGTGGACGGCCATTGTTCACTTCCTCACCCTATAAACTCTGGTGTTCCTCAGGGCTGTGTCCTATCTCCATTTCTCTTTCTAATTTTTATAAATGATCTCCTTAACTGTACCTTAATTCCCATCCATTCATACGCAGACGACTCAACCTTACACTACTCCATTAGTTTTTCAGAACGCCCCAGCCAGCAATCCCTCAACGACAAACGTAATGAAGCCATAGAACTCTTAAATTCTGATCTAAATACTATTTCCAATTGGGGCAGAGAAAACCTTGTTAACTTTAATGCTTCCAAAACCCAATTTCTCCATCTATCTACCCGTCAGGATCTCCCAGCGGACTATCCCTTATTCTTCAACAATACAAAAATCAACCCTTCATCTTCTCTCAATATTCTTGGTGTCTCTTTTTCTTCTGCTCTCATTTGGAAGGACCATATTACCAGTCTTGCTAAGGCAGCCTCCCAGAAGCTGGGTGTGCTCAACCGCCTTAGGGGATTCTTTTCCCCTGCACAGCTTCTTGCTCTGTACAGGGGCATAGTGCGCCCTTGTATTGAGTATTGTTCACATGTGTGGGGAGGTTCCTCTCACACCGCTCTCCTAGACAAAGTTGAAAGGAAGGCCTTTCGTATCATTAACTCCCGTCCACTCACCAACTCTCTGCAATCTCTCTCTCTCCGCCGCAATGTTGCATCTCTCTCGCTATTCTATCGCTACTATAATAATCAGTGTTCCTCAGAGCTATCCCAGTGCATACCACCTCCTTTACGTAGGGCACGTGGTACCCGTCTTGCAACTCAATCCCACCCCTACTCTGTGCAACTCTCCAACCCAAGAGTGAAACGTTACTCTCAAACTTTCTTCTACTCAACATCTGAGCTCTGGAACTCTCTCCCAGAATCAGTCTTTCCCTCTTCCTATGACTTAAATTGCTTCAAACTCCGTGTGTCCAGGCATTTTGGCTCGAACGTCCCTTGATTTTGGCCCTGTCACTCTTTCAACTATGGGGGAGGCACTCGCTATAGGCACTTATGCCTTTTGCCTCCCTCAATCACATAAAAAAAAAAGGGAATAGAATATGCCCCACGTGCCTTCTGCGTGTCGTAAGAGGCGACTAAAGAGGTTGGGTCGGTGGGCTTGCGACCTCCACCCGGAAAAAATACCTAAGCAAAGAAAAACGAACGAACAGCCTCGGATGCAGACGAAACCTATGTTGACGAACCACGACCGACTAAGGACATTCCTTCGGACATTCTGAGAATGGCTACATGGAATGTTAATGGCATGAATGATGGCACAAAAGAGAGAGAGGTTCTGGAAGTGCTAGTGAATGCCAGGCTGGATGTATGTGGAATGACAGAGACCAAATGGAAAGGTTCAGATGTGAGAGAGTGGGAGTGTGGAATGGGTGTGTGTGCTGGAGTGAGTGAAGGAACAGCGAGAGAAGCTGCGTGTTTGTTTGTAAGTAACAAATGGAAGGAATGTGTAAGAGAGTATGGGTCTGTGGGTTCAAGGATTGTGTGGGTGAGAATGAAAGTAGGAATACAAACGTGGGTGATTGTGTGTGTGTATGCTCCGACAGAGGATAAACTTGAAAGAAAGAAAGAGGAGTTCTGGATGAATGTGGAGGCGTGCCTGGAGAAGTTTGACAAGAACGAAAGAATATTTCTGATTGGAGATATGAATGGTAAGGTGGGTGATAGGAAAGTTGAGGGAGTGGTGGGAGGGTGGGGGGTACCATCAGAGGTGAATGGGAATGGTAGTGCACTTGTGAACGTATGTGTGGGGAGGAGGCTGTGGATAACCAACTCCTTCTTCCGAAACAGAATGATCCACAGGTACACGTGGAAACGGGTGTGGACGATGGAGGATGAGACAGTGGTGGAACGAAAGTCATTGATTGATTATGTATGTGTGGATGAACGAATGAAGAAATCTGTGATGGATGCTAGGGTGTATAGGGGTATTGGAGGGGGTCTGTCTGATCATTATGTAGTGGTAGCTAAGGTTAGGATACAAAAGAAGGGGGTAAGGAGAGCTGGAGGGAGGTGAGAGGAGGATGGAATGGTGAGGAGGGTGGAGAGGTTGCAGGAGGAGGAAGTCAGGGAGGAGTACAGGAGAGCAGTGGAAAGACGACTAGGTGGGTTCGACCTGGAAGTTATGGAGGAAGTGGAGGAGATGAGCAAGGTGTTTAAGGATGAGATATGTGCAGCATGTGAGGAGGTGTGTGGAGTGAGGAGAAGAGGGAGGGGAGTGAAAGGTACAGCATGGTGGACAGAAGAGGTAAGAATAGCTGTGGAAGAAAAGAAGAAAGCATATAGAGAGTGGTTGGGTAGTAGAGGGAATGAAGATTTCGAGAGACAGAAACGAGCGAGGTACGTGGAGAGTAAGAGGGTGGTGAAGAGAGTAGTGAAGGAAAGTAAGAGAAGAGTTGATGAGGAATTTGGAAGGAATCTGAGTGTAAAATAGAGGGAGAGTAAGAAACTGTTCTGGAAAGAAGTCAAGAAAGTTAGGGAAGGTAGCAAGGGAAACAGTAAGGGTGTGAAAGATAAGAATGGGAGAATGCTAGCCGAGAAGTAAGAGAGAGTCGAAAGATGGAGGGAGTACTTCAATGAGTTGTTAAATGTAAGGAATGAAGAGCCAGCAAACATAGCTGGATATGGTATGGGAGGGAGAAGAAGAGAAGCAGTACAAAGGAGTACAAAGGAAATCAAGCAACAACAGATCTAGTGATCCTTCTAGGTTGCTTGTCCTCCAAAACACTGAGGATCAAGTGTCCAAACAGTGGTTTAGAGTGGGCAAGGGAACATTGGAAAGGGAATTACTGCCCTGGAACTAATGTCCGTGGAAGGATTTGGAAGTTAGTAGAGGACAGATGGGTTAGTAACTGAGGGGGGGATAAAATAAAGTTATTCATTTACAAACGCAGTCAGTCGCGGGTTTGATGCGAGATATTTGTCTAGGCGGAGTTTAAATGAATCAACGGTGATGCAGTCTATAACGTTTCGGGGAAGCCCATTCCACAAGTTGACAACTCGATTGAAGAAGAAATTCTTAGATTCGTGCGAGTTAAAAGATTTACCAATAATTTTGCAACCGTTTCCCCGCGTGTAATTAGATTGGTCGATAGTGAAGTACTTACTACAGTTCATATTGTCGATGCCTTGGATGATTTTGAACACTTGAATTAAGTCACCTCTTAATCTGCGCTGGGTTAAAGGAAATAGATTTAATTCTCTAAGACGCTCTTCGTATGGTTTGTTCTTTAGGCTAGGTATCATTTTGGTAACTCTACGTTGAACTCGTTCTAGCTTGTTTATATCTTTTTGGTAATAAGGGCACCAGGATTGAACGCAGTACTCCAGAAGAGGGCGGACTAAGGAATTGTAAAGGGTTAGGATAACTTCTTTGGATTTATGCTCAAATGACCTGCCTATAAAGCCAATTATTTTGTTTGCCTTCTTAACAACTTCTGAACATTGTTGACTCGGTTTTAGGTTACTCGATATTGTTACTCCCAGATCGGTTTCTCTGTTTACATTCTTAAGCTGAGTGCCATTCATCGAATAGTTTGCTTTCTCATTTAGGTATCCGATATGTAGTACTTTACATTTATCCGCATTGAAACTCATTTGCCAAATTTGGGCCCAACATGACAATTTATCTAGATTGTGTTGCATATCGTCAACTTGTTCTGTTGAGAGTACGCTATTTGCAATTTTTGTATCGTCAGCAAATTTTGAGATTGTACAGGTGAGACCCTCATCTATGTCGTTGATGTAAATTAGAAAGAGAATTGGTCCTAGTACCGATCCCTGGGGTACCCCGCTACTTACATTGGTCCATTTAGATGCCTTACCGTTTATGACTACTCTTTGCTTTCTGTCGCTGAGCCAATTTTCTATCCATTTCAACACACCGTCTTGTATTCCATGTGCTTTTAGTTTTAGCAGTAAACGTTTGTGGGGAACTTTGTCAAAGGCCTTTTGAAAATCAAGGTATATAATATCTACAGCTTTACTCTCATCGTAGAGGTTGAGGATATCGTGGAAGAAGTCTAAGAGGTTTGTTAAACAGGAACGTTTTTTACGAAAGCCGTGTTGAGTATCTTTAAGTATGGTATTTTCCTCTAAGTGATTTACGAGTCTGTCTCGTATGACCGTTTCTAGCATTTTACATACAACTGAGGTTAAGCTAATTGGACGATAGTTACTGGGTAGGGATTTGCTGCCTTTTTTGAATATCGGTGTTACGTTGGCTAGCTTCCACTGATCAGGCATAGTTCCAGACTGCAAGGGTTTATTGAATAGTAACGTCAGTGGTTTGGAGAGCTCATCCTTAGCTTCCTTTAGAACTCTAGGCGAGATTGTATCAGGTCCAGGCGTTTTATTTACCTTGAGTTTATCTAAACAATTCAATACTTCTCTCTCTGTAACTGTGATATTGCTTAGAACATCTGAATTATCAATCTGAATCGGCGATGGTGTAGGGATATCACTGAGGTCTTCTGTTGTAAAAACTGATGTAAAGAAGGTATTGAGGGCATTACTCATTTGTACTTCGTCTTTGGTGTATTCTCCATTTTCATCGACTAACGGTCCAACAGTTGAAGTAACTACTTTTTTCTTTCTGATATAACTATAGAATTCTTTCGGGTTTGTTTTACTTTGATTCGCAATATGTAACTCTAAGGTCTTTTTACTTTGCTTAATTAACTTTTTTGGCTTTGCGTCGTAGCTCTACAAATTTCACCTGTTCTTCGTCATTTTGTGAGGATTTTAATCTATCATTAGCAAATTTTTTAGCAAGCAGGCAGTTTGAAATATCTTTATTCCACCATTTGGGCTTATTATTATGGCCTGGACACCGTATTTTCGATGGTATGCAGTCTTGCACTGCTTTTAGGTAAGTGGTTTCGAATAACTTCCAAGATGTATTTATGTCGTTATTGTTAATTAAAAAGCTCCAGTCAGTTTCTTTAAACATAGCTCTAAGTTTATGGAAGTTTGCTTTCTTGAAATTAGGGACTTTTTCGATGCTACTATTTGGTTCGTTACTAGTAAACTTTAAAGTGAAAGTTATCGTACGATGGTCGCTGTTACTGAATTAATCACCAACATTCAAATTCTCTATCAATTCTTCTTTTGTTGCAAGTACAATGTCAAGAACGTTATTACCACGGGTCAGCGTTTGAACAAATTGATAAAGCGAACTCTCTTGCAAGTTCGTATACAAGTCATGTCCGGAGTGTGAAGTAAGAGTATCGCCCCACTTGGTCACAGGTAAATTAAAGTCGCCAAAAATTACGGTATCTTGTGAGTTACTTACATCTGCAATTTGTTCGTAAATTTCTCGGTCAGTTTGCACTGATTGAGCTGGAGGTCTGTATATTAACGCAAGTATTATTTTGGAGTGGAGGAGGAGGAGGAGGTGGGGATCAGGAGGTCAGAAGTGTGGGAAGCCATGAAAAGAGTGAAGTTGGGGAAAGCACCAGGAACAGATGGAGTGTGTTGGGAAATGTTGAGGTATGGTGGTGAGATAGTGATCGAATGGGTATGGAAAATGTGCAAACTAGAAGGGGAGTGCACCCGATGACTGAAAGACTGGCATAATAGTCCCCCTATATAAGGGCAAAGGGGAAAGAGGAGTGTGTGGGAACCACCGAGGAATATGTCTTCTAAGCGTAGTAGGGAAGGTATACAGTAGGGTAGTGATTGAGAGAGTGAGAGTGAGAACGGAGAACGGAGAAATGGATAGGCGACGAGCAGGGAGGTTTTAGGAAAGGAAGAGGATGTGTAGATCAGATTTTTACCCTGAATTGTGTTGTGGAGAAATATCTGGAGAAGCAACAAAAGTTGTATGTTGCCTTTATGGCCTTGGAGAAGGCCTATGACAGAGTGGATAGAGAAGGTTTGTGGAAAGTACTTAGAATATACGGAGTAGATGGCAAGTTGCTGAAAGCAGTGAAGAGCATGTATGAGGGTGCAAAGGCGGCAGTACGTGTGGAGAGTGAGCAGAGTGAGTTCTTTGACCTGAATGTTGGTTTGAAACAGGGGTGTGTGATGTCCCCGTGGTTGTTTACTGTATATATGGATGGAGTAATGAAAGAAATACTATCAAGAGCAGTGGATGTTGGTGTATCACTGAAAAGGGAGGGAATTGAGTGGAAGCTACCTATACTGCTGTTTGCGGATGATACAGTTCTGATGAGTGATAATGAATGGGAGTTGCAGGGTCTGGTACATGAGTTTGGAACAGTGTGCGAAAAACGGAATTTGAAGGTAAATGCGGGGAAGAGCAAGGTTATGGTCTTCAAAAGGGGTGAAGTCACAGAGTGTGAGGTGAAGCTGCACGGTCAGGCTATGGAGATAGTCAACTCTTTTAAGTATCTGGGCAGTGTGTTGAGTAAAGATGGGACTATGGATGAAGAAGTGCGGGAGAGGGTACAACAGGGGAAGAGGGTTGTAGGAATGCTGAAAGCAGTAACAAGAAATAGGGTGGTCAGTATGGAAGTGAAGAAGTCCTTGCATGACAGTGTGGTAATCCCGACACTGACTTACGGAAGCGAAGCATGGACGTTGGTTGAGAGACTCGGACCAAAAGTGAGAGCAGTGGAAATTAATTACTTAAGAAGTGCGTGTGGAGTTACATGGAGGGATAGACAGACTAATGAGGAAGTAAAACGTTAAACAAAATAGGCTCGCATTCGTTGATAGGCGTAGAGTTAGAGGGGATATGATAGAGGCGTTCAATTGGGTTAGTAGGATTAATATAGGGGACATGAAAGATGTGATAGCGAAATAAATAGAACAAATGGTTTCAAATTAGAAAAAAATCGTTTCAGAAACGATACAGGCAAGCACTGGTTTGGTAATAAAGTTGTGGATATATAAAATAATCTACCGAGTGCAATAGTATGATCAAGAACAATAGAGAGCTTCAAGACAAAATCTGATAGGCACATGGACGTGATGGGCTGGGTGTGAAGGGGATCTGCCTTTCGTGGGTCAGTTGGCCTTCTGCAAACTCTTGCGTTCTTATGCCTTGTCCATCTTGTTACAATATAGCCTATAGCTTCGGTTATGATCCGAACTGGCATTTTCTTCAATCTTGTGGTTCAATAAGGATACATTTTTTTATAGATAATCGACCAGTTTGGCAAGCATTGACGCACAGGTAGGTTAGACATGTTCTGATTTATATCTTGTCACCAACCAACTTCACTTCTAAACTCAATTAATGAAATCAACAAATACATGTGGCACTCCAAGGACTCGAACCTAGGATACTCACAACGAAATTCCGCGCACTTATGCATTACGCTATCAAGACAGTTGGCCAAATCTCATAACCAAGAGGATCAGGTGAAACCTTGGTAGAGCTTACATTGTAATCCTTCACTATGACTGTCTTCACACTTTTTTTGAAGGGAGACTCGTTGCATAAATATCCGCCCATAGTATCTTTTTATGTAGAGATCAGGGTTCAAATCTTTTTGACATGGACTGGGTCTTTTAAATTTTATCTCCCGGTTACACCGGTTCGTTAAGATAATATTCCCCATATCGTCACCAAATGGCACACATGTCCGGCTATAATCGAAAATACTGTGGATGAGACATACGGTATATAAATAGTACACATACAGTATATGAAATTCACACACAACTTATATTACTTGAACATAATGACGGCAGCCGTCTTCATGTATTTGAACTGGATTGGCGAACTAGACTCCAGCCAGAAGAAGTGTCATGCAACCGTAGTCCCTTTTCATATTAACATAAATTCACACGCAGACACACACAGCTTATATTACCTGAACAGACAACTTACATTACCAGAAAATGATAACGGCAGTCTCTTTTATATGTTTAAACTGCATGGGGGCCCTGGATTCGAGCCAGAGGGAGTACACAGTGGTCATGCAGCCAATATTTCCTTAAATAAACACACACACTCAGGTTAGCCGAGTGGTCTAAGGGACTGTGCGCTGACCGCAGGTTCGAATCCCCCAGAATCCTAAAGTTTTTTTCAGCTATCCCGATGAAGAGGATTGTATCGTGGTCCCTTCTAGCCAAGCTGCTCAACTATCAGCTTGTGTTAGCCTACACAAACTTCTCACTATTGCATCTGCGTATGTGTACTATGGTGGGAACTCGGCACCTCACGGTCGCCAAAGGTCGCATATGACCTAGTAGTTAAGGTAGAACAAGCATTGTACTGTACCTAGGTTAAGAAAAACTTTGGAGATTCTCAGCCTCACGGCTGCAAGTGAACAATAAACCGACAATTATTATCATTATTATTATTACATTATTATTATATTATTATTGGTGGCGGATTCTGAGGAGAAACTGCAGCGAGTAGTCAAAAAGTTTGGTGTGGTTTGTGGGAGGAGGAAGCTGAGGGTGAACGTCAATAAAAGTAAAGTAATGGTGTGTAATAGAGGTGCTCGTAGATGTGAGGCTGGGTGAGAAATACTGGAACAAGTAGAGTGTTTTAAATGTCTAGGTGGAATGAGCAGGAATGGAGGTAAAACAGAGAGTATGTGAAGGCAGGACATATTTCGGAGCAATAGGAAGTAAGTGGAAGGTGAGAAATCTCTGAATGAAAGTTAAAAGTGCAATGTATCGAGGGATAGTTGTACCAACAGGGATATTTATTAGTGGCCCCTCCATCATTGACGAACATGCCTATTACATAAGGCATCCTCTTCAAACACTAATCCGCCGTAGTTTGAATCTACCGCGCAGAGCATTTAAAATCTGAGGAGCCTTCATCATGAGTGCACGCGACCTCACTCATGGCTTCAGTCATTATGAATTGGGTTCTCACTACGAAAAAACTTCATAAAAAAGAAAAAGAAAATAAGAATAACTATCTAATAAGCTTTCCATCATATCGTAGATGTACTTGTGTGGATCTTTGACCAGACGCTGATTCAGGCGTCATTCTTCCTTCTCTACTCTGCGGTCAGCCGGCCCGGACGTGTCTCTCCACGCTCCGCTGGTTCCGCATTTGCTGCGTCCCTAGTGAGTTTTTTCTCATTTGTTTACTCCGGGATGTATCGAGTAAGGTTAGGATATGCGTAGCAGGAGTGTCCTGGGCTGGTTGCCCGCAGTGCAGTGTATTTTGGGTCGTGTGTTTGGGGCATCTATTTCGGATGTACCCTCGTGGTCCGGTTGTGGACAGGTGAACTTTTTCACAGTTAGCTAGCTTTGTGATGCAGGCGGCTTTCATTACGCGTTATTGCTTCCTTTTATCTTTCGAGGTAGCATATTTTTGCTGACGTTCCCAGCGTATTTTTCTTCACTTAGTGAAGTTTTTTCTGGGTCCCGAGTCAGTTCTTCCCTTTGCCGGAAGTATTTGCTACAGTGGTGTGTTGGCGGTGGTTCCTGTTGTGATATAATTCAGTGCTTTTTGTTTATATTCCGACATGTTAATGTTATCCGTCTGCCTAGGCCTAGCCAGCCTCTCGTAGCTTTACCACATATACAAGTGTTATTGATTTATTTTCTAAATATGTACTACAGTGTGATGTGTGTCCTGGTTTAGTTGTGTATTGGCTAATTCCACGGACTATTTATGTGTCCTGGGTTAGTTGTGTATTGGCTAATTCCACGGACTATGTTGGGCCCGGCGTTAGTTGTGTTTTGGCTACGCCTCGGTCCTGTGTTGCGTTCAGATGGTATCTGGACGGGGTGGGTTATTTCCGGCGGGTTTTTCTCGGTTACACCATGAAAAAACCCGGCTGGTTGCCGAGTTTTGGCCACGCGTGGTTTAAAAACAGGCTTGTTTCCCCGGCGAGTGGGTGTCTGTGGCTCCCCAGGACGGCGTCTCTGAGGTGCCTGTTTCAGGCTCCTTCTGATTCCCGGCGGGTTGGCTGTACCCATCTAACAGTGTTCATATGGACACGTGTTGTTTGTAGTTTTTTCGGTTTTGCAAAGCCAATATAAAACTATGCTGTTGTTGTATTTCCTCCCCGGCGATCTTTTACAAAGATGTGGGGTTCGGAACAATTGGGGTTAACTTTTAAACTTTAAATCACCCGGCGGGTGCAACCTGGTAGGGTGGGATGACCGAATTTGCAAAATTCAGTTTAGTTGACCAGACAATTGAGGGATGCATTGTGTATCGCCTCCTTCAACATACGGCAATTTAAGGCACAATTGGGGTTAACGTTTTTTAAACTAATATTCACACCCGGCGGGTGCTCCCTGGAAGGGTGGGAATAACGAATTTACAATTCAGTTAGTTAAGGGGAGGTATTTAGTTTGTTCCCTAGACCTCCATCAAGCTTAAAATTACACCCCCTTGAGTCCCTTTCAAGATAAATTTGTACATTTTTCGGTAGAAAAATTTCCCGGCCGAAGGCCGGTTCCTCTTAAATTACAGGCTCGCTATCGCTCGCCAGGATAAAATCGACACCTGAATTGCACAAAAGGTCTTAATATGGAGTGAAAGTTCTTAAGATCGCTAAACTAATCGGGCAAACATTTTATAATATCAAAAGCAATGGGGCTAAACATGAGGGAGAAAGGGGTCAAGAAAAAAATCCCTCAATTGGAGATCTCCCCTTAACCAGACAATTGAGGGATATGTTTTGTATCGCCGCCTTCAACATACGGCGATCTAAAAAGATACTTCGGGAGAAGTTAGATCTCGTATATTTGTCAGGCTTCCCAGTTTTTGATCTACGAGATAATTCGGGGGCCGGCGTCTTTTTTAGTTTTTTTTTTTTTTTCCAAAATTGAATCTTGAAACAAACACCACCGGAAAGACTTAATCAGTTATAAACGCCAGGCTGGTCTTTATATATTATGTCAGAGGGTATTCATAAATCTTTTGGACAAATTAAGATATTCGGAAATCTTTTACTTAGGAAACCCCACCGCGTAGCGAGCTGTAGTCGTTGAGTATTACGTCTCGTTACCCGGCGGGTTATTTAACACTTGTGTGCGAACATGTTTGGGTTAACCTTATGAGCATTAATTCCTGGAAATTTTCTTTTTTTCCAGAGCTGGGTCCCGGCGGGTCTATGCAGAACTTGGAGTAAGTATCCCACCAGTCTCTGTCATGGCTACCTTTGCCCCGGTTTTTGCTTTATGCATTACGCCGTCCTGTTCAGGTATCCTTATTTTTGCGCACACCCTTTGTATAAAATATGTTAAACTGTCTCGTTTGGTGTGGGTTACCTTTCCGGCATTTTTTCTCGTTGCTCCGAGAACACCGTTTTTGTTTACCGAGTTTTAGTCAGGATGGCTTAAAATAGGTAAGTTACCCCGACGAGTTTGGTCGCTTGAGGGCTCATAAGAAACTGCGTTTTCTGTTGTCGAGCCTGGGATCAGGCTTCCTATGTTATTCATTGCTTTATGCATTACACCCTCCGGTAATGTATAGTTTAGTGTGGGTTACCTTTCCGGCGTTTTTCTCGTTGCTCCGAGAACACCGTTTTTGTTTACCGAGTTTTAGTCAGGATGACTAAAATAGGTAAGTTACCCCGACGAGTTTGGTCACTTGAGGGCTCATCAGAAATTGCGTTTTCTATGGTCGAGCCTGGGATCAGGCTTCCTGGTTTATTCCCGTCGAGGGGGGCTCCACACAGTTTTCTAGGTGATCAGGCTGACACCTGTTGGACTTGGTTTTCTCTGCTTTTCAAAGCCATTGAAACAATGCTGTCTGTTTGTTTGGTCTTTACCTCCCGGCGACCTTTTTACAAAGAGGTCTGGGGCAGGTATAATTGGTTTGACATTGCATATAAAACCCGGCGGTTGTACCTTCGGGTGGTTATATTAATGGATTTGCGATTTGAGTTAATTTGCCAAACAATTGATTGATACAATAGGGTATCACGGCCTTCAAGACGGCGATCTATGAGGGCTTCTGGGAGAAGCCTGATTAGAGATTAAGATAGGCTTAGACTTTTTATGGGATAAAAAGATGCCTGAATCTTACTAGTGTCTCAAGTGTAAAGGGATACTTGAAAGACTTCATCTTTAATAAAGATATGCTTCATCTTTATGAGGATTAAGAAGTTATTCTTAATTCTTTTGGACAGGTGAAAGATATGCTGAAATCTTTAATAAGCCATTCTGTTTCCCCTTCTGTTACTGTTGTTTCTGGTGTTCCACAAGGCAGTGTCCTTGGGCCTTTGCTTTTTATTATTTTTACTGCTGACCTGTGTTCCGAGCTTGAAAATAAACTAATCTCCTATGCTGATGATACAACTTTATATGCGTCAATTGCATCACCAATAGATCGACACGTAATTGCTACTGCTCTGAATAGGGATTTAGCCAAAATTACATCATGGTGTAACCTTTGGGGCATGAAACTTAATGCTAGTAAAACACACTCCATTATCATCAGCAGATCTCGTACCTTGGATCCTCCCCATCCTTATCTACAAGTTTCTGGCGAGCAAATTGAGAATGTGGATACTCTGCGTTTGTTAGGAGTTACTCTTGATCCCAAACTTACTTTTGAAAAGCATATTCGTTCTTTCTCCTCTTCCATTTCCCAAAAAATTGGTCTGCTTCGCAAGGTTTATAAAACATTTGCTTGTGACGCCACAGTTACCAAGTCTTTTTATGCTTTTATTTTGCCACATTTCGAGTACTGCTCACCTGTCTGGTTGTCAGCAGCTGACTGCCATCTCAAGTTGCTTGACAGGTCGCTAAATTCCATCAGTTTTATTCTACCTAATTTGTCTCTTGATCTGTGTCATCGACGTAAAGTTGGTGCCCTTAGTCTTTTATTTAAAGTTTTTAACAACCCTCAGCATCCCTTACATGGGGTTCTGCCTGGGCCCTATGTCTGGGCTCGTGCAACTAGATTCACAAGCAATCTTAATTATCTTGCCATGAGCCGTGTTAATTTTTCTACTACACAGTTTTCACGGTGTTTTGTGCCGGCCATGGTTGACTTGTGGAATAAGTTGCCAAATGAGCTAGTCAATTCAGCTAATATCTCAATTTTTAAGTCTAGAGTTAATGCTTTTTTGCAGCATTAATTCTAATTTTTAAACTTATTGTATTCTATTTTATTGTATTATATTTAAGCTTGATATCCTCCACTGCATAATTTATGTTATCTGTGTTTAATATGTGTATATGTACAGTACAGTATACAGTGTATGTTTTTATTTTTTCCTAAGTTGCCATAGTCTCTCTCCAGTGCCTCCGGGTGTTTTGTGTGGATTGATCTTGATGGTGTTTCTGCACCCTGGTTGGAGACTTCGGCATCTCATATAATAATAATAATAATAATTGAAACAATGCCGTTTGTTTGTTTAGTCTTTCCCTCCCGGCGACCTTTTTACAAAGAGGTCTGGGGCAGGTACAATTGATTTGACATTGCATATAAAACCTGGCGGTTGTACCTTTGGGTGGTTCTATTGACTGATTTGCAATCCGCGATCTTTGTATTTCCTCCCCGGCGATCTTTTACAAAGAAGTGGGGTTAGGAACATTTGGGGTTAACTTTTAAACTTTAAATCACCCGGCGGGTGCAACCTGGAAGGGTGGGATGCCCGAATTTGCAAAATTCAGTTTAGTTGACCAGACAATTGAGGGATGCATTGTGTATCGCCTCCTTCAACATACGGCGCTTTAGGGCACAATTGGGGTTAACGTTTTAAAAAAAACTAATATTCACACCCGGCGGGTGCTCCTTGGAGGGATGGGAATAACGAATTTACGATTCAGTTAGTTAACCAGACAATTGAAGGATACGTTTTGTATCGCCGCCTTCAACATACGAAAAAGATACTTCGGGAGAAGTTAGATCTCGTATATTTGTCAGGCTTCCCAGTTTTTGATCTACGAGATCATTCGGGGGCCGGCGTCTTTTTTAGTTTTTTTTTTCCTAAATTGAATCTTGAAACAAACACCACCGGAAAGACTTCATCAGTTATAAACGCCATGCTGGTCTTTATATATTATGTCAGAGGGTATTCATAAATCTTTTGGACAAATTAAGATATTCTGAAATCTTTTACTTAGGAAACCCCACCGCGTAGCGAGCTGTCGTCGTTGAGTATTATGTCTCGTTACCCGGAGGGTTATTTAACACTTGTGTGCGAACATGTTTGGGTTAACCTTATGAGCATTAATTCCTGGAAATTTTCTTTTTTTCCAGAGCTGGGTCCCGGCGGGTCTATGCAGAACCTGGAGTAATTATCCCACCAGTCTCTGTCATGGCTACCTTTGCCCCGGTTTTTGCTTTATGCATTACGCCCTCCTGTTCAGGTATCCTTATTTTTGCGCACACCCTTTGTATGAAATGTGTTAAAATGTCTCGTTTGGTGTAGGTTACCTTTCCGGCGTTTTTTCTCGTTGCTCCGGGAACACCGTTTTTGTTTACCGAGTTTTAGTCAGGATGGCTCAAAATAGGTAAGTTACCCCGACGAGTTTGGTCGCTTGAGGGCTCATAAGAAACTGCGTTTTCTGTGGTCGAGCCTGGGAGCAGGCTTCCTGTGTTATTCATTGCTTTATGCATTACGCCCTCCTGTAATGTATAGTTTAGTGTGGGTTACCTTTCCGGCGTTTTTCTCGTTGCTCCGAGAACACCGTTTTTGTTTACCGAGTTTTAATCAGGATGGCTAAAATAGGTAAGTTACCCCGACGAGTTTGGTCGCTTGAGGGCTCATCAGAAACTGCGTTTTCTATGGTTGAGCCTGGGATCAGGCTTCCTGAGTTATTCCCGTCGAGAGGGGCTCCACTCAGTTTTCTAGGTGATCAGGCTGACACCTGTTGGCCTTGGTTTTCTCTGCTTTTCAAAGCCATTGAAACAATGCTGTCTGTTTGTTTGGTCTTTACCTCCCGGCGACCTTTTTACAAAGAGGTCTGGGGCAGGTATAATTGGTTTGACATTAATAATAATAATAATAATAATAATAATAATAATAATAATAATATTTATTCAGTTAGCAATTTACAGAGTTGGTACCACATAGTATGTTATAAATATGACATGTACCAGCCTTGCATAATTCCAACTAAGGATAGCCCAATAAGGCCGTTAGGCGTATTTCCATTGGGGTCCTTGTATATAAAACCCGGCGGTTGTACCTTCGGGTTGTTATATTAACGGATTTGTGATTCGAGATAATTTGCCAAACAATTGATTGATACAATAGGGTATCACGGCCTTCAAGACGGCGATCTATGAGGGCTTCTGGGAGAAGTCGGATTAGAGATTAAGATAGGCTTAGACTTTTTATGGGATAAAAAGATGCCTGAATCTTACTAGTGTTTCAAGTGTAAAGGGTTACTTGAAAGACTTCATCTTTAATAAAGATATGCTTCATCTTTATGAGGATTAAGAAGTTATGCTTAATCCTTTTGGACAGATAAAAGATATGCTGAAATCTTTAATAAGCCATTGAAACAATGCCGTTTATTTGTTTAGTCTTTCCCTCCCGGCGACCTTTTTACAAAGAGGTCTGGGGCAGGTACAATTGGTTTGACATTGCATATAAAACCCGGCGGTTATACCTTTGGGTGGTTATATTAACTGATTTGCAATTCGCGATAATTTGCCAAACAATTGATTGATACAATAGGGTATCACGGCCTCCAAGACGGCGATCTATGAGGGCTTCTGGGTGACGCCAGATTAGAGATTAAGATAGGCTTAGACTTTTTATGGGATAAAAAGATGCCGGAATCTTACTAGTGTTTCAAGTGTAAAGGGATTCTTGAAAGACTTCATCTTTAATAAAGATATGCTTCATCTTTATGAGGATTCAGAAGATATGCTTAAATCTTCTGGACAGGTAAAGATATGCTGAAATCTTTAATATGATACTAAAGGACAACGAAAAGTAGTGGTGGAGTGCTACGGTTCGTTGACCGGCGGTTTTGAGGCACATATTTTGTACCGTTTTTTGGGTGTAACCCTATGAGCATTAATCCCCGGAAAATTCTCTTTCCAGGGCGGATTACTGGTGTTGCACCAGGTGACCAGGTAGTTCCCGGGGGCGGGGTAGTTTTCCCCCAGTCTCTGTCGTGTCGGCACTTGAACCTCTCATTGCTGTATGTTCAACGCCGTTAAGCTCAGGTAGCCCTATCTTATTTTTATTTGCTAATGAAATAATTTAATAGCTGAATCATAATAAACATATATATTTTCTATGATTATATTATGATAATATTGTGTTTATTTATAGTAATTTATTTTAATACAATTAAATATAAATTAAATTAATTAGTATACTTTATGATTTTGCTCACCAGCTCTACTTTCAATGTGTTAATGAGCTATGGGAGCTTTTAATTATCATAAACCTTTACGGGACTCAGACGAGGGCTCCCCGTTCAGGGAGTATACCGAGCTCGCAAGCGAGGGACAGCCACAGCCAAGGTGTATGGCGATACTCACAGTCGTACCTCACCCGCCGGACGATAACGCCGGCGGGCGGACCTGACGCTCTGATGACGGACGAGAACAGGTTGAGTTCCATTTATCTCTTTTCCGCCGCCAGACGCGTCTCTAATGTGCCACGTAGTCAACAAACTACAGGATTAGCGAGGCGTAGTCTCGCTAATCGCGCCCCTGTGGCCAGCGCAGTGTGGTACCAGCATTTGAACACGTGGTGCCCGCACCCAGTGTCCCTCCTGGTCGGGTTGTTCCACTTAGAACACAATTGGCAACCTAGAAACCTCGCGGACTTGTTCATTTTGGACATTCAGGAGGCCAAGTGGCTAGCACCTTATGGTAGCGACGTGACCAAGATATTCACGAATCAATATACCCAGTCTACAAAGCGACAGTTTCAATCGCATTGGAAAGCTTTTACGTCTCGGATTCTTAGAACAAAACAAACTGTGCCCTCGGTGGCGTTGGTTGTTTATTATTTAATTTATCTGTTCATGCAGAAACATTTATCTGAAAGTGATTTATGTGGGCAGGTTTTAAACTCCGCCCACCTCCCCGTCAGCTCAGGCCTACATGGTCTCTGGACAAAGCATCGTCGTTATTCTCATCCCAGATTTTACAAAAGGGCAGTATTCCTTATGGCTCTGGCTACCGGGAACAGAGTATCTGAGCTGGCGGCGATGAGCAACGCACCTAATTGCCTCAGGTTTGATAGGCTTCATGAGTGTATTCACATTGCACCTTCCCCAGGATTCATAGCCGAGATTGAGCACAGTGAACACGTGTTTTCCGAGTTCACGGTGCCGGCGTTAAACAGGGGAAAGGTGCACCATCTTTTTTGCCCAGTGCAAGCTCTAACCAAATATTTAAGAGTGGCACCTCTAAATCACCAGGGTGCTTTATGGGTCGCAAGTCCGGGTGAACGATTAATGGAGCGTACACTGGCTTCTCTCTTGGTCGAGGACTTTAAAGAGAAGCATCCCGGCGTTGTGGGTAAGACCCACGATTTACGCAAGGGGACAGCCTCTTTACGTTTCCTTAATAATCTTTCGGTGAAAGTTATTACGTCCACACAGTTGTGGGCCTCTAATCAGGAGTTTTTGCCTCGATACCTTTCAGTAGCTCTGGACAACCCTTCCTTGCCATGTATAGCTTTACGGCAGAGGGTCTAGGTGGCCCTTTTAGTCACGTTTTGTTTAATTTCAAGAAAAAGGGGGGGGGGGGTGCAGTCAGTGTGACATAGGACACCCTAGACCCCTCCGGAGTATGTGTTCGGAACATACGAGCTGTGATACTGGTTGTAGGTATTGTATTATAAAATTTCTCTGTAGTATTCATTGCAGGAAATTGTGCTAAAAGCCAATAGTAGTGTTACGAAAATTCTTGTTGTAAGTAGCTTTGGCTGTTCGGTAGTGGCAACTACGACTTTTACTTTTGCAGTAATTACTTCTGCATAAGTACACGAGTTCAGTACTTCTACGAATGTACAAGAATTCATTTATGTTTGGTTATATTTTTAGGAATATATCCACTAGTTAATGGGGTTTATATGTGCACATGTAAACTTATAAGTTTTTAGTTTTCACCACTTACTTTAAGTGGGGTGCCTTCTTAACTAGCAGATCTGTGCACAGAGTCTCAGAGTTAACCCTTTTTCAAGCAGGCTTCTTTGAAGCACGCTCCTGCTTGTACCCCTTTTTGAAGATTTAGGCTGTATAAAGTTTATGCACCCGAATATCTCTTTTTTACAAAAGTAAGAATACTATGTGGTTGTTTGATTATCTGCTTTTCTAGAGTTATGATATGATTACGAATGTCCCCCTCAAGTCTTAGAAATCAGGCATGTTCGTCAATGATGGAGGGGCCACTAATAAATTATAGGTTTGACTCCTGTAAGGAGATAAAGAAAACCTAATATTTAGTAGTGGCCCCGTAATCATTGACGACTGGGGCCCTCCCGACCATCCCCTTCCCATTCGTTGATGTATTAAGGATTTTGGTTTACTTGATATGTCAGTGAAGGAAGAATGACGCCTGAATCAGCGTCTGGTCAAAGATCCACACAAGTACATCTACGATATGATGGAAAGCTTATTGGATAGTTATTCTTATTTTCTTTTTGTTTTTTATTTTTTACAAAGTTTTTTCGTAGTGAGAACTCAATTCATAATGACTGAAGCCATGAGTGAGGTCGCGTGCGCTCATGATGAAGGCTCCTCAGATTTTAAATGCTCTGCGCGGTAGATTCAAACTATGGCGGATTAGTGTTTGAAGAGGATGCCTTATGTAATAGGCATGTTCGTCAATGATTACGGGGCCACTACTAAATATTAGGTTTTCTTTATCTCCTTACAGGAGTCAAACCTATAGTATGGGGCTGAGACATGAGCTCTGAAGAAAAAGGAGAGAAGAAAGCTAGATGTGATGAAGATGAGCTGCTTGAGGAGAATATGTGGAGTGACTCGTAGAGACAGATTGATGACTGAAGAGATAAATAGGAAAGTGGGCCATATATGAAGGGTATGCCTGGATGCGTGGTGGGCGGGCTTGTGGTGGTAAAGCTTCGCTGCATGTTTGCCTGCTAGACCTGAACCTCTCTGGGAGGTCTGGGACCTGGGAATCTTGCTGGAGACCCCAAATAGGCCTGGGTATCTGGGTTGTCTCCTGGGCGACCTAGATGTGTGAAATTGGAGTTTTATTTTTTTATTTTATTTTTGTGTTGTCCCTGTCTCGTGTCCGCCACCCCCAGCTAAAAAAATAAATAATAAATAAATAAATAAATAATAAAATGAAAAAGGGGCATGTGCTTAGAGTATATACAGTAGATAGATATATAGATTATTATTACACACACACACACACACACACACACACACACACACACACACACACACACACACACACACACATATTTTCAGCTCATGAGGCTGCCATTCTTTAATAAACCGTTTATTATTATTATTATTATTATTATTACACACACACACACACACACACCCACACAAACACACCGACACACAACATATATTACCTGAACATGATGACGGTAGCCTCTTTTATATTTTCGAACTGTATGGGTGCCCTAGACTCCAGCCAGAGGGAGTACACAGTGGTCATGCAGCCGTAGTCATGGGAGAGTGTCATGAAGCGCTCGGCGTACCCCAGGGGCCTCACCCATCGCCCTTTTCCCTGGCGTGTAAGGCTGCTGGGGCTGGCTGTGTAGGGGCTGCATGTTGTTGGGGTCTTGCTGGGGGCTAGGTTGGAGTGTAAAGGGGGTGTTAAAACTTCAGGTTATGTCCTAAAAAATCATAGTTATTAAACCCTGGGGAGGACATAATTATGAACACTTACGAAGTATGTTTTATATTGGGAGATTCAACTCACCCGCTTTACACCACATACTTTTGTTTAATCCATGACACTAATTAGTATTATATAGATATGGTGTGCTTCATTGGAAAAAGCTGAAAACAAGATATTATGCATAGGATATGTTGAAAAAATAAGTAAGCCACATGAAAATCGTTTGACCTAGATGACAAAATTTGAACGTATTATATTTTTGGCAACCAAATTGTTTGATAACAAACATTCATCATCTTTCATGAAATTAACTTATCAATTTGCTGTGATAGTTATATTATAGTGCGTTGTTTCGGCAAACCAGTGATTTATACATAAATTAACTTATCAATTTGCTGTGATAGTTATATTATAGTGCGTTGTCTCGGCAAACCAGTGATTTATACATATATTTTTCGCTATGTGTATGACGAAGACAACGAGGCAGGCTGCCTGTAAAGAGTGTCTCCCCCAAAGCCAAAAGAGTGACAGCGAGCTAAATTCTAAGGAACGTTGGGGTCAAAATGCCTGGACACATGAAGTTTAAAGTGGTCCAAGTCATAGGATGAATGAAAGATTGATTGAGGGAGATAATTCCAGAGTTCGCCCGTTGAATAGAAGCAAGACCGAGAAAATTGATCAATTCTTGGGTTGGAGATCTGGACAGAATAGGAGTGGGACTGTGTTGAAAGGCGGCTACCTCACACTCGCCGCAAGGGAGGGGGTATGCACTGAGAGAGCTCTGAAGAACACTGATTGTTGTAATATCGATGGAAGAGTGAAAGAGATGCAACATTGTGGCGTTTAGAAAGAGTTTGTAGAGAACTAATAAGAGGAAGTGAGTTGATGAGGCGAAAAGCTTTTGATTCTACTCTTTCGAAAAGTGTGATATGAGTGGAACCTCCCCACACATGCGAACAATACTCAATACATGGGCGCACTGTGCCCCTATACAGAGTAAGAAGCTGTGCGGGGGTGAAGAACCCACAGAGACGGTTGAGGACACCTAGCTTCTGGGAAGCTGCCTTAGCAAGCGTGGTAATATGATATTTCCATGAAAGGTCGGATGAAAGATACACCAAGACTATTGAGAGAAGATATATATCAATGGATGAACATTGTAGGTAAGATAACTCCTAAAAGTATACAATGGTCACATAGTTTGTTTATGTTTTTATTTTTATTTCTTTTAGAGAAGGGCGACTTTGTTTATATATATATATATATATATATATAATTACTTATGGCTATGGTATTGAGTGGGTAAATTACTTTGAGGAAGTGAATGGGCGAGCCCACACATGCGGATCTTGTGTTTGAGTCATGTGATAAGTGGCTTAAAATTGGCACAGGTTTCTGTTGACCTTACAATTGCTCAATGACGTCTTCCAAGATCAACAGGTAGATATAGTAAGGATTTACATTTTTATTAATGGGTCCTGGCAATATTGTGCGAAGTGATGGCTAAGGACCATGTCGCCATCAATTAAATAAATCGGGCAAAACATTTCGGACATGTGCTCTACAGTATGTGAGGTCGCCCATTGCGGAGAAACGTAATATCTGTAATTGCCATACCCTGAGTGTCTTCGAAGATAAGGCTGGGTGAGTTGGTGTAGGCGTGTATGGTGTGCTTGGCGGTGGACAGGTAGGCTAAAGGTGAGGTGATTACTGCTGGTCCACCACCACCACCCCCGCCCGTACACAGCTGACCGCCTGCATCCACCACACCTGAGGAGAAACATACAGTACGGGGTTAAGCTTGCACCACACAAACAAATTTATTGGATACATACATCGGAGCCTTGAATCTGCTACAAGTTATCATATTTATTTGATTTAATTTGATGTTTAATTTTATGTTAAATTGGACTGTACAGTGTACACGATTGGGAGCTCTAAGAAACAAAATTGTCAGACAGTAGACTCGATTATAGCAACTTTTTAACTCCTAACTGTGACTCCGATTCATCTGGCGCTAAAGTGTTCATGTAATACCGGCTTTAGTGAGGGTTTACTGGGCCACAACTAATAATATTAATCAATAAGACACAGTTTAGGGGAGGTGTGGTGGAGTGGTCTTGCCACTGGACTGGTAATCCAATGGTCCCGGGTTCGAGTCCCGATATGTCAATGGGAAGATATTATTGGGATGGAATTTGTGCTGTACCTAGCTAGGTAGCAGTGCATTACAACAAAGCCCACCGAAACGCCAAAAAAAGTACCCTTATTGTTTCCTGATTAAATAGCACTGTATGAATATTCACATATTCAAAATATGCTACAGGGGTACAATGCCTAGTGAGTTCATAGCTCAATAGGTGGCGTTCTGAGAGTGAGGATCCAAGTCTAGGAGGTCAGACAGTGAAGCACTGGAGCGAGGCAGCTTCAGAGATGGGACTGCTTCGAGCCGTGAGTGGGCAACTAAGTCCCGTGCATCCTGCGAAGGCAAGAAGGCAGGGGCTGGTTGCAGCTAAAAGTGCTTCACATGTCTCACCCCCTAGACTGGAACGAGACCTCACGGGCTTCACCGTTCAATGATTAGCGGTTGAATGTACAGGCTCTCAGCCTATGCCCGAGAGGGAGTAGTTGGAATATAGAAGAAAAAAAAGTTAATCTAGTCATTCAGTTATATTTATTATTGAAGATGTATTACACTACGGTACTACTGATGGTATTAATAATACGAAGAATATATATATTATTTAAAAACTGTTATCCATTTGTTTCGATGACTTGATTTTCGTATAATTCTGGTTACAGTTGGATTATTTTAATTAGCTTATTAGCTACCTATAGGAGTCAGAGGGGTAAATAATGTCTCAATAAACCATCTAAAAATATAGGTCCTTCTTAATTGCATAAAGTAGTGTAATGTTAGCCAGAAGTAAAGGAAAAAAGATACACAATCGTGCTGAAGGGGTTAATATACAGGACGGAAATCGAGAGGGAGCCAATAGGGGCCTTCACATAAATGGACAGTTCGTACAAAATTCTGAAACATGTGATAGGCAGGTAGAAACTAGGAAGAGGGCCTATCATGCCCACCTAAAATAATGCAGATATGTGTTCTACTGTGCTAGCTTATCAGAGTCGGCAAATCTCATGGTATGCAACTATGCACACATGTTGGAAATTAAACCCTTCCCCAACTTTTTGACTCCAATACATCCGGCGCTAAAGTATTCCTGTGACACCAGCTTTAGTGAGGACTTACTGGGCCACAACTAATAACATTAATCAATTAGACACAGTTAACCTTGTCATTCAGTTATTTTGATTAAACCTTTCACCACCCGGAAAACTCCAACGAAGCTAAACACGAAGTAGGTGTGAGTGTCAATTCAGTGTCTCATAGTTCGTCCTTTGTAATTTATGACCGGCCTTTATATCAATGGAGCGAATAATATAATGTGGCGCTATCGTTGTCTTCGGTCACAGCTAGTGTTTATATTATACCTGACACTACCATTACCAGCGACGTGTGTTATCTTTTATTCTAGCTATATCTAGACGATATTGTGCAGCTTACGAAGGATCTGCGGTAGTTAAAAGGATTGGTTGAGATAGTTTGAAGCTTTACTATTGCTAGAGGTCCTTCCTAAGCTGAATTAATTCGTCTAATAGTTCCCAAAATATGATGAGAAGGACGTCCCTGGTACTGAATGGGTTACCTCGCTGGCCTCTGTATGGTTCTTACCGTACTATTCAATCCCCTGCTGGACTGTACATTATACTGTATATTCAAATGGCCTAGGTCTAATCTTACTTTGGCTGTTTTATGAGTGTGGCTGTACTAACTTGCCTCTCTGCTATTGTGACCGTTCTAACTTGCCTCTCTGCTATTGTGACCGTTCTAACCTGCCTCTCTGCTATTGTGACCGTTTTAACTTGTCTCTGCTATTGTGACCGTTCTAACTTGCCTCTCTGCTATTGTGACCGTTCTAACCTGCCTCTCTGCTATTGTGACCGTTCTAACTTGTCTCTGCTATTGTGACCGTTCTAACTTGCCTCTCTGCTATTGTGACCGTTCTAACCTGCCTCTCTGCTATTGTGACCGTTCTAACTTGTCTCTGCTATTGTGGCCGTTCTAACCTGCCTCTCTGCTATTGTGACCGTTCTAACTTGTCTCTGCTATTGTGACCGTTCTAACCTGCCTCTCTGCTATTGTGACCGTTCTAACTTGTCTGCTATTGTGGCCGTTCTAACCTGCCTCTCTGCTATTGTGGCTGTTCTAACCTGCCTCTCTGCTATTGTGACCGTTCTAACTTGTCTCTGCTATTGTGACCGTTCTCACCTGCCTCTCTGCTATTGTGACCGTTCTAACTTGTCTCTGCTATTGTGACCGTTCTAACCTGCCTCTCTGCTATTGTGACCGTTCTAACTTGTCTCTGCTATTGTGGCCGTTCTAACCTGCCTCTCTGCTATTGTGACCGTTCTAACTTGTCTCTGCTATTGTGACCGTTCTAACCTGCCTCTCTGCTATTGTGGCCGTTCTAACCTGCCTCTCTGCTATTGTGACCGTTCTAACTTGCCTCTCTCCTATTGTGACCGTTCTAACTTGCCTATCTCCTATTGTGACCGTTCTAACCTGCCTCTCTGCTATTGTGGCCGTTCTAACCTGCCTCTCTGCTATTGTGGCCGTTCTAACCTGCCTCTCCCCTATTGTGGCCGTTCTAACCTGCCTCTCTCCTATTGTGGCCATTCTAACCTGCCTCTCTCCTATTGTGGCCGCTCTAACCTGCCTCTCTCCTATTGTGGCCGTTCTAACTTGCCTCTCTCCTATTGTGGCCATTCTAACCTGCCTCTCTCCTATTGTGGCCGTTCTAACTTGCCTATCTCCTATTGTGACCGTTCTAACCTGCTTCTCTGCTATTGTGACCGTTCTAACCTGCCTCTCTGCTATTGTGACCGTTCTAACCTGCCTCTCTGCTATTGTGGCCGTTCTAACCTGCCTTTCTCCTATTGTGGCCGTTCTAACCTGCCTCTCCCCTATTGTGGCCGTTCTAACCTGCCTCTCTCCTATTGTGGCCGTTCTAACCTGCCTCTCTCCTATTGTGGCCGCTCTAACCTGCCTCTCTCCTATTGTGGCCGTTCTAACTTGCCTCTCTCCTATTGTGGTCGTTCTAACCTGCCTCTCTCCTATTGTGACCGTTCTAACCTGCCTCTCTGCTATTGTGGCCGTTCTAACCTGCCTCTCTCCTATTGTGGCCGGTCTAACTTGCCTCTCTCCTATTGTGACCGTTCTAACCTGCCTCTCTCCTATTGTGGCCGTTCTAACTTGCCTCTCCTATTGTGGCCATTATAACCTGCCTCTCTCCTATTGTGGCCATTCTAACTTGCCTCTCTCCTATTGTGGCCGTTCTAACCTGACTCTCTCCTATTGTGGCCATTCTAACTTGCCTCTCTCCTATTGTGGCCATTCTAACCTGCCTCTCTCCTATTGTGGCCGTTCTAATTGCCTCTCTCCTATTGTGGCCATTCTAACCTGCCTCTCTCCTATTGTGGCCGGTCTAACTTGCCTCTCTCCTATTGTGGCCGTTCTAACTTGCCTCTCTTATTGTGGCCGTTCTAACTTGCCTCTCTCTTATTGTGGCCATTCTAACTTGCTTCTCTTCTATTGTGGCCATTCTAACTTGCCTCTCTCCTATTGCGGCCATTCTAACTTGCCTCTCTCCTATTGTGGCCGTTCTAACTTGCCTCTCTCCTATTGTGGCCATTCTAACTTGCCTCTCTTCTATTGTGGCCGTTCTAGCTTGCCTCTCTCCTATTGCGGCCATTCTAACCTGCCTCTCTCCTATTGTGGCCGTTCTAACTTGCCTCTCTTCTATTGTGGCCATTCTAACTTGCCTCTCTCCTATTGTGGCCGTTCTAACCTGCCTCTCTCCTATTGTGGCCGGTCTAACTTGCCTCTCTCCTATTGTGACCGTTCTAACCTGCCTCTCTCCTATTGTGACCGTTCTAACCTGCCTCTCCTATTGTGGCCGTTCTAACCTGCCTCTCTCCTATTGTGGCCGTTCTAACTTGCCTATCTCCTATTGTGACCGTTCTAACTTGCCTCTCTCCTATTGTGGCCGTTCTAACCTGCCTCTCTCCTATTGTGACCGTTCTAACCTGCCTCTCTCCTATTGTGGCCGTTCTAACTTGCCTCTCTCCTATTGTGACCGTTCTAACCTGCCTCTCTCCTATTGTGACCGTTCTAACCTGCCTCTCTCCTATTGTGGCCGTTCTAACTTGCCTCTCTCCTATTGTGGCCGTTCTAACCATGAAGGTATACTAATATTCTACCTAACCTGCCTCTCTCCAATGCGCTCAATGTAACCGGAAGCGGAAGTGATAAGATTGTACCTGACCGGAAATGAACTATGTGAAAGAACTCGTACCTGGTGTTAAATGGCAGGTGAGAGCAACATCCTGGAGAATGTTTGACCCAGAAGCCCGGGACCATTAACGACGCCCTATCTCCCTCTCATTGGCGTTAAGGGGGGTCACCTGCTTTTTTTAATCTTTCTCTCCTTTTCTCTCTTTCCCTGGCTTGTATCCATGCGGCCCCATGCAGCCAACTGTTATAAGATGTTTATCCCCATCCAGGTGTCGATTTCTTCCTGGCGAGCAATAGCGAGCGAGCATTGTATGGAGTAATCCGGCTTCGCCGAAGAAATGTTTCTATCGAAAAATGTACAAATTTAGCTTGCTGTAAAACAAAATATATATATATGCTGGCTCGCTACCGGTCGCCAGGAAAATATTGACACCTGGATGGGGGTAAACGTCTTAAAACAGTAGGCTGAATGGGGCCGAATGGATACAAGCCAAAGAGAGAGGGAGAGCAAGAGAAAAAAAAAGCGAGGTGGGCTCCCTTAAAAGCTTTCTTTCATGTTGGATAACCCTAAACTCTTATCTTAGGAAAGGCCGCTCGTAGTAAAAAACTAAGTAAAATGCGTTTAGTAATATGATACATACGTTAGTCAAGTATCAAGACAAACAATTTCGCTTCATGAGATTATACTAAATGTGTGAACGATGTTTCATAGTCAAAGGGCTTAACCCCTTGAAGCTCTGATGCGTTTTAGCAGTTTATATTGGCTATCATTAGACGATTGTATGCAGCTCAGGAAGGATCTGTGGGTATTAAAAGGGTAAATCCTATCTCGATCAACCCTTTGACTTCCATATACCATTACTAATCTGAATAAAATCGTCTAATAGTAGCCAGAAAACAGAACATAAACGCGTATTGGAGCTTGAAAGGGTTAATAACATTTTGAACAACGAATCCAATAAAAATACGGTTTTGTATGCATAGAATGAGTAGGTTTGATAGTATGTGCTCTCTTGTTAACTTGACAAACCTGCTGGCTTTTCACAGGCACCTCATAATGTGTTAGGTCTTCTTTCTCATTATATGGATTGCCGATCTCTAATTTTTTGTTTTTTAGGAATTCAGTGATTGGCTACGGACTGGCTGCCTTATTCTGGCTAACACTAGATGATTTACTCAGCATAGGGAATACTTCATACATAGTCCAGAATATTCCCATCCCTCCAATATCAATGTTTTACTTCCAAAAGGGATAGGAGGCAAGACACACAACAGGGAAATTATTATTAGGGGTTCGACCCCTATTGTAATAATTAAACCCACTTATTCATCCAAATTATTCTTACACGCCGGTTTTTACGTAATAACTCCAGAACCGCTTTTTGGATCGGGATCAAACTTTCACATGAGGTGCGTTTTTGTATTGGGCAACTTTTCATATGCTAAACATCCGGCATGGCAGCCAAACAGGTCTGTGGCAGCCGATTTCCCGAAACATTTGACGCCTAAATACCGCCTCTCCCACTCATAGGAAATGATTGGGCTTTGGCATAATTGGACTCCACTACTAATGCTCCGCAAATGTTATAGAGAAGATTTTGCTTTTGCACGTGGGTTTTTTTCCGGCAATCTTGAAAAAAACTAATTCCACTTAAAATTCCACATCTTGAAAACTACGCCGATGATCAAAGCCATGTTTGCGTAGTTGGGTGAGGCTCGCGATTCCGAATGTTTTGATACCAAAAGAATATAAATGGGTGGAATAGTTTGGCCGCAGCGTTGAAAACTGTCTATTCTTAAATGACTTTAACCCTTAAAAAGCGGCTCACCACATAAGTCGAGTTGAAAAAACTGGCAAAAAACGTGTGAAAAAAGGGTGGAAATCGAGTGAAAATGGGTGGGATAGTAATGATCCATACGTCCGACATCTGTGGGCTCCCGGCCCACACTAACTCCAGTTCCCCCACCGCGCGGGAGGATGACAGTGTAACCAATAGTTCGCTAAAAGTGAGCAAGGTAGCAAAATCAGCTAAACTTCCATCTTCGAGGTAACACTGTCAGTGCTCCACGAGTGCTACGTAGCTGTATGTGGCGTCATTGTGTAGCGATTTCCACCTAGTTTTTGGCGCAATATAGTTCCTTTCATACTGATGGTTGATATAGCAGTCAGAATGGCCTGAAAAGGCCCAAAACGGCCACAGAGGACCCGCTAGACTAGGGTTAAAACCGTATTCGCTACCCACACAAAGTTTACCGTCTACAATCTATAGGCTTCCACGCATCCCCCAGTTTTGCTTAATAACATAGTCGATTTATTATTCAGATCTATTATTTTATTTTTATTTGACTCTCTCAAAACAGTTCGAGTCCCTACGAATTCCACCCATTATTTAGCCAACCTACCTATACATACCTACCCTACCAAATAATAATGATAATTCAAATTTATTGTTGGTGAATAACAGAGTATTGGTTAAGGTTTTTAACAATTCCTCCCTTTGCCAAATGCTTTATTTAATAACAAAGTTCTAGACCTTCAAAGTTTTGACAATTTTTGGTGTGGTGTGACTTAACTTTCCTCTTCCCTCAAACAGCAAGCAACGTTATCAGGGTTTCAAGAAGTATTGCACGCTTCCATAAAAATATATATACTGTAGTTCGGGTTTTACGCAATAACTCCGGAACTGCTTGTCGGATCAAGACCAAACTTTGACACAAGGTGCATTTTTGTATTGGGCAACTTTTGATATGATATCCAAAATGGTGGCCAGACACGCCCGTGGCAGCCTTTCACACCCAATCCATCTCGTCCTATCTAATTTTATGTTGAACTCTATTGTTCTTGATCCCACTATAGGACTCGGTAGCCTATTCCACATATCTACAACTCTGTTACTAAACGAATAGAGGCAGATCCCTTACACACCCAGTCTCTCTCTGTCACTCGTTTGCTTGCACACCGGTACAAATGAGGCAGATCCCTTACACATGCAACTAAGATGAACATGGGAATCTGCAGAGAGACAAGTGGCCCACAAAAGGCAGATCCCTTTCACATCCAACCCATTTCGTCCATATGACTCTGATTTTATCTTGAAATTCTTTATTGTTGTTGATCCCACTATAGCACTAGGTAGCCTATTTCACATATCTACGACTCTGTTATGAGAGAGGCAGATCCCTTACACACCAATCTCTCTCTCTCTTATTTGCACACTTGTACAAATGAGGCAGATCGCTTACATATGCTACCAAGATGAAAATGGGAGTCTGCAGAGAGCCGATTGGCCCACACACGGCAGATCCCTTTCACACCCAACTCATCTCGTTCTATCAAATTTTATATTGAAGCTCTATTGTTATTGATTCTACTATAGCACTCGGTAGCCTATTCTACATATCTAAAACTTATACCAAGCGAATAGAGGCAGATCCCTTACACAGCCAATCTCTTTCTCTCTCGCTCTTGTTTGTTTGCACACCGTTACAAATGAGGCAGATCCCTTACACATGCAACCAAGATGAAAATGGGAGTCTGCAGAGCCAAGTGGCCCACATAAGGCAGACCCCTTTCACACCCAACCCATCTCATAAACGTTACCTGTTATTTACACTACTTTCTATACACCCATGTTATCATATACAGGTATATACCTGCAACCAAAACACAATTGTAAGAAATAGGAACATAAGAAAATGGGAGTCTGTAGAGAGCCAATTGGCCCACACAAGACAGATCCATTTCTCACCCAACCCATCTCATAAAAACTCTCATTTATCTCTGTCTTCCTTACATTTATGACATCCTAGTCTCTGTCTCTCTCACAAATGAGAAAATAAGAAAACCGGAGTTTGCAGAGAGCCGATTGGCCCACACATGTCAGATCCCTTTCACACCCAATCCATCCCGCGCTCTCTCTCTCTCTCTCATATTTATCGCTATCTTCCTTACGTTTACGACATCCTATTCTCTCTTGCCGTACTCTCTCTCTCTCCCTCACAAATGAGAACATAAACAAAATAAGGAAATGGGAGCCTGCAGAGCCAATTGACCTACACATGGCAGATCCCTTTCACACCCAACCCATCTCGTTCTATCTAATTTCAAGTTGAAGCTCTATTGTTCTTGATCCCATTATAGCTTTCGATAGCCTATTCCACATATCTACAACTCTGTTACTAAACAAATAGAGGCAGATCCCTTATACAGCCAATCTCTCGCTCATGTTTGTTTGCACAATCTGTTCCTTCTGTAGTTTCTCCATGCCCGATAAGTTAAATGATCTTTTGATATCTGTGACACAGCTTTTGTATCCAACACAATACCCTACTTGCAAAACCGCTCGAACCCCGGACAACGTTGCTTGCAACTTTAATTAATATTATTTTTGTTATTATTATCTTTTTAAATTAATTATTATTATTATTATTATTATTATTATTATTATTATTATTATTATTATTATTATTTTTGTTTTGTATTTCTCTTTTTTTTAAGGAGATGTATACAGGCAGTTTGGACACGACCAAATACGAGGGTTGTGATAATAGTAGTGATTTAAAAAACAAAGGGGGTATAACTAAATCCAAGGATGAGAGGCCAGGGGATGCTCTACACATATTCTGATAGGACCAGCCACTAGTATAAGCCCACCACTATAATTTATAACGTCATCAAGTTAAAGGGAGATGGGCCATTTTTATGGTCCCCCTTCCTCATGTTTAGCCCCATTAGTTTTCAGATTTTAAGACGTCCGCCCCATTAGTTTTCAGATTTTAAAACCTTTCATCCCATTTATATATCAATATGAAGACTTTTCGTGCCATTTAGGTGTTGATATTTACCTGGCGAGCGATAGCGAGCCTGTAATTTTAAGAGGAACCGGCCGATTTTTCTATCGAAAAATTTACAAGTTTATCTTGAAGGGGAGTTTAGGGGGTGTTTTGTTAAGCTTGATGAAGGTCTGGCGAGGAAACTACATGTTAACGATTATATAAATAAATAGACTCCCAAAAATATCCACTGTCCCCTTAAGTAAATATTGGGATTAATAGTTATATAATTTTCCGTTCACACCTAATTAACAACAGGATTTTTTGTATAAAGCATCACAATAATCCCAACAACGTCGGATCAGCTAGTAAAATACTTATAACCAATAATGTAATAGGTTGTTAATGACTTTCAACGTCATAACTCATCCGATCTCAAAATAACTAGTCTGTATTTTTCCAGCTGACTTCATATTGAAATCCTTAGCAGATGACTTCTTGATACTTATTAGAACATATGAAACTACCACGTCTCTGCATCATTTATTCTCAAGTGTTCATAAATAACAATATACAAATTAATCGTAATAGCTGATTATTCAAGGTGGGGACGTGGCAATTTACCGTCAGATGGAAACATAGTATAAATTAATCTTTAAAACGAAGAGAAGCACTGGAAGGAAATTGTAATAGTTTACCTCGTTAAAACCTCAGCTCAACCGTTTTCTTTCATGATATTGTTTTGCAATATTGCCACCCTTTGTGGTCAAGGAGGTTAAATTAGGGGAGGGATATTTGTTCAGAGTGTACCTTATGTGAGCGTGAAGCCAGAAAAGGATCTGGCAAGTATTAGCGAATTTGGCTAACACTGACCATGCATATAGTGTCTCGCATATACTGTACAGTATGCAACATAATCGTAGCCTATAATAATATGGTAACATATAATAAAAATATATATCTCTTTGCGATCTCTAACCCAAACTGTTTTATTCAAATAGTATAAATTACATACTGGAAGATCGAAGCGTTGGAGGTTGGCTTCACTGTTTCGCCCTGACGCTCCCTCCTTTAGTATCCTTCCTCCATGTGTGTGATAATGCCAACACGCTTGTATCATTGGCCAACATTAGACTATATTAATTTAGCTTGTAAGAAACAATATGCTTATAAAGATCGATAATAGTAAAACAATGTAATGTTTGTTTTGTTCGTGGAACTAATCCCGAAAATAGGTCACACACATTAACACACACACAAATACCCTAACATAATAGTGTGTGAGTGTGTGAAAAAGTAAAAGTATAAACACAAATGTAGATGAACAATCAAGTAAGTAAGGAAAAAAGTAAGTATGCAAGCAAGCAAGTGAACGAAGTAAGTATGTAAGCAAGCAAGCAAATGAGTAAGTAAGCGAAGTAAGTATGTAAGCAAGCAAGCTAGAAAGTAAACAAAGTAAATATGTAAGCAAGCTAGTGAGTAAGATAGCAAGCAAACAAGTTAATATGTAAGCAAGCTAGTGAGTAAGATAGCAAGCAAACAAGTTAATATGTAAGCAAGCTAGTGAGTAAGATAGCAAGCAAACAAGTTAATATGTAAGCAAGCTAGTGAGTAAGATAGCAAGCAACCAAGTTAATATGTAAGCAAGCTAGTGAGTAAGATAGCAAGCAAACAAGTTAATATGTAAGCAAGCTAGTGAGTAAGATAGCAAGCAAACAAGTTAATATGTAAGCAAGCTAGTGAGTAAGATAGCAAGCAAACAAGTTAATATGTAAGCAAGCTAGTGAGTAAGATAGCAAGCAAACAAGTTAATATGTAAGCAAGCTAGTGAGTAAGATAGCAAGCAAACAAGTTAATATGTAAGCAAGCTAGTGAGTAAGATAGCAAGCAAACAAGTTAATATGTAAGCAAGCTAGTGAGTAAGATAGCAAGCAAACAAGTTAATATGTAAGCAAGCTAGTGAGTAAGATAGCAAGCAAACAAGTTAATATGTAAGCAAGCTAGTGAGTAAGATAGCAAGCAAACAAGTTAATATGTAAGCAAGCTAGTGAGTAAGATAGCAAGCAAACAAGTTAATATGTAAGCAAGCTAGTGAGTAAGATAGCAAGCAAACAAGTTAATATGTAAGCAAGCTAGTGAGTAAGATAGCAAGCAAACAAGTTAATATGTAAGCAAGCTAGTGAGTAAGATAGCAAGCAAACAAGTTAATATGTAAGCAAGCTAGTGAGTAAGATAGCAAGCAAACAAGTTAATATGTAAGCAAGCTAGTGAGTAAGATAGCAAGCAAACAAGTTAATATGTAAGCAAGCTAGTGAGTAAGATAGCAAGCAAACAAGTTAATATGTAAGCAAGCTAGTGAGTAAGATAGCAAGCAAACAAGTTAATATGTAAGCAAGCTAGTGAGTAAGATAGCAAGCAAACAAGTTAATATGTAAGCAAGCTAGTGAGTAAGATAGCAAGCAAACAAGTTAATATGTAAGCAAGCTAGTGAGTAAGATAGCAAGCAAACAAGTTAATATGTAAGCAAGCTAGTGAGTAAGATAGCAAGCAAACAAGTTAATATGTAAGCAAGCTAGTGAGTAAGATAGCAAGCAAACAAGTTAATATGTAAGCAAGCTAGTGAGTAAGATAGCAAGCAAACAAGTTAATATGTAAGCAAGCTAGTGAGTAAGATAGCAAGCAAACAAGTTAATATGTAAGCAAGCTAGTGAGTAAGATAGCAAGCAAACAAGTTAATATGTAAGCAAGCTAGTGAGTAAGATAGCAAGCAAACAAGTTATTATGTAAGCAAGCTAGTGAGTAAGATAGCAAGCAAACAAGTTAATATGTAAGCAAGCTAGTGAGTAAGATAGCAAGCAAACAAGTTAATATGTAAGCAAGCTAGTGAGTAAGATAGCAAGCAAACAAGTTAATATGTAAGCAAGCTAGTGAGTAAGATAGCAAGCAAACAAGTTAATATGTAAGCAAGCTAGTGAGTAAGATAGCAAGCAAACAAGTTAATATGTAAGCAAGCTAGTGAGTAAGATAGCAAGCAAACAAGTTAATATGTAAGCAAGCAATAAATAAGTAATAAAACAAGTAACGGAGTAAACGGGTCCGAGCGCCAAGACTTTCACTTGTGTATATTATCCGACTCCTTGCTTCCCTCTCACCCTCATACCGTTGTGGTGTGTGTACTGTTACTGTACTGTACTGTACTGTACTGTACCGTACCGTATTGTACTGTAAATGTTACAGGGAATGTCTGTAATCAGGGATACCACAAAATACATAGTGAATTTGTGAAATTAAAAACAAAATAATAATAATTAAATAATATAAATGGGGTATGTGCCAGAGTATATAGATAGATAGATATATAGATCTTACAGTGGAAAGGTTAGGTTTGGTTTAGTTTAGCCAAACTATCGTGTATTGCTTATTGTGTTCATACAATTATCTTTACAGCTCCTGTCATCAGTAACATTTGTGTGTTTTAGTATACAAAACATACTTATAACTAATTTATGATGGTCGCAAATTGAATAGAGTGACATACACATGAGAAGCTGTTTCTAGTGGTAAATAGAGTGACATACAAATGAGAAGCTGTTTCTAGTGGTAAATAGAGTGACATACAAATGAGAAGCTGTTTCTAGTGTTAAATAGAGTGACATACAAATGAGAAGCTGTTTCTAGTGTTAAATAGAGTGACATACAAATGAGAAGCTGTTTCTAGTGGTAAATAGAGTGACATACAAATGAGAAGCTGTTTCTAGTGGTAAATAGAGTGACATACAAATGAGAAGCTGTTTCTAGTGGTAAATAGAGTGACATACAAATGAGAAGCTGTTTCTAGTGGTAAGTAGAGTGACATACAAATGAGAAGCTGTTTCTAGTGGTAAATAGAGTGACATACAAATGAGAAGCTGTTTCTAGTGGTAAATAGAGTGACATACAAATGAGAAGCTGTTTCTAGTGGTAAGTAGAGTGACATACAAATGAGAAGCTGTTTCTAGTGGTAAATAGAGTGACATACAAATGAGAAGCTGTTTCTAGTGGTAAATAGAGTGACATACAAATGAGAAGCTGTTTCTAGTGGTAAGTAGAGTGACATACAAATGAGAAGCTGTTTCTAGTGGTAAATAGAGTGACATACAAATGAGAAGCTGTTTCTAGTGGTAAGTAGAGTGACATACAAATGAGAAGCTGTTTCTAGTGGTAAGTAGAGTGACATACAAATGAGAAGCTGTTTCTAGTGGTAAATAGAGTGACATACAAATGAGAAGCTGTTTCTAGTGGGAAGTAGAGTGACATACAAATGAGAAGCTGTTTCTAGTGGTAAATAGAGTGACATACAAATGAGAAGCTGTTTCTAGTGGTAAATAGAGTGACATACAAATGAGAAGCTGTTTCTAGTGGTAAATAGAGTGACATACAAATGAGAAGCTGTTTCTAGTGGTAAATAAGTAAACCTACTTAGTTCGTTCATCAGTGCGGATTAAAAAAATCATGTAAATGACAATACACATATTCAAACAATTTGGCTTTAAGTGCCTTTAACACTATCTGGTTCGATGTCTTGTGGGTTATTGTGATATATTATTTAATTATTATTGAGGATTTGCTTGCCTTTGCCATTTTCAGCAATTTATTTTAATTTGTCCCCTAGGCTAACAAAAACACCTTCCCAGACTTCCTTCAATCTAAAACAAAAATCCCACTCAGATCCCCTTTCAAGCTAAAGGTGTACATTGTTGATAGAAAAATGTCCTGCAGGCGTGTACTGGTCAATGGTACTGGCCGTACTGGTGTGTGAGTGAGAGTGTGACATTGGCCACAGACAGACAGACAGACAGACAGACAGATAGACAACCACTTCCTTTGGCTACTGCTAGAGCGGCCATCTTTTCCCTTGGACACCATTTTGGTGCCGTTATATACAACGGTGTAATATTTTATTCTTGATGACGTAGAAATTAGACCCAAAGACCAAACTGTCCACCCTGTTCCAGTATTGGCCAATGTTCATTATGAGTGTGGAACTGTGGATATAATATTTGAGTGTAGAGAGGGGCGAGCTGTGACATAGTCAGTAAAGCGTCAGCTGCTGATAAAAGGGTTGGGAGGTCAAACCCGCTCTGTCAAAATGTTATTGGTAGATGTCAAGCCCGGGCAACTTGACCTAGCAATTCGTGACAAACGCCCAATATTCATGGGGATTACGGCGTCTAGACAAAAAAAAAAAAAAAAAAGAGAAGCGAATGACACCAGTGGCACCTACAGTATATGGCAGAGGTTGACTGATACGTTCTCTGGAGTGGCCTTGCTCAAGGTACTATATGGCAGAGGTTGACTGATATGTTCTCTGGAGTGGCCTTGCTCAAGGTACTATATGGCAGAGGTTGACTGATACGTTCTCTGGAGTGGCCTTGCTCAAGGTACTATATGGCAGAGGTTGACTGATACGTTCTCTGGAGTGGCCTTGCTCAAGGTACTATATGGCAGAGGTTGACTGATACGTTCTCTGGAGTGGCCTTGCTCAAGGTACTATATGGCAGAGGTTGACTGATACGTTCTCTGGAGTGGCCTTGCTCAAGGTACTATATGGCAGAGGTTGACTGATACGTTCTCTGGAGTGGCCTTGCTCAAGGTACTATATGGCAGAGGTTGACTGATATGTTCTCTGGAGTGGCCTTGCTCAAGGTACTATATGGCAGAGGTTGACTGATACGTTCTCTGGAGTGGCCTTGCTCAAGGTACTATATGGCAGAGGTTGACTGATACGTTCTCTGGAGTGGCCTTGCTCAAGGTACTATATGGCAGAGGTTGACTGATACGTTCTCTGGAGTGGCCTTGCTCAAGGTACTATATGGCAGAGGTTGACTGATACGTTCTCTGGAGTGGCCTTGCTCAAGGTACTATATGGCAGAGGTTGACTGATATGTTCTCTGGAGTGGCCTTGCTCAAGGTACTATATGGCAGAGGTTGACTGATACGTTCTCTGGAGTGGCCTTGCTCAAGGTACTATATGGCAGAGGTTGACTGATATGTTCTCTGGAGTGGCCTTGCTCAAGGTACTATATGGCAGAGGTTGACTGATACGTTCTCTGGAGTGGCCTTGCTCAAGGTACTATATGGCAGAGGTTGACTGATACGTTCTCTGGAGTGGCCTTGCTCAAGGTACTATATGGCAGAGGTTGACTGATATGTTCTCTGGAGTGGCCTTGCTCAAGGTACTATATGGCAGAGGTTGACTGATACGTTCTCTGGAGTGGCCTTGCTCAAGGTACTATATGGCAGAGGTTGACTGATATGTTCTCTGGAGTGGCCTTGCTCAAGGTACTATATGGCAGAGGTTGACTGATACGTTCTCTGGAGTGGCCTTGCTCAAGGTACTATATGGCAGAGGTTGACTGATATGTTCTCTGGAGTGGCCTTGCTCAAGGTACTATATGGCAGAGGTTGACTGATACGTTCTCTGGAGTGGCCTTGCTCAAGGTACTATATGGCAGAGGTTGACTGATACGTTCTCTGGAGTGGCCTTGCTCAAGGTACTATATGGCAGAGGTTGACTGATACGTTCTCTGGAGTGGCCTTGCTCAAGGTACTATATGGCAGAGGTTGACTGATACGTTCTCTGGAGTGGCCTTGCTCAAGGTACTATATGGCAGAGGTTGACTGATATGTTCTCTGGAGTGGCCTTGCTCAAGGTACTATAGAATACCCAACTCTATAGTTTAACCCTACTTGAGTCGAAGGGGGGCTTTTTGGAACTCCCCCGTTTCGTTCCATTAGTTTGGGGACTTAAAGACGTTTCATTCCATTTGTTTAGAAATAGTTAGACGCTTCACCCCATGCAGGAGTCGATTTTTGTTCTGGCCAAGCTATAGCGAGATCGTTCTATTAGTAACTGTACATATGGTTAATGGACCAAATCATTATGTGAGTAGCTGTACATATAATTAACGGACCAGATCATTATGTGAGTAACTGTACATATAGTTAATGGACCAGATCATTATGTGAGTAGCTGTACATATAGTTAATGGACCAGATCTTTCTTTGAGTAACTGTACAATATAGTTAATGACTAAATCATTCTGCGAGTAATTGTAAATACAGTTAACGGACCAGATTGTGATAACCCAGGTACCATCCTCAAGGGGCCAAAACGTTCACCATACTCTCCTATAAACGGCTTTAAGGGGAGATGGCTTGTTTTTCTGGACCCCTTTCTCCCTCGTGTTTAGCCCCATTAGGTTTGAAATTTTAAGACGTTTGGCCCATTAGTTTGTCAATTTTAAAACCTTTCGTACCATTTAGGTGTCGATTTTTTCCTGGCGAGCGAAAGCGAGCCTGTAACTTTAAGAGAAACCGGCCTTAGGCCAGGACATTTTTCTATCGAAAAATTTACATTTATCTTGAAGGGAGTGTTTTTTTAAGCTTGATGAAAGTCTAGCGAGGTAACTAAAAAATAAATGCATATACAATTATAGACCCCCCAAAATAACTACTGTCCCCTTAACAACATTTATCTTCAACACTGGTCTGGCAGCTTATAATAATTTCGTTGCTTGAATAAATCTGACGTATGTCTAGTATCCGATACCAGTTGCCTCGAAAAAGTTGGCAATAAAAGCTGTGGTGTGATACCCTTTAACACTATCTGATCCGACGTCTTGTGGGTTATTATGATATTTTGTTTGGTTATTATTGAGGATTTTGTTTCTCTTGCCATTTTCGAGCAATGTATTATAGTTTCTCCCCTAGGCTAATTATAACGCCTTCTCAGATTTCCTAAAAAAAAAAAAAAAAAAAAAAAAAAAAAAAAAAAAAAAAAAAAAAAAAAATAATAATAATAATAATAATAATCCAGACCCCCTTCAAGCTATATTTGTACATTTTCGATATAAACATTTCCCTTTCGAAGGCCGGATTATTTTAGTATCGCTCGCCCCGAAAAAAAAATCGACTGCAGAATGGGGTGAATCATCTTATTATCGCCAACCTAATAGGGTGAAACGTCTGAAAATCTCCAAACTAATGAAACGAAACAAGGGAGTTCTAAAATGCCCCCCCCCCCCTCTCTCTCTCTCTCTCTCTGATCAAATAGTGTTAAAACTGAAAGTGCTGGTGTGAGGGTTGTTGTTGTTGTTCCTATCTATACTTAAGGGAGCCCACCTCGCTTTTTTTTCTCTTTCTCTCCCTCTCTCTTTGGCTTGTATCCATTCGGCCCCATTCAGGCTACTTTTTTAAGACGGTTACCCCCATCCAGGTGTCAATATTTTCCTGGTGAGCGGTAGCGAGCCAGCATATATATATTTTTGTTTTGACAGCAAGCTAAATTTGTAAATTTTTCGATAGAAAAATGTCTCCGTCGAAGCCGGATTTCTTCATATAATGCTGGCTCGCTATCGCTCGCCAGGAAGAAATCGACACCTGGATGGGGATAAATGTCTTAAAACAGTTGGCTGAATGGGGCCAAATGGATACAAAGCCAGGGAAAGAGAGAAAAGGACAGAAATAGCAAAAAGCAGGTCACCCCCCTTAACCCTTTCACTACCATGGCGACTAGCTTATGACTAGCACTGGGTGATTTGTATTCTGCTTTGGAAATACTTGTGAGAATCTTATGTTATTATAGATAATTTGTACGTAGCTCTAAATATTTTCCTAAACTAAACAAAATCGTTTAGCGGTAGTGTAAATGTAATGAAAATGACGACTGCTGTGATCTTTGACCTTGACTTATGTGACCCTTGACCTCGGACTGTCTGGGTCATGAAGTCTGAGGTCCTTGCCCGTGAAAGCAAACAAACTGTCACACGAGCGATTTTCCCCGGCAATGTTCACTTAGCAACATTATCTGTGGTAGTTCAAAGGGTTGATTGAGATAGTTCGAAGTCTTATATTTGCTAGAGATCCTTCTTAAACTGAATAAATTCGATTAGTAGTAGCTAGAATGTAATAATAAATATGTCGACGGTACAGAAGGGGTTAAACATGATCACGAACACTTTTTACTAATTTATCGTTCTGAACAGGCTGTGTTTCGTGATGCTGTGCTGTCAAGACCAATTATTAGATTACCAAATTATGCAAGGAAAAGGAAATGGTATGCATGTCTCTCATTCACATAATAGCTACATGTACTGCAAGTCAGGCTATAGTTATTAACATTGGCAAGAATGTAGTTACCGGGTGGTACGTACCGCCCGTCTTGTTTACACTACGCATCATGTTCCCGTCTATTTTGATTGACTTTGGATACAAAAATACATTACCCTAACCAAACAACCTAACCTAACCTAACCTAGTATTATAGATTTATAAGTATTTATTTTATTATAAGTATTTATAGATGATTTATGTTGTATGTCGGTAGTGGTACACCCGGTAACTACATCCATCCCTTAACATTTTCTCAGAAGTAACATTAAATCACACACATTTTCCGCTAACTACCGTGTATAATAATAATAATGGAACTACTTTTACATAATGAGAACATTAGGTGGCTTTAAGGGGATAGTGCTTGGTGTTTTGGTATATACTGTATATATATCTATTATTTTAGTTTTTGAGTTTCCTCGCTAGACCTCCATCAAGCTTAGAAAAACGCCCCTTAGACCCCCTTTCAAGATCAATTTGTACATTTTTCGGTAGAAAAACGTCCTGGCCGAAGGCCGGTTCCTTTTAAAATTAGAGGCTCGTTATCGCTCGCCAGGAAAAATATGACACCTAAAGGACACGACAAGCCTTAATATTGACAACAAAATATGACACCTAAAGGACACGAAAAGCCTTAATATTGACAACAAAATATGACACCTAAAGGACACGAAAAGCCTTAATATTGACAACAAAATATGACACCTAAAGGACACGAAAAGCCTTAATATTGACAACAAAATATGACACCTAAAGGACACGAAAAGCCTTAATATTGACAACAAAATATGACACCTAAAGGACACGAAAAGCCTTAATATTGACAACAAAATCGCCAAACTAACGAAACGAACGTCTTAAAACCTCAAAACTAATATGCTAAACATGAGGGAAAAGGGGGTCCATAAAAAGCGAGTACTACCCCCCCTTAATGGTGTAACTGTCTATTTTGCATCGACCCTTACCCAAAACTTTCTCAAACCGGTTCCAGTCACTCCGGTACTGACTTTCCCATTAAAAATACCTCCCTTCCATCATACCAGGAGGGGAAAATGAGAGAGAGAGAGAGAGAGAGAGAGAGAGAGAGAGAGAGAGAGAGAGAGAGAGAGTTACATAGATACACAGACTACACATACCTTGCGGTGCCTACTAGGTATAGTCTGGTTTTAATGTTAAAATATAATTTGCTACAAGAGGAAGGCAAGGATAGCAAAGAAGAAGGCTCTCTCCCCACCCACCTCTCCCGCATGAAATTAAGGAAAGAAGTCCCCCAGCAGAATGAGAAAACTTCAACTGGGAAAATGTATTGTAAAGAACGAAGATGAGAAATATTATATACTACTGATGCTTTGAGAGAAAGAGAGAGAGAGAGAGAGTGAGAATGAAAGAGTGAGAGTGTAAGTGTGCTTATGTGTGTGAGTGTTATTTTGTGTGTGCGAGTGTATGTGTGTGTGTGTGTGTGCGAGTGTATGTGTGTGGGTGTGAGTGTGTGTGTGTGTGTGTGTTTAACTTTCGATATGTTAAATAGTGTCAAGTTGTTAGAGAGAGAGAGAGAGAGAATGTGTCTATGTGTGTGTGTTTAGCTTTAAATAGTGTTTATGTTAAATAGTGTCAAGTTGTTAGAGAGAGAGAGAGTGTGTCTATGTGTGTGTGTTTAGCTTTAAATAGTGTTTATGTTAAATAGTGTCAAGTTGTTAGAGAGAGAGAGAGAGAGAGAGAGAGTGTAAGTGTGTCTGTGTGTGTGTGTATAGCTTTAAATAGTGTTTATGTTAAATAGTGTCAAGTTGTTAGAGAGAGAGAGAGAGAGAGAGAGTGTAAGTGTGTCTATGTGTGTGTGTTTAGCTTTAAATAGTGTTTATGTTAAATAGTGTCAAGTTGTTAGAGAGAGAGAGAGAGAGTGTAAGTGTGTCTATGTGTGTGTGTTTAGCTTTAAATAGTGTTTATGTTAAATAGTGTCAAGTTGTTAGAGAGAGAGAGAGAGAGAGAGTGTGTGTAAGTGTGTCTATGTGTGTGTGTTTAGCTTTAAATAGTGTTTATGTTAAATAGTGTCAAGTTGTTAGAGAGAGAGAGAGAGTGTAAGTGTGTCTATGTGTGTGTGTTTAGCTTTAAATAGTGTTTATGTTAAATAGGGTCAAGTTGTTAGAGTACAAAGGAGTACAAAGGAAATCAAGCAACAACAGGTCTAGTGACCCTTCTAGGCTGCTTGTCCTCCAAAACACTGAGGATCAAGTGTCCAAACAGTGGTTTAGAGTGGGTAAGGGAACATTGGAAAGGGAACTACTGCCCTGGAACTAATGTCCGTGGCAGGATTAGGAAGTTAGTAGGGGACAGATGGGTTGGTAACTGAGGGGGGGATAAAATAAAGTTATTCATTTACAAACGCAGTCAGCAGTCAGTCGCGGGTTTGATGCGAGATATTTGTCTAAGCGGAGTTATTATTATTATTATTATTATTATAGAAGCTGTCTAAGCCTCCCAACAGGGTGCAGATACACCTATAAAAGATGAATCCCCACAAAATACCCGTAAGTACTGGAGAGAGACTAAGACAACTAAGAAAAAGGAAAAGGGCTACAGTAGTTAGAGAGCCCAGAAGAAAAGATCAGTTTGTCAATTAAAACACCATTCTAAAAAGAATAAAAGCAAATCATGATTAAAACAAAAATTTACTGCTGTAATAAAACATTAACTCTGGACTTAAAAGCTGAGATATGGGTTGACTGTACAACCTCGTTTGGCAAATGATTCCAAAAGGGAATCATTGAAGGAATAAAACACCGAGAAAACTGAGATGTAGAAACATTAATTGGAGTCATGGCAAGGTCATTAAGACTCCTCGTAAATCTTGTTGCGCGAATTGGAATAAAAGGTTCTGGTAAAACACTATGCAATGGATGCTGAGGATTGTTAAAAAATTTAAATAAAAGACTAAGGGCACCAACCCGACGCCGATGATGAAGATCAAGAGATAGAGCAGGGAGAATAAATTTAATAGAATTAAGAGCTTTATCAAGCAATTTCAAATGACAGTCAGCAGCCGAGTTCCAAACAGGAGAGCAATACTCAAAATGAGGCAAAATAAAAGCATAAAAAGATTTTATGACTGTGGTTTCACAAGCGAATGTTTTGTAACACTTGCGAAGTAAACCAATCTTTTGAGCAATAGTAGATGACAAGGAACGAATATGCTTCTCAAATGTCAACTTAGGATCGAGAGTCACTCCAAGCAAACGCAAACCTGACATATCCTCAATTTGTTCACCAGAAACATGCAAACAAGGATGAGGAGGAGCCAAAGTACGTGATCTACTGATTATCATGGAGTGAGTTTTCTTAGCATTAAGCTTCATACCCCAAAGTTCACACCAAGAGGTAATCTTAGCCAAGTCCCTGTTTAGAGATGCTGCAACTTCGATTCTACTCTCTGGAGATGGAATTGATGAGTATAAAGTTATGTCATCGGCATAAGAAACTAGTTTATTTTCAAGCTCAGAGCACAAGCAAGCAATAAAAATAATGAAAAACAGAGGCCCAAGCACACTGCCCTGTGGAACACCCGAAACAACAGGCACAGAAACAGAAGTGCACCCATCAACGACAACATGCTGAGACCTGTCTGTCAAAATATCTTTAAAAATAGATAAAAGACTACCACCAATACCATAAAGTTGCAGCTTATATAAAAGGGCTTTATGATTAACAAGATCAAAGGCAGAACTAAAATCAATAGCCACAACACGAGATTCATACCCTTTGTCCAACGAAGACTGAAGATCATGAGATAAAGTTAAAAGCGCATCGCAAGTACCCAAACCTTTGCGAAAACCAAACTGTGAATTGGGTATTATATCAAGACGATTACAGTATGAAGAAAGGCGTCTAGCTAAAAGCCTCTCAAAGATCTTTGAGAGAATAGGTGTTATGGATATAGGACGATACTCAGATGGGGATGACGAAGCAGTAGCTCCCTTCGGAATTGGAGTGATGCTAGCTTTTCGCCAGCAAAGAGGAAAACTACCAGATTTCAAGAGCAACCTAAATACTATAGCCAATTTAGGTGCTAAGACAACAGCAACCTTCTTAAAGAAGAGAGGGAAAAATCCATCTGGGTCAATCCCACCATAAGTGTCAAGATCCAATAAATATTGTCTCAATTCAGCTGATTTGAATGCTATCGACTTTAGATTAGGACTAGGGAAACATGTCAAGGGCAATTGCAATTCCTGATCACTCTGCTTACCTATGAAAATATTAGAAAGCATATTACCCTTAGTTAATGGATCAAAAGAGATAGAACCATCAGAATCACGAAGTGGAGGCATGGTGGAGTCAATTCCAAATAGTGAGGCCTTAAGTGAGGCCCACCATTTATGTGGCTGAGTAGCACCTGCGAGAACTTCCTGCAAATGGGAATTGTAATCCCTCTCGGCTGTACTATATACTCTCTGCGCAACTGACCGAAGATGTACATAGTCATCCCAAAGCAACTGGGTTCGATTACGTCTCCAGCGGTGATATGCAGCCTGCTTGTTATTATATGCACGCTTACAGTCGTCATTGAACCAAGCTTTATCTTTAATACGGGATTTGATTAACTTAGAAGGGACTCTTCTTTGCAGGATGTCTAAGAGAGAGTTATTGAGGGATGAAACAGGGTCATCAGATCTTAGTATGTGATTCCAGTGGATATTGGTAACATCATCACATACATTTTCCCAATTAACTCGAGATTTAAGATAGACTTTACGAGATATAGTGATATCTGGCACAGTAAATTCAAGATTGATTTTACAGGTTACAGCATTATGGTCAGAAGTACCTACAGGAGCAAGAACTGCAGTCTCCACAACACCAGGAGCATCTGTTAAGACGAGATCAAGACAGTTTCCAGAAATATGTGTAGGTCCAGCAATCAACTGCTCACACCCAGATAAATTAGCAAAATCCATGGCAGCGTGACCATTTCTATTTGTTGGAGAGACCGAGTTCAGCCACTCTTGATGATGTGCATTAACATCTCCAACAAAAACGAAAGATGACTTGACATCAACAGACTGAATTAATGCCAAGGCATTTAAAAGACAGTCATATAGATTGTTATTGGCATCAGGATTTCTATATAGGCTAAAAACGTAGTGGTTATGATATTTACTGGAAACTTTAACCAACTGGATCTCGTGGCAACCACAAAGAAATTTCGTCAAAGGCTGGGCATAATAGCCAGATCGGATGTATAAACTCATTCCACGAGCACGAGGAAGAGAGTCACGGCGAATAAGAAGTGGTTTATTAAAGCCAGGTATGAGCAGTTCTGAAATGTGTCTATGGTCAGAAACAAGAGTTTCGGAACAAAAGACAATGTCATAATCCACTGATGCCATAGTAAGATCTTTAATGTTCTTATGAAGTCCACGGATGTTAGAATACAGAATACAGCAACTTCTTCTTGCAGGATGATTAGGTCTATGAGGACCGGGATTTAATTCTATATCACCGGATAAAAGAGCAAACAAAAACATATAATTGAAAGAAGCAAACCATACTATATGAAAAATGGATGGATATATAGGAGTCGACCCAGAAGGAACCATCACATCTTGGCAAGGCGAATCAACCCCCAAGGACACCATATCCAAGAGGGAACAGTAGTGGTGGATTTTAAAGAAATGCAGAGAGATAGCAGAAAAGAAGGACAATACTCCTGGAAATCCACCAAACTTTAAGTCTTCCTTATCAGCCTGCTGTACCACCTTAAGGAAAAAAACAGGAGATTGTTGTGATAGAAAGAGCACTGTAATAGCACCATAACAGCAGGGATGGATGAAAACAGACAAAGGAAGACCTTGGTACAAAGGCTATGGCATTATCCAATTCATCCACCATGGCAAAAAATTACCGTAAGGCAAATAATTACCATGAAGTTGCTAGATGGCCGTTGACTAAAAAGTTCCTCCGCCCTTTGACAGGTATTGTTTTTAGTCCAGCAGGGTGTCTAGCCACCCACCCACCAAGTAAAGAACCTGGTGGGGGAGCCGGTTTCGTCGCCGACAATCCGACCATGAAAATAGGTAGTATCAGATTACATGGTACTGATAGCAGAAAACCTGACCTGACACCAATTAAATGAATCAACGGTGATGCAGTCTAGAACATCTCGGGGAAGCCCATTCCACAAGTTGACAACTCGATTGAAGAAGAAATTCTTAGATTCGTGTGAGTTAAAAGATTTACCAATAATTTTGCAACCCTTTCCCCGCGTGTAATTAGATTGGTCGATAGTGAAGTACTTACTACAGTTCATATTGTCGATGCCTTTGATGATTTTGAACACTTGAATTAAGTCACCTCTTAATCTGCGCTGGGTTAAAGGAAATAGATTTAATTCTCTAAGACGCTCTTCGTATGGTTTGTTCTTTAGGCTAGGTATCATTTTGGTAACTCTACGTTGAACTCGTTCTAGCTTGTTTATATCTTTTTGGTAATAAGGGCACCAGGATTGAATGCAGTATTCCAGAAGAGGGCGGACTAAGGAATTGTAAAGGGTTAGGATAACTTCTTTGGATTTATGCTCAAATGACCTGCCTATAAAGCCAATTATTTTGTTTGCCTTCTTAACAACTTCTGAACATTGTTGACTCGGTTTTAGATTACTCGATATTGTTACTCCCAGATCGGTTTCTCTGTTTACATTCTTAAGCTGAGTGCCATTCATCGAATAGTTTGCTTTCTCATTCAGGTATCCGATATGTAGTACTTTACATTTATCCACATTGAAACTCATTTGCCAAATTTGGGCCCAACATGACAATTTATCTAGATTGTGTTGCATATCGTCAACTTGTTATTTTGAGAGTACGCTATTTTCAATTTTTGTATCGTCAGCAAATTTTGAGATTGTACAGGTGAGACCCTCATCTATGTCGTTGATGTAAATTAGAAAGAGAATTGGTCCTAGTACCGATCCCTGGGGTACCCCGCTACTTACATTGGTCCATTTAGATGCCTTACCGTTTATGACTACTCTTTGCTTTCTGTCGCTGAGCCAATTTTCTATCCATTTCAACACACCGTCTTGTATTCCATGCGCTAGAGAGAGAGAGAGAGAGAGTGTGTGTCTATGTGTGCGTGTTTAGCTTTAAATAGTGTTTATGTTAAATAGTGTCAAGTTGTTAGAGAGAGAGAGAGAGAGTGTGTCTATGTGTGTGTGTTTAGCTTTAAATAGTGTTTATTTTAAATAGTGTCAAGTTGTTAGAGAGAGAGAGAGAGAGAGAGTGAGTGTGTCTATGTGTGTGTGTTTAGCTTTAAATAGTGTTTATGTTAAATAGTGTCAAGTTGTTAGAGAGAGAGAGAGAGAGAGAGTGTAAGTGTGTCTGTGTGTGTGTTTAGTTTTAAATTGTGTTTATGTTAAATAGTGTCAAGTTGTTAGAGAGAGAGAGAGAGAGAGAGAGAGAGAGAGAGAGAGAGAATGAAAGAGTGAGAGAGAGAGAGAGTGAGAGTGTAAGTGCATGTGTGTGTTTAACTTGTGATATGTTAAATAGTATCAAGTCGTTACAAGTCCTCATCTAGTTCACCGATAGTGGTGGTGTGTGTGCGTAGGGCGATCAGCGTAGTCTAGGGGATGTTACGAGAAGGTATCGGTTGTATTCTTAAACAAACCTTTCCCTTCGCATCTCCCTTAACCCTATTTAGCCCGAGGGGAGCCTTTTTGGACCTCCCTGTTTTGCTCCATTAGATTATAGATTTTTAGACGTTTTACCACATTAGTTTGGCGATTATAAGACGCTTCGCTTTATTCAAGTGTCGATTGTTTTATGGGCGAGCGATACAAAACTTGTAACTTTGAAGAAATTGGCTTTCGGCCGGGACATTTATCAAACATTTTAGAAACTTAGTTTGAAGGAAGTCTGGGATGGCCTTTTTGTTAGCCAAGGGGACAAACTAAAATGCATTGCTCGAAATGGTAAAAGCAAGAAAAATCCTCAATAATAATTAAACAAAACATCCTAATAACCCACAAGATGTTAGATCAGATAGTGTTAACCCGGCATGCTTATACATAATGCCAGTTTAGATAATAAACTTTTATATTTGTAAATCCAGTCAAGTTAGGTCTATGCAATTCTCCAGACAATTTACATTTATTGAAACAACTTTCACTAATGAAATTTCTCTCTCTCTCTCTCTCTCTCTCTCTCTCTCTCTCTCTCTCTCTCTCTCTCTCTCTCTCATTCTTACTAATTAGCTCTACGAAGTCTATAAGGATGATTTATGATTTTTTTGGCCTAGATACAAAAATATCTTTCCCTAGTGTATACTAATTATATAATACATGTCCATCTCACTATTTCATGATTATAGCCACTGCTATAGTCTTTATCAAGATAGGATACCATGCTAAACTGCAAATCACACTTGCTACAATGAAAGCCACAGCGACTGCTCCAAGATCTAAATCTAAATCCTCGTCACTGAGTGGAGAGGCCATGTCCACACACTACAGCGTCTCGTCTCTCATGTCCACACACTACAGCGTCTCGTCTCTCATGTCCACACACTACAGCGTCTCGTCTCTCATGTCCACACACTACAGCGTATCGTCTCTCATGTCCACACACTACAGCGTCTCACCTCTCATGTCCACACACTACAGCGTCTCGTCTCTCATGTCCACACACTACAGCGTATCGTCTCTCATGTCCACACACTACAGCGTCTCGTCTCTCATGTCCACACACTACAGCGTCTCGTCTCTCATGTCCACACACTACAGCGTATCGTCTCTCATGTCCACACACTACAGCGTCTCGTCTCTCATGTCCACACACTACAGCGTCTCGTCTCTCATGTCCACACACTACAGCGTATCGTCTCTCATGTCCACACACTACAGCGTCTCGTCTCTCATGTCCACACACTACAGCGTCTCGTCTCTCATGTCCACACACTACAGCGTATCGTCTCTCATGTCCACACACTACAGCGTCTCGTCTCTCATGTCCACACACTACAGCGTCTCGTCTCTCATGTCCACACACTACAGCGTATCGTCTCTCATGTCCACACACTACAGCGTCTCGTCTCTCATGTCCACACACTACAGCGTCTCATCTCTCATGTCCACACACTACAGCGTCTCGTCTCTCATGTCCACACACTACAGCGTCTCGTCTCGGCAGAACTGAAGTAGACTGGAATGTGTATGGGCGACGCTGAAATTGGAGTTAGATTGGAACCTGATCTGTCAGCCATATCGTCTATGGGGGCCTTTACACCTCATACACTCACATTCACACTCCTTTATTAACGTGGAGGTGGTGGCAGGGCTCTGGGACCCTCCCTCAACCACAGATATATCCCATATACTATACATATGCAGTACATGTAAGAGGGAGCGAGTGGAAGTGCCCTAGAATGAGTGTAACACTTGCAAGCACCGATCAATAACAATTAGGGGAGGAAGGGAGGAAAAATTCCACCCTCCCTCCCTCCACTCACTAACTCCAGACTCACTTATACCGTACCTTATGGCTTTACATGTTTTATTCTTTCTCTACACCTACTTTATCAGTCCTAATTTTTCACTTATGACTTGTGGGGCAATAATATTGCTCTACAAGGGAGATATAATGGATATTACGTAATTCCTCCCCTCCCTCCATCTTCTTCCTCACGCGTGCATGCCAGATGACAGGGGTACGTGGGTGCCTATTCTCACCAACCGTGCAACTCCCGACCATGACCACAACACACCCACATCATTTGTGCGCAAAAAACATTCGCAGTGGGATATGCGAGTGTAATACCAACTCGTTGATGTACATTACATTACGTTTTGTGAGGGTCAGCTTTTTGCATATTCTTTCGCACTACGGCGGGCTATTCAAATCAAGATCTTGCAGTTACTAGGTTAATGGACGAAATATTTTGAAAAATTATGTTACCGTTAGAATTAGGAATACTAATCTGTGTACTCTCTGTATACAACACTCATTCCCACAGTATTTTTTCGGTATCAGGCGCTTCGAAGGGAAATAATTGTTTAAGAATACAAGAGTATGGAACACTGTATGTTGTATCGTGTAGCGAGCGCTGCGTCAGAATTCACGCAGAACATTTTGTAGACAGGCTGACCAACGAAGTATCACTCATATCTTTTTCGTAATTGTTACTAAATATACAGAGTTATAATTATGCTTTACAGTTCTTATTATTCATTTAGAAGTGATAGAAATAGCCAACACAATACAATTCGATACTAATTTTCCTGTATTGTCTATCATAGTCACTCCAGTGTTAGTCTGACTACAGGTAATCTCTAATCAACGCTCACTTACTCCAGTATCTCAATAGGTGGTGTTGATGTATTCTTGACCACGACTGTACCTTTACTTGATTACTATACAGTCTTAATTTCCCAGCTGATGGTAAATTGAACCCCTTAGCAACTGATTGGGTTCACTTTTTGGTCGACATTTTCATTTACTTATTATTTTTCTAGTTTCCTCCCTAGACCTCCATCAAACCTAAACAAAAATATCCATTAGATCCCCCTTCTAGATTAATTTGTATATTTTTCAGTAGAAAAATTTCCCGGCCGATGGCCGGTTCTTCCATAATAACAGGCTCACTATCGTTCGCCAGGAAATAAAAATCGACACCTAAATATCACGAAAGGTCTAAATATTGACAAATAAATGGGGCGAAAGGTGTTAAAATCGCCAAACTAATGGACCGAACGTCTTATAATCTTAAATCAAAAGGAGCTTAACACGAGGGAGAAAGGGGACCAGAAAAACGACCCATCTCCCCTTAATTAACGGAAATATATGAAACTACTATGCCTCAGCGTCATATACATACCAAACTACTATGCCTCAGCGTCATATACATACCAAACTACTATGCCTCAGCGTCATATACATACCAAACTACTATGCCTCAGCGTCATATACATACCAAACTACTATGCCTCAGCGTCATATACATACCAAACTACTATGCCTCAGCGTCATATACATACCAAACTACTATGCCTCAGCGTCATATACATACCAAACTACTATGCCTCAGCGTCATATACATACCAAACTACTATGCCTCAGCGTCATATACATACCAAACTACTATGCCTCAGCGTCATATACATACCAAACTACTATGCCTCAGCGTCATATACATACCAAACTACTATGCCTCAGCGTCATATACATACCAAACTTTCCTTAACCCTTTGAGTACGTGTTTTATATTTTATTCTAGCGATAATTAGACGATATTATGCAGCTTAGGAAGGATCTGTGGTAGTTAAGAGGGTTGGTTGAGATAGTTTGAAGCCTTATTATTACTAGAGGTCCTTCCTAAGCTGAATACAATCATATAATAGTTGCCAGAATATGATAACAAATTATCTGGTACTGAATGGGTTAAGAGGAGACTGGCCGTTTGTTTGGTCTATTAATTCATTTATTCATATATTTTTTTAGCTTCCTCCCTAGACCTCCATCAAGCTTAGAAAAACACCCCTAGACCCCCCTTCACGATAAATTTGTGTCGCGGCCGAAGGCCGGTTCCTCTTAAAATTGCAGGCTCGTTTTCGCTCGCCAGGAAAAAATAGACACCTAAATGGCACGAAAGGTCTTAAAATTGACAACGAAATGGGGCAAAAAGTGTTAAAATCGCCAAACTAATGGGCCGAACATCTTATAATCTCAAAACTAGTGGGGTTCAACATTAGGGAGAAGGGGGTCCAGAAAAACGGTCTGCCTCCCCTTAATAAGAACATATTTCGGTACACCATCTCGACCGTTCTAGCCGAGTAATGATGATGATGACATATGATCGATCTCTGTGTTGTCAAGGGGCTGTATGGGTGTATACTAAGCCACCTGTGTGTTGTTGTTGAGGGAGAAAGTGTAAACAATGATACGCAATAATGACTGTACGAGATGTTAGACATGATCACATACACACGTTCATAACACACTTACACGCACACACATTCATAACACACTTACACGCACACGCACACATTCATAACACACACACGTACACACACACTTACACGTACGTACCTACATATACCCTCGTGCATACTGTCATTCATACGCACATGAATATACTCAAATTTATCCCCCCTCCCCCTTCCTCTCCCTCTCTCTCATTCACTCATTCTCAAACACACACACACACACGCACTCTCTCTCTCTATCTATCTATCTCTCACACACACACACAGACACACACTCTCTCTCTCTCTCGTGAAGAAAAGAAAAAAACGAAAAAATCCCACAACGTTCTTCCTGCCAGTGACATGTTCTACTTCAGCTCCCGGAAGAACATATAGACAGAGAACCCGTAAGTTATTGCCAGAACATATAGACAGAGAACCCGTAAGTTATTGCCAGAACATATAGACAGAGAACCCGTAAGTTATTGCCAGAACATATAGACAGAGAACCCGTAAGTTATTGCCAGAACATATAGACAGAGAACCCGTAAGTTATTGCCAGAACAGAACAGTCCTTGCAACATCCATCAATCACCAGGGCTTCAGGGGGTAGCGCTTCATTGGTTTTCTTGACCCCTTTCTCCCTCGTGTTTAGCCCCATTAGTTTTGACATTTTAAGACGGTCGGCCCATTATTTTGGCGAGTTTAACACCTTTCGCCCCATTTTGTTGTCAAATTTAAGACCTTTTGTGCCATTTAGGTGTCTATTTTTTTCCTGGCGAGCGATAACAACCCTGTAATTATAAGAGGAACCGGCCTTCGGCCGAAAAAAAATTCTACCGAAAAATTTACAAATTTATCTTGAAATGGGGTCTAGGGGGTGTTTTTCTGAGCTTGATAGAGGTCTAGCGAGGAAACCAAAACAATATATGAATACATGAATTATATGAATTATATGAATTACATGAATTATTATATGAATACATGAATTAATAGACCAAAAATCCAGCAACTAGCCCCTTAACATTTCCACCCTATTTGGTCCGAGGGGGGTCTTTTTGGTAGCTCCCCTGTTTCGCTTCGTTAGTTTGGTGATAATAAGACGCTTTATCCCATTCATTTGTCGAATTTTGTTTCTGGGAGAGTGATAACGAACCTGTAACTTAGGAGAAATCGGCCTTCGGTCGGGATTGTTATTTATCGAAAAGTGTACAAATATAGCTTGAAGGGGGTCTGGACGGGCAAATATAGCTTGAAGGGGGTCTGGACGGGCAAATATAGCTTGAAGGGGGTCTGGACGGGCAAATATAGCTTGAAGGGGGTCTGGACGGGCACATTTTTCTTCTCTTTTAGTTTGAAGGAAGTCTGGGAAGGTGTTTTTGTTAGCCTAGGGGACAAACTAAAATATATTGTAAGAAAATGGCAAACGAAAGTAAAATCCTCAATAATATTACACAACATATCCTAATAAACCTTAAAGGGGGTATCACACTGGGCCAATTTTCGCTCTTCTACCGCAAAAAACGGAACTACCGCCCTTCTCCGGCACAAATATCACCGTTTGACGGAGCTAGGATGCAGCCCGCACTGGGTGGGAAGCAACGTCTTTTGACGGAGGTAAATTGTCAGCCTCAATACGGCTTGCATTTATGCTCATTGATATCTCAAGTTTATGACGTCGAAATATATATTTTGCTACAAAATTGTGTGTTTTGATTGTGAGAAGGGGTGCGGATAGACATAAACTAGGTGAATTAATGCTAAAATAGCTACACCACTTGCAGCTAAATAACCACTGTTCCTATGCAACGGCGATTGGTATGAATCAAAAACATTTTAAAACATCCGAAAAGTTAAAAATATTTCCTCATATATGCTTCAATTATATAAAGTAACAATGCAGACGTGTAGATTGAGTCATATTGCATTATAATTGTTGATATAAATCCATATTACTCTACATTATAGGTGAAACAGCACAATATAATGATCGCAACTTCCTCATAGCTATGTATATAAGCTTCAAACGCAAACCATAGCAACCTTAGCGTATAGATTGAGTCCTCTTACACTAAATTTGTCAATACTAATCCATATTACTGTACATTTTAGGTGAAACACCACAGTATAACGATCGCTTAACCGTGGTAAAACCAGTGGGTAAAGCCTATACGTGTGTGCTAGGAGCTGCCTGTGTACCGGCTCAACACTGAGATCGCTTAACCGTGGTAAAACCAGTGGGTAAAGCCTATACGTGTGTGCTAGGAGCTGCCTGTGTACCGGCTCAACACTGAGATCGAAGAACAGAGAAGGGCGATAATTTGGCCTAGTGTGATACCCGCTTAAGGGAGCCCACCTCGCTTGTTTTCTCTTTCTCTCCCTCTTTCTTTGGCTTGTATCCATTCGGCCCCATTCAGCCTACTGGTTTAAGACGTTTACCCCCACCCAGGTGTCAATATTTTCCTGGCGGTAGCGAGCCAGCATATATATTTTTTGTTTTGACAGCAAGCTAAATTTGTACATTTTTCGATAGAAAAATGTTTCCGGCGAAGCCGGATTTCTACATACAATGCTGTCTCGCTATCGCTCGCCAGGAAGAAATCGACACCTGGATGGGGATAAAAGTCTTAAAACAGTTGGCTGAATGGGGCCGAATGGATACAAGCCAGGGAAAGAGAGAAAAGGAGAGAAAGATAAACAAAAAAGCCGATGACCCCCTTAACTTCTCGCCAGACCAGCACAGACCTTCTAATACCCATCACTCATCATAACATATAATATATCGGCAGGTAAAGGACTGTCATTGTGTGGGTTATAGGTTTGGTCTCTTCCTCTTCACTCTTCCTAGTTCAGCGGCCGTGGTATAATGGATGGGTCGGGTCAGGATATCACACCATTCATCACTTCCATCCAAGAGAGAGATTTTGTATATAGATGTATATAGATTTACATAGATACACTGGCTACACATACCATGCCGATCCCAGTGAGGTGGTAGGGACCAAGATACATAATCTATGTATCTTGGTAGGGACTAGGTTCTAGTTAATCCTTTCACGTATGTGTGGACGTAGGGGTTGCCAATTAGCAATCTGAAATAGAGTTCTCTCAATCTTATAATTACCTCTCCAAAATTAGTTTTCTGTCCACAGTTAACTCAAAGACAACTGCAGAGGTTGAAGTAACTAAACTGAATGTTTCTAAACACCCCTGTTGGTCACAAAGGTTTTAAAGTATCCCAGAATAGGCTCAAATTGCGTCCTGTGCGCGAAAGGGTTATTATAGCAAACCCGATAGTAAGGGAAATTGGAAGGAAAGGATAGTAACGAAGAAGACTCTCTCCCCACCCTCCGAGCGAGAGAGAGAGAGAGAGAGAGAGAGAGAGAGAGAGAGAGAGAGAGAGAGAGAGAGAGAGAGAGAGAGAGAGGGGGGGGGGGAAGCTAGAATGTCACACATTGAGCATAATCTCTAATGAAGACCCATTAAGGGGGAAGGGTTTATTTTTTGGGTCGATTATTTTCTATATTTATTATTATTTTTTTAGTTTCTTCCCTAGACCTTCGTCAAAAATATAAATAACATCCATTACATCCCCCTTCACGATTAATAACATCCATTTCATCCCCTTTCACGATTAATAACATCCATTACATCCCCCTTCACGATTAATAACATCCATTACATCCCCCTTCACGATTAATAACATCCATTACATCCCCCTTCACGATTAATAACATCCATTACATCCCCCTTCACGATTAATAACATCCATTACATCCCCCTTCACGATTAATAACATCCATTACATCCCTCTTCACGATTAATATAAAAAAAATCGGTAGAAAAATTTCCCAGTTCTCCAAAATTACAGGCTCACTATCGTTTGTTAGACAAATTATCGACACCCAAATAGCACGAAAGGTCTTAATATTGACGAAGAAATGGGGCGAAAGGTATACAAAACCGAAACAAATAATCGTATGAAATGTTATCATTTTGGGAATTGGGTTGTTTTTATTTACTATGGATGATCTTCTTGTAGAAAACCATAGCTTAATTCCACCATTCTGGTTTACTCGCCTCTTTCGCATTGGGATACACAATTGTAGAATTAGTCTTTTTTATCCTACCTTCAGAGAGAGAGAGAGAGAGAGAGAAAATTAGAGTAAAGGTTGCCTGTATGACCGGAAATTAGAACTTCCATCAGCCCATCACGTTTCGCACCTTAGGGAAAACAAAACATTTAAACTGAAAAAAACTATCCTATGTGACCAAGTGACCGTGAATGCATTGTCTTTTCTGGAGTGATCGCCCCAAGTGTTTTCAATATACTTTTTTTGGGGAAGGGAGGGCAATTTTTAAGGGGATAAAGAAGGCCGTGACAATAGGTGGACCTAAAAAGCGTCCTTCAATATTGTGTTCTTTGTATGGGTGTAATATTCATCATGTTCTGGTTACTATTTTATATATATATATTTTATTTTATTTTATTTTTCTATGTGAGTGAGGGAGACACACGAAAGAACTGTCTGTAGCGAGTGCCTCCCCCAGAGTTGAAGGAGTGACAGGGCAAAAATCAAGGGACGTTCGAGCCAAAATGCCTGGACACAAGGATTTTGAAGCAATTTAAGTCATAGGTTTTCCTTAGCTTACAATCTACCTCTAGGACTGAAAGGGGTATATACGCGCAGCTTCTATAGCTTCTATTAACTATTATAGGTTTAATGGGCTATTATATAAAGTAATGCATATAATAGTTTTTAAGATATTGTTTGTTAAAACCAACTCTGACTCAGAAAAGGCAGCGTTACTTGTTTATGCATGGTAATCCTGCGGGGACTTCAAAGCTCCTATTGGCTAAGATGATGAACGAATCCCGTCACTGACTCACAGACGATATTGATATATTTTTATAATCTATTCATGTTCTCGTTATAATATCCACGTTAATGATATTCTTAATGCATAATTTATTACGTCTCCGAGTTCGGATATCATTCTCGATCAACACTTAATCATTAAAATTGCTTATAATCACACATTGCAAAATAAATATATGAAATATATTTTTATCTATACCGGTACACACACATCTTAACGAATGATAATTCATTTGGGTTGTGTGGATACTTTGCTAGGATAGGAAGGGGGGGGGGGGGGGAACTTCTCTGACAAGTTAGCTTGCTTGAAGTTTGGGATGTACACTCGGTCAAAAAAGTATCTGCACCCCTACCCTGATCATCTGGTGTGTACAGCTCGGTAGGGTTGGCATATCTTCCTGCAACTATATCCATCTATACTACTACCTACCTATACTACCTAAGACCTACTACCTACGACCTACGACCTATACTACTAAGATGTACACACCAGAAGATCAGGGTAGGTGTGCAGATACTTTTTTTTTACCAAACGTACACTCTGACATAAATCGGGGCCTTTAATTTTCGAAACTATCACAAACTGAACCGGATCTTCTCATTAATTATTTCCATAATATTTACATTTTAAAGGTTCGCTTTGTTGTTCGAGGGTTAATATGTGGCTAGGATATACAGAATGTCTTAAAATGTACTAAAGGAAAATAAAATAACACAATATATCATAATATAACATAATAAAAGCACATATTCATATATAAGTCCTGGCCCTTTATAAAGACTTGGACAACAAAACTAACCTGCTAAATATATAGGTATATAATTACTGGCAAGATTCCAACTTACAGTGTGGTGGCTTCATAATCCAGAAGGGTTGATAGCCTCTGAAGTCATATTTTAACTAATTAACTTTGTAGTAACACATGGATATACTGGCCAAGTTTTGGTAAAATCAAATCGTATTTCTGAAAATACAAAGCTTTTTAAAAGAATACATTTATGTGTTGGCTGAAAACCGGATTAATGAATAAGAAGTCACAAATCTATAGATAACATAACCAACATTGATGTAAGGAAATACGAATCTATTGGAAGTCACACATCTATGGATAACATAACCAACATTGATGTAAGGAAATACGAATCTATTGGAAGTCACAAATCTATGGATAACATAACCAACATTGATGTAAGGAAATACGAATCTATTGGAAGTCACAAATCTATGGATAACATAACCAACATTGATGTAAGGAAATACGAATCTATTGGAAGTCACACATCTATGGATAACATAACCAACATTGAGGTAAGGAAATACGAATCTATTGGAAGTCACAAATCTATGGATAACATAACCAACATTGATGTAAGGAAATACGAATCTATTGGAAGAATAAAAACACCTTTTGAGATAAGGAATTCGTGTAACAAATATATATCGTCATGTACTTTATAACTATTTGGTATACGAATTGGAATACTCATAACAGTTATCTTCAATACTATGTAATTCTTTGGGTTACTTTATTACAAATATAGAATATATATATATATATTATTGTTAAATGAAGGAGACATGAGGTAAAGCTCCCTGTAGCAAGTGTCTCCCCCAAAGTTGAAAGAGTGACAGAGAGCCAAATTCGAGGTACAATACGTTAGAGTCAATATATATTTCTTTGTGTCTATCTGTGAAGAATTGCATCAGCCACGAACTTTAGGGAGTCCATGGTAGCCAACCCTGACTGTATCAACACATACAGAGGCCGACTACATACATCACTACACACGTATACACACACGTACATCACTACCCACGTACATAATTACACACACACACACATATATATATATATATATATATACACACATCACCACACACATACATACACATCACCATACACATACATCACTACACACGTATACACACACGTACATCACTACCCACGTACATAATTACACACACACACACATAAATATATATACACACATCACCACACACATACATACACATCACCATACACGTACATCACTACCCGCACACATACACACACACACACACTCACACGTACAGTTCCCTGCACAAGTTCCGTTCCTCTCAGAGATCTTATTAATGGAAGTATAATGAGTATAATTAAATTAAGAGTGTAGTATCTTACCCTAACAGTTGCATATGAAGGTAAATGAAGTACCTCATTGCAAGGAACCATCCTCATGTAATAATGCTATTATTGGTATACAGTATATATAGGAAACTGACCAAGAATTTTCCCACAAAAGTGGAAGTCCATTAGGGAATGACCATAAACTATACTTGATATTAATATATGAGACACCCCTTACTAATTAACATTAAGGGAGATAGCTAACCTACAAACTGAAATGTAAATCCGCCCATCTCCCATAGACGGCACCTGGACACGTACTCGGTGGTAGGTAAGGGTTAGTCTTGTATCCCACGTACTAGGTACTATAGTCTATTCGATGTAAGTAGGCGAGAAATCATGACCTCTATCCTCTGTAACTCAAAAAGGGCTAAAGCAAATGGGCTGTACATTTCCACATCTATTCCTTGACTGTCGACTCTTCCCAAATGGTAGACATATTAGCTCGATTACTCTAGTCGTTTTTGAGTTACAGAGGTTAGAGGTCATGAGTTATCGCCTACAGAGGTTAGAGGTGATGAGTTATCGCCTACAGAGGTTAGAGGTGATGAGTTATCGCCTACAGAGGTTAGAGGTGATGAGTTATCGCCTACTAACAGCGAATATACTATAGTGCCTCGTACTAGCTGCTAGTTAAGGGGAGATTTCCACTTGAGGGAGTTTTTTCTTGACTCCTTTCTCCCTCATGTTTAGCCCCATTGCTTTTCTAATTTTAAGACGTTCGCCCTATTATTTTGATGATTTTAAGAACTTTCAACCCATTTCTGTCAATTTTTAGAACTTTCGTGCAATTTAGGTGTCGATTTTATCCTGGCGAGCGATAGCGAGCCTGTAATTTAAGAGGAACCGGCTTTCAGCTGGGACATTTTTCTACCGAAAAATGTACAAATTTATCTTGAAAGGGGCTCAAGGGGGTGTAATCTTAAGCTTGAAGGATATCTAGGAAACAAACTAGAAACCTCCCCTTAAGGGTTAGTCTTGTTATCCACTTACTGGGTACTACTGTAGGGACACGTACTACCTGGTAGGTAATGGTCAGTCTTGTATGCTACGCAATAGTTATAGGTTAGGTTAGGTTACTGGGTTATTTTATTTTCAAATATTGCTAAACATACACATAACCAACCACACATACATGCATAATATACATACACCCACATCGACACCCACACATACATACATATTTACACACACATCACCTGCCACATATACGTACACACACACACACACACACACACACATATATATATATATATACAATACCAATCCACACATACGTACATGTATACATACACACATATATACACACATGAAAGGAAGGCCTTTCGTATCATTAACTCCCGTCCACTCACCAACTCTCTGCAATCTCTCTCTCTCCGCCGCAATGTTGCATCTCTCTCGCTATTCTATCGCTACTATAATAATCAGTGTTCCTCAGAGCTATCCCAGTGCATACCACCTCCTTTACGTAGGGCACGTGGTACCCGTCTTGCAACTCAATCCCACCCCTACGCTGTGCAACTCTCCAACCCAAGAGTGAAACGTTACTCTCAAACTTTCTTCTACTCAACAGCTGAGCTCTGGAACTCTCTCCCAGAATCAGTCTTTCCCTCTTCCTATGACTTAAATTGCTTCAAACTCCGTGTGTCCAGGCATTTTGGCTCGAACGTCCCTTGATTTTGGCCCTGTCACTCTTTCAACTATGGGGGAGGCACTCGCTATAGGCAGTTATGCCTTTTGCCTCCCTCAATCACATAGAAGAAAAATATATACATATGCACATAACCATCTACACATACACACATCACTACACACACTCACTCACACACACACACACACGTACACATACACACATCACCAACCAAACATGTACACTTTACCACCCACACATACACCCATACACACACATCACCACACACCGACATACATTACCACCCACAGATACGTACACATATACTTACACACACATCACCTGCCACATACATACACACATACTGTATAAGTCACGGTAGCCGAGCGCGCGTAGTCATTGAACTGGGAGTGCTGGATTTGGTGTCTGAGGTTTGATCCCACGCGCCGGCAGGGGAAGTTTCTCTCAAAAACATTTCCTGGCTGTGAAGGCTAGGTCTGGACGGACCAGTTTCGGGGGACGTTCTCGTTGATCCTATAGGATAAGATCTAGGTTAAGTCTGTGTAATCTAAGCCTCATTGGCTGCCGGCTCGGAATGAACCGGTTACCATTATTATTATTATTATTATTATTATTAACACATACAGACAGTATGTACACATATAATATATACACATCACTACACCACACATACTGTACATACGTACACATAAACATACACACACATCACCATGCACACATACATACACATATTATATACACACATCATCACACACACAGATACATACACATATTTTACACACACATCATCACACACACAAATACATACACATATAATACACACACATCACCACACACACATACGTACACATATTACACACACACATACGTACACATATAACACACACCCATCACTACACACACATACATACCCATATAATACACACACATACGTACACATATAATACACACACATCACCACACACACATACATACACATATAACACACACACATCACTACACACACATACATACACATATAATACAGACACATCACCACACACACATACATACACATATAACACACACACATACGTACACATATAACACACACCCATCACTACACACACATACATACCCATATAATACACACACATACATACACATATAATACACACACATCACCACACACACATACATACACATATAACACACACACATCACTACACACACATACATACACATATAATACACACACATCACCACACACACATACATACACATATAACACACACATACATACCCATATAATACACACACATACGTACACATATAATACACACACATCACCACACACACATACATACACATATAACACACACACATCACCACACACACATACATACACATATAACACACACACATCACCACACACACATACATACACATATAATACACACACATCACCACACACACATACATACACATATAACACACACACATCACCACACACACATACGTACACATATAATACACACACATCACCACACACACATACATACACATATAACACACACACATCACTACACACACATACATACACATATAATACACACACATCACCACACACACATACATACACATATAACACACACACATCACCACACACACATACATACACATATAACACACACACATCACCACACACACATACATACACATATAACACACACACATCACTACACACACATACATACACATATAACACATACATCACCACACACACATACATACACATATAATACACACACATCACTACACACACATACATACACATATAATACACACACATCACCACACACACATACATACACATATAACACACACACATCACCACACACACATACATACACATATAACACACACATCACTACACACACATACATACACATATAACACACACACACACATCACTACACACACATACATACACATATAATACATACTAGAGATGGACCGAATATTCGTTTCGTATTCGTGTTTCCGAATATTCGCTATGTTTTTCAATATTCATATTCGTATTCGTATTCGCATTTCCATTCATAGGTATTTGCAAATATGCGAATATGCTCACAAAACCAATATAATATAATATTATACACAAATGTTAAATATTCAATTTTAAAGTTAACACAAACGAATAAATAACAGTGTAGATGTGCGTTGGGGCCGCTAAAGTGGAATGGAGGAGGACTGAGCAGTGTTGCTATTTAACTGTATTTAATAGTACCAGATCAAACTAGTGAAAAGTACCAAATTATTCTAAAGTGGAATCACTGCCCGGTAAACGAACGTGTGCTGGACCTGGACAATTGAACCGTCGCAATATTGCCATTTCAGACATATCCAATGTAATAGCATGTCACTAAAATATATTCCATCATATTTCCTCACTGATTTCGTATTTAGTAACAGATATGGACTATTTTATTGGAAAATGTATAAAATGTACTTGAGCGAGTCAAATGTACCAAATCTGGTACTTTAGTACCAACAAAGCGGCAACACTGGGACTGAGGACTGGAAAATGTAATGGATTTAATTTTAATTATTCAATGTTCTATGCCTGAACTCTTACAATATATTAAACAATAATTCATACAGTTTATTAATTTTATGATATTTAAGAAATTACACATTCACATCGTCATTAACTTCTGGTAATTAATTTCATAGTAATTTAATTAACGTTTGTTGGTGACATAAAAATAATTACCAGTTCTTGAAGGATGAAATAAGGATTGAAATATTCGCTATTCGTATTCGTATTCGCGAATTTTTACAAAAAAAAAAAATCGTATTCGTATTCGTATTCGCAAATAGTGAAAATTTATATTCGTTTCATCTCTAATACACACACATCACCACACACACACACATACTGTACGAATGATAGATATAAAATCAAACTTTGAAAACAAATGTGAACAAACTTATTTTGCGATATACTGTATGTAAACATTTAAAATGAAATGCAATGCACCTGCACACCTGCACACCTGCACACCTGCACACCTGCGAATCATATGAAGACCCATGCAAAGATCTGAGGGGCAGGGGAAATGTAACCCCTTCTGTACCGGCGGCGTCTTTTTAGTTTTTATTAGTTATATTTAGACGATTTTGTGCAGATTAAGAAGGATATGTGATAGTAAAAAGGGTTGAGTGAGATAGTTCGAAGCCTGTTAATTGCCGGAGGCCCTATATATTTTAAAGTCAATAAAATCGTCTAATAGTTGCCGGAAGATAATGCAATATACGTAGCCGGTACAGAAGGGGTTAAAGGAAATATGTAAACAAAATGACCTGACAACTGTAGCAGAGACTATAAGAACAGTTTGGAAAAGGAGGGATACTTTCCTTAATTTGAGAACAAAATAATATAAGTATTAAGCATATTCGCCAAACTACACAACTTTTGGGTAACCGCTGATATTTAGGTTACGATTATTTTCTAGTTGTCTGTCTCTCTGTTTGAAATATGGTCTCATTAGGCTACGAAATATCGAAAAATAAAAGCAAATAAACACACTTTTGAGGGGAGGTTTCCACTTGAGGGATTTGTTTTCGAACTTCCTTCTCCCTCTTGTTTAGCCCCATTGCTTTTGAGATTTTAAGACGTTCGCCCCATTATTTTGACGATTTTTAGAACTTTCGACCCATTTCTGTCAATTTTAAGACCTTTCGTGCCATTTAGGTGTCGATTTTATCCTGGCGAGCGATAGCGAGCCTGTAATTTAAGAGAAACCGGCTTTCAGCCGGTACCGAAAAATGTCCAAATTTATCTTGAAAGGGGCTCAAGGGGGTGTAATCTTAAGCTTGAAGGATATCTAGGGACCAAACTAAAAACCACCCCTTAAGTCCAAACTGGATAAGTGGATCAACATTATTAGCCTATAATGTGAAGCAATCGGGCTGGCGTTTCTATCATTTGGAAAGAGTCCACCAGGAAGTAGGTGTGGATATTTACAGCCAGTTTGTTCTAGGCCCGTTTGAGTTACAGAGAGGTCAGGGAGTATTGTCAAGTTCGTTGGCGCTACCTATAGTTACTATTGTACAATCCTATTGACTACTCACCCTCATTCAGAGCAGCGACATTATCTTGGCGTTCCTTCTGTTTTAGAATTTCTGCACCTGCAAGATACGTCCTTTCCGATGCCCTGTTGACGTCTGAATGAGGGCAAGACTCGAGAGTCGAGGAGGTGCAGATGTCCACGGCCAACCAGAAAACTGGAGAGTTAACAAGCACTTTAACTTGTCAAACTGTCATGTTATATTTTCATATTTCACTTTTTATTGGTTGCAATTAGTAACAAAATATCATATATGCATATTTTAACAAGCAAAGACAAATAATAAAACAATCAGGGGAGAATTCACGTTTTTTGTTTTGTTTTTTTAGCAATGTATTTTAGTTTGTCCCCAAGGCTAACAAAAACGCCTTCCCAGACTTTCTTCAAACTAAAAAAATGCCAACTCAGAACTCCTTCAAGGTAAATTGTAAATTTTTCGATAAAATAATGTCCCGGCCGAAGGTTGATTTCTTCTACATTACAGATCCGCTATCGCTTGCCCAGAAGGGAATCGACACTCGAATGAGGTGAAACGTCTTACTATAGCCAGAGTAATGGGGTGACACGTCTTAAAATTTCCAAAACTATTGGAGTGAAAAAGGGAAGGTCCAACTAGACCTCCCTCAACCCAAATAGGGTTTACTGACTGTCCTGTTGTCATTGTAAGGTCACAGACAAAACCAGTCTCTCATATTTATAAGTTTAACCCTATTTGGTCAATTAGTTTAGAGAATTTAAAACGTTTCGCCCCATCAATTTGGCGATAATAAAATGTTTCACCCATTCTAGTGTATTTTTTTCTGGGCGAGCGGCAGCGGGTCATTAACTTAGATTAAATCGGCCTTCGGCCGAGAAATTTCTTCTAACGAAAAATGTAAAGATATAGCTTGAAGGGAGTCTGGGTGAGCATTTCTTTAGTTTGAAATAATTCTGGGAAGGCGTTTTTGTTAGCCTAGGGGACAAACTAAAATATGGTGTACGAAAATGGTAAACGCAAGCCATATCCTCAATATATTCAAAATATCATAATTACCTACAAGACGTCGGCCCAGATAGTATTATAATAAGTTTCTGTTATGACAACAATAAAAGTAGTTGCCATCAGCACCACCAGGACCAGAGGACCAGCGCACCCTTCATCCACACAGATGCCCACTTAACCTGACCATTTCCCGGAGTGCCGACAAAGGGCCCCAAAACGCAAACCACCATCCGCCATGCCCCTCTAGCCCCCATGGGAAAGGACTAGGACTCACCAGGGAAAGGATAGACTATTTCAGCCGAATTGACCAGGACAAGCCAGCTAGGTACAAGATTAGCACATTTTGGTCTAAAGACAGGATTGTCCCTAAGTTTGAAACTGGGTCCTTGGTCCAAAGACAAGGCAGGCTTCCCTCGGTCCAGAGGACGAGAAAGTGATAAGTATTTTGGTTAGCCCGCTAAGTTCGAGAGTAGCATTTGTGTTCAGGGTTTTGGTTAGCCTGCTATGGTCGAAACTAGCCATTCTGGTCCTAAGCCAGAACTGCTGAGTATGACACCAGCAAGTGGAAACAACAGAAGGAAATTGAGGCTCGACGCTCATCTCTCTGGTTAACATCAACTTGTGTGTGAGCCGTTACCTGATGTTGCTAGCGGTACGATACCTGAACATAACATAAGAGGGGTGGCGGTATAGCAGTGTTTGTCAGGAGTTCATTAAAAAGCTGTACTAAATCAGGTATTAGAGTAAATAATGAAAATGAAAGTGTTTGGGTAGAAGTTAACGAAGGTAGTGAGACTTTAGTTATTGGAGTTATGTATAGACCGCCAAATATGAGTAGAAATGACGGAACATCATTATGGGAGGAAATTAAAATAGCATCAAGGCTTAGCAACGTGTGCATTATGGGGGATTTTAATTTCCCTAATATAGATTGGCAGCAACAAATAGGCGACTCTGATTCAAAGGAGTTTATTGAGGTAGTACAAGATAGTTTTTTATCTCAATTCATAGATACGCCGACTAGAGGTGATGATATTCTCGATTTAGTTTTCAGTAACAATGAACATATGATAAATAGTGTAGAAATCGGGGACCACCTAGGAAATAGTGATCACAATTCTGTGTATTTTAATATACAATGGAAAGGTAATATCAGAGAGAATACAACATTAATACCTGACTTCAGAAAAGCCAATTATGGTGGGTTAAGAGAAGCCCTGTTAGCTGACCCTATGGTCAAAAAATTAAGTCGATCCAGGTGTCCAAATGAGTGTATCCTTTCTCAGGCACCTGTCATCTTAAGTCAGGAGGAGACGTCAAACTTGGTAGATACATACGATAATTTTATCAAGTCAGTATTCAATGCGCAAAATAAATATATCCCCAAAAGAAAATTTAGATCAACACAGAACCAACCCAAATGGATGAATAATAGACTATTAGATCTTCTAGGAAAAAAGAGAGGAATATATAGAAAAATTAAAAAAGGCGAAATTCACCTACTTGCTTACTATCAGAATCTATCACAACAGGTAAAAAAGGATATTAGTAAAGAAAAAGAAATTATGAAATTAAGGTTGCCAATGATTCAAAAAATAATCCTAAAGCTTTTTACCAACTATATAAATCCAAGGTTAGAGATGTAATTGGTCCCCTTAAAACTTCGATAGGAAAATTGACAGAAAGTGATTTAGAAATGTGCAGTACATTAAATAGTCAATTTCTTTCCGTTTTCACTAATGAAAATTTGGCACAGTTTCCAGAAGTCCGTAAGGTATACAGCGATAGTATAGAAAATAGGTTAAGTACGGTTACTATAAGTAGAAATGATGTGGTTAAGGAAATTGACAGACTGAAACCTCATAAATCGCCTGGTCCTGATGAGGTATATGCTAGAGTATTAAAAGAATGCAGAGATGAGTTAAGTTATCCATTAACATTTCTATTTAACAAGTCATTAGAAACAGGTATAGTTCCAGAAGCTTGGAAGCTTGCAAATGTAGTTCCGATCTTCAAAAAAGGTGATAAATCAATAGCATCCAATTACCGTCCCATTAGTCTCACTTCAATCATAGGAAAACTACTAGAGTCAATTATTGCTAGGAAAATGAGAAACCACTTAGAAACATTTAACTTAATCAATTCTTCTCAGCATGGATTAACTCAGGGACGGTCTTGCCTTACTAATTTGCTTAGTTTTTTCTCAGAGGTATATGAAGCAGTAGATAATGACAAGTCATATGATATTATATATTTAGATTTCAGTAAAGCTTTCGATAGAGTCCCTCATGAGAGATTGATGAGAAAGGTTGAGGCACATGGAATAGGTGGGGCGTTGTTAGGATGGATTAGGTCATGGCTAATTGGTAGGAAGCAGAGAGTCAGCATAAATGGTACCAAGTCAGAATGGGGAGCAGTCAAAAGTGGTGTCCCCCAGGGATCGGTATTAGGTCCCCTGTTGTTTCTTATATACATAAATGACCTAGATTTAGGTATAACTAGTAGGATAAGTAAATTCGCAGACGATACTAAAATAGGGAGATCAATTGATTCAGATAGCGATATAGAGTGCCTCCAAAGGGATCTAGATACCTTACATGAATGGTCAGTAAATTGGCAGATGAAGTTTAACATTGACAAATGCAAGGTATTAAAGATAGGGAAGATGCAAACAAATGTTAAATATAAACTAGCTAATTTAGAATTAGAAAATTCAGACTGCGAGAAAGATCTAGGTGTTTTTGTTAGCAATGATTTGAAGCCTAGAAAACAGTGTATAAGCGTTCGTAATAAGGCAAACAGGATTCTCGGGTTCATCTCTAGGAGTGTGAGTAACAGAACTGCTGATGTTATCTTAAAACTTTACTTGTCATTAGTGAGACCCCATATGGATTATGCTGTCCAATTTTGGTGTCCTTATTACAGAATGGACATAGATTCATTGGAGAGAGTACAGCGTAGAATGACAAAAATGATCCATAATATTAGAAATCTTTCGTATGAAGAAAGGTTGAAGAAATTAGGTTTACATTCGTTAGAGAGACGCAGAGTTAGAGGGGATATGATAGAGGTGTTCAAGTGGGTTAGTGGGATTAACAAAGGGGACATGACAAATGTACTAAAGCTCAGTGATAGCGAAAGAACTCGTACCAATGGTTTCAAATTAGATAAATTTCGTTTCAGAAAAGATATAGGCAAGTATTGGTTTGGTAACAGAGTTGTAGACGGGTGGAATGGACTACCAAGTGCTATAGTGGGATCTAAAACTGTAGGGAGCTTTAAGATAAAATTGGATAAGCATATGGACGAGAAGGGTTGGGTGTGAAGGGGGATCAGCCGGGTTGGGCCAATCAGCGCTCTGCAGACCTCCATAATCCTGCGTTAATCTCTAACCGTTTTGGTAAGATGATCCTCATGGTATTAGAGTGTGAAGCCTATAATTGGGCTTTGTAATGAATTGGGGTTATGTGGGACAGGGATCTGCCTTGCTTAGGCCAATCGGCTTTCTGCAGACTCCCATTTTCTTATGTTCTTATGTTCTTATGTTCTTATAACCAACAGAAAGAAGAAATTGTTAGTGGTACGATGCCTAGCCTCCTAGCTGTACCACACAACAAGAAGATAGGTAGCCCCCGCAAGTGATAATCCAGATCCAGCCGGGAACAAGAGAGAACAGAAAGAAAGAAAAGTCGAAAAGAAAAGCCACAAGACAAGTCCTTAACTCGAGAAGTGCGATAGAACTCCCGGAGGTATGTGTATAGCGAATGCGATAGGCCTCATGGAAGCAAGACCATGAAAAAAGACTTCAAAATCGCCCCTGGGGCTCTCAAAACAAAGCAATATGTCATTAGGTGAGATAATTCCTCTCTAGTAGGATGGTACAAGCTAACACATTTTGGAAATTATGATTTAGAGGATATTTTATCACTGCTTGTCTAACAATTCACACTACAGGCAAATTTAATTGGGAATGTGATTATTCACTTATCTTTAGTAAGTAATTATATGACGATTCTCACAATCAATAAGTTATGAAAATAGACAATTAATTAATTATTTTCAACATTTATGCAGAGGTACAAAACCTCTACATTTGATTATATACAAATGCAGCAACGCTGACAGGAGCTATGAACTGTTAAACGTTTATATGTCTTAAGGGGGGTGCCCTGCTTTATTTTCTCTCTCTTGGTTATATCCATTCGGCCCCATTCAGCCTACTGTTTTAAGACGTTTATTCCCATCCAGGTGTCGATTTATACCTGGTGAGTGATAGCGAGCCACTATATTTTGGATAATGAGTTAGACAGCTGGCTAAATTTGTAAATTTTTCGATAGAAAAATTTCTCCGGCGAGGCCGGATATCTCCATTAAATGCTGGCTCGCTATTGCTCGCCAGTAAAAATATCGACACCTGGATGGGGATAAATGTCTTAAACAGTGGGCTGAATGGGGCCGAATGGATACAAGCCAGAAAGAGAAAAAAGCAGGTCACCTCTGTTAAGAGAACGGCCTCAGTCAGAAGTTTATCAGTGCTACCATGGTCGTACAGCGATTTATTGTTACTTTGATACTTCGTCATATAATTCATTAGCATAATAAGCTCATCATTACATAAACATTCTTTTGCGAAGTGCTCTGTATCGACGATAATTCGACAGATTACCACAAATTACAAATTACCACAAATTACCACAGATTCGGCTCATGTTATCTATAATTATGAATATTCTTAACGTATTTATATTAATTACAAAAATAGATTCACACTCTGTAGTGAAATAATTCTTGGAAGTTTGCATGCCTATGGAGTTTCTAAAATTAATCGAACTATTATCAACCTGCTCCTCTTCTTCTTTGGTCTATGATGGGTCGTTGGAATGAGGCTATTTGGTGAGTCATAATTATGTATCTGCATGTCAAATTAAAGATCAGTACTTAACAAAATACAATTACAAATCAATTAAGCCTTAACCATAGCTGATCTCTATTCCTCAACAACAACAATAACAATAATGGCGATCATTCATAAGCCTTCGTCTTTGACGCAGGCTAAAATAACTGCAGTTGAAATTATGGAGGTAGAACATGACTTTGACCGTGACTGTACTGTGTCTGCTGCAATCTGTTGGTAGAACATACATACATACATACATACATATACATACTGTACATATGCGTGCACTACATAATTATGTAGTACGCCACACACACACACACACACACACACACACACACACACACACATACACACACACACACATACACACACACACACACAAACATACACAAACACACACAGCCCGTAGGTAGAGCTCTCGTCTCACACACGAGGGGTCGGGGGTTCAATCCCCAGCCGGGCGGAGACAAATTGGGCTTGTCTCCTTTCATGTGTTAGCCTCAGTTCACCTAGCTGTAAATAGGTACCTGGAATAAGTGGACGACATTGTGACGTCCCATCTGGGGTTGGCAAAAATGGTACAAGGCGAGATGGGTATCATATGGTTCACCTAAGCTGATGGCTACCTAAGCCTTCGGGCGAGACGGTACCGTCTATAGTGAGAATGGTACCATACAGATCCACCCTAAGCCTTCGTTTCCGATGTCGCCAATTGGCTAAATACAGACTACACACACATCCACAGCCATTCCAACAGTACATAAAACACTTAACATGCATTTCACGCAAAACATTCCCAGTTAAGGAGGCGCGATAATAATGAGCTTAGCTCGCATTGCGTGGATTCCCCTTGACGAACAAGTAACTGAGTAACTGAGTAACACACACACACACACACACACACACACACACACACACACACATACGGGCCGGAATGGTCCAGTATACTATTACTACTACTATTATTATAGTAATTTATACACCCTCTACTTTACCGGTACTCTCTCTCTCTCTCTCTCTCTCTCTCTCTCCAAGTGATAAACGCCTGTAAAATGTGTGTGTGTATGTGTGTGTGTGTGTGTGTGTGTGTGTGTGTGTGTGTGTGTGTGTGTGTGTGTGTGTGTGTCGCTGTGTGAAAGTTAAAAGTTATGTAGGTATTTGTTTGTTTGTTTGTTTTTCAGTGTGGCGTTTGTTTGTGTGTGTGTGTGTGTGTTTGTTTGTATGTGTGTGCGTATGTGTGTGTGCGTGTGTTTGTATGTGTGTGTGTGTGTATGTGTGTGCAAGCGTTTGTTTGTCTATATGTTACTGTAGTTCTGTATGTATGTGTGTGTGAGCGTGTGTACTTTCTGTCTGTGTATGTATGTGTGGGCGTGTGTACTTTCTGTCTGCTCTCATATGTGTAGACATTTCTTTTGTGATCATATGTGCGAGTGTATGTCTGCGTGACGTTTGGGAATGTGTGTGTGTGTGTGTGTGTGTGTGTGTGTGTGAGTGTGTGAATAATACTACTACTAATACTAATACTACTAATAATAATAATAATAATAATAATAATAATAATAATAATAATGGAAAATACACAATTCCTTAACACTTATCGTAAGTAGCCAACAGGTTGACTTTGGCTGCCACAAGGGTTACATACCTCCAGAAGGGGTAAGATTTGGGCAGGGAACCAGGTGAAACCCAGAGATGGGGCATCCATGCCTAAGTTTTTGACAGAAACCTCACCTGCAGGTAGCTGGGATCAAACCCGCGTTACCTGTGTCAAGCGACTAAAGTACAGCAACTGATTGCGCTTGGGCCACTGTGTGTGTGTGTGTGTGTGTGTGTGTATGTTTTGTGATCATATGTGTGTGTGTATTTGATCATGTGAGCGTGGCTTAGCGTGCACTTGTGTGTGATCATATGAGTAAGTATGTGTATGTGATCATGTGAGTATGTATGTGTGTGTGTGTGTGTGTGTGTGTGTGTGTGTGTGTGTGTGTGAAAGTGTGGGGGTCTAGAGGTTCACATAAGATAGTGCCAAGAGCAAAAACTAGTCGCTGCTCCCTCCCTCCCTCCCTCCCTACTCACTCCTCCCACCCCTCCACTTTCCTCTCCTCCTCTCCCTCCCTCCCTCCCTCCTCCTCCCTTCTTCTACCTCCCTCCCTCCCTCCTCACTTTTACTCTCCTTTCACTCTTACTCATTTTGCACATTATTGACTCCTGGTTATTCACTTGTTATTCACTTGCTTAAGGGGAGGTATTTAGTTTGTTCCCTACGTTTTCATAAAGCTTAAAATTACAACCCCTAGACCCCCTTTCAAGATAAATTTGTACATTTTTCGGTAGAAAAATGTCCTGGCCGGAGGCCGATTGCGCTTAAATTACAGGCTCGCTATCGCTCGCCAGGAAAAAATCGACACCTTAATGGCACGAAAGGTCTTAAAATTGACAGAAATGGGGCAAAATGTCTTAAAATGTCTAAACTACTAGGGCGAACGTCTTAAAATCTCAAAAGCACAATGGGGCTAAACATGAGGGAGAAAGGGGTCCAGAAAAAAATCCCTCAAGTGGAAATCTCCCCTTAATTAATTGTACAATCGGCCTAATAAGTGATGTCTCGGCACCAAGTATATTTTGATCTATAATTGGTTTCACCAATAAATATACTTAATTTATTCATTTCGAGGGCGATATACAAACCTATTCCTACACTTACCCACTCTATTCAACATCTGGCAGACATTATTACAGCACAGAGCGAGCCAAACGTAATGCCAGCTGAGACATGACTTATTAGCGCGACTGTACCTAAATATATTTGTTCAGCTTATGAAAGACGTGTACTAGTCAGAGGTTGAAAGTACTTCGACTCATTCCTTTAGGCTAACATAAGAAGATTTATTTCAGCTTAGGAAAGACAAATCATAGTGAAGTAACTCCTGCAGTACATTGATACCTTGCTGCCCCTTTTCTGGCTAACACAAAATTACTTGGTTCAGCTTAGAAATGACATATCGTGGCCAAGGTGTTTAAGCTACCTCGATTAACTATTCTACACTGCATTTGTATGTGCGTATAATACAACACTGTACACTTTATTAATACAGGTATATACTACGAATATACAATTGAACACAAATTCATGAATTATTATGCAAAACTATAATTGCGTTACAGCCAGTATGTTTTAGATCTTCCATATAAACTATAATTGCGTTACAGCCAGTATGTTTTAGATCTTCCATATAAAGTTATAAAGTAGTGTAAGAGTCTCTCTCTCTCTCTATAACCACGGTGGTGGAGTGCACATATATTAATGTAACTCATGGGTGTATACCAGTGTATATATATATATATATATATAGGGACCTTTCTATGAGTTATATAGATTATATGGTTGCCAAAATTCTTCTCTGCATCAGTAAGTACAGATATGTCAATAAATTATAATTGACTTAGTCACAGGCCATCTCTGCTTCCCCGATCATTCATAAACCTTCTTAACCCCAAGGTGTTCAATGACGTAACCAGTGCTGCTGTTATTGGCTGTGTGTGTGTGTGTGTGTGTGTGTGTGTGTGTGTCTGTCTGTCTGTGTGTGTGCGTGTGTGTCTGTGTGTGTGTTTAGCGTACTGCTACGGTTGGTGGAGTGCGTGACATCATTTATGAGGTGTGTGTGAGCGTGTGTGAGTGCCTGCGTGTGCGTGTGTGTATTTATTTAATGATGGTGGTGGTGCAGAGTGTGTGTTTGCATGATGGTGGTGGTAGTGTGTGTGTGTGTGTGTGTGTGTAGGGAGGGTGGAAGGTGTTGCATTTATAGCCCCGCATCAGAGCCCCACTATTGAGCAAGGTTAGTTATAAGCTGTTACCCACTTCACACACCTATCATTGCCAGTGGACGGTTACTTAACACTGGCTGCTCCGACGTCTGGCGGGTTATTACGATATTTGGTTTGATTGTTATTGAGGATTTTGCTTGACTTTGCCATTTATAAGCAATGTATTTTAATGTGTCCACTAGGCTGACGCGTTTCCAGACTTCCTTCAAAATATTAAATGCACACCCAGACCCACTTCAAGCTAACTTTTGTACAGTTTTCGATAGAGAAATATCCCGGCCGAAGGCAAATATCTTCCAAGTTTTAGGCTCACTATCGCTCACACAGAAAAATATCGACACCTGAATGGAGTGAAGCGTCTTATTATCGCCAAACTAATGGGATGAAACTTCTTAAAATCTTCAAACTAATGGAACGAAACAGGGGAGGTCCACAAAGTTCTCCTTCGGACCAAATAAGGTTAAGAATGAACAACACAGCAAAGAGCATGTTCGTAGTTGTTCATAATTGTTATCATCATCGTCAATGTCTACAGTACTTCATTATTATCATTATCTTCATCACTATCATCGTCAGCGTGGTCATCATCTTAATTATCAGTATCATCTTCATTATTTATACTATAATTATTATCATTTACCATCATTATCATTATTATTATCATCATTATTACCATTATAATGCCATGCTCATAGCTATTTTTGCAAGCATTTACAGAGCTTTAAATTAGTATTATTGGGGAGGTCCTTACTCAACTGGAGGTACTAAAGGGTACATCACACAGTCAGGAGTGCTAGCTAGAGTCACTAGGAGTAGGGGACAATTCGGACTCGCAGGCCTATTCGCGGTGAAAATCGATGACTTCTAGTGACTCTAGCAACTCCTGTTAGACTCCCACTCGCTCGCTTTGAAAATCGATGACTCCTAGTGATTCTAGCGACTCCTAGCGACTCCTGTTAGACTCCCACTAGCTCGCACTCCTGACTGTGTGATGTACCCTTTAGTCTAGAACAGATACACACATACAGTTTACAATTAGGAGTCTTTTTATACCACGTTAATGGTAGAGATAATAACATAATGTACAAATAGGATGACAATGTAATAACCGTTATGAAAGAATACACTAGTTAGACAATATAATAGAACGTCCGAGAGATGAACTTACATTATTCAACTAGTTTGTCACAGTAACCCAGCATACAATCACTCCAAAAGTCACGTTACGAGGCCATAGCACGTCTATCTTATGATCTATCCATTTGCTCTGATCGGGGCAGAGAATGTTGTTACTCTCAATGCCTCCAAGACCCAATTTATCCTATCCACCCGTTGTAATCTTCCACAAGACTATCAATTACTCTTCAACAATACACAAATCAACCCTTCATATTCTCTCGTTATTCTTGGTTTATCTTTTTCACCCAACCTCTCTTGGAAAGATCATATAATCACTTGCTAAAACAACTTCCCAGAAGTTAGGTGTGCTCAACCATCTCCATGGGTTCTTCACCCTGCACAGCTTCTTGCTCTCTACAGGGGCACAGTGCACCCATGTATTGAGTATTGTTTGCATGTGTGGGGAGGTTCCACCCATACTGCAATTCTTGAAAGAGTAGAGTCAAAAGCATTTCGCCTCATCAACTCACTTCCTCTTACTATACTCAGTTTCATTTCATCTGACAGTAAATTGAATACCTTAGCAGCTAATGTATCGATAGGCTGGCCAGCAGACTCCATCACAAGCCGACCACATAAAAGTGTGCTATAAGGGCGCTGTAACCTGTATCCACTACCCCTCACCTGCGGGGTACCTCAGGGCACAACAATATGCCCTCTGTGATACTTTTCTCTAATCAACGACGTCAGTATTGATAAAACTGCCCCGACTTCAGTACCCTTCGTCAGCAGATTTCAGGAGTGGACTTCAGCAACTGATATCACCATCAATAGTGATAAAACGGTTGTGATGTATATAAGTGTAGGCTCAGCTATCATAGAACCACCTCTCATCACCCTCTGGTCAAACGCCCTGCAATTGGTGAATATGTTCAAACTATCAGAAGTTATCATAGACAATAACCTGAACTGGAAACCTCATAAATTATAAGTAAAGTAAATGAAGTCATCAAAGTTTCTGATTTCAAATTGTACCCCCTCTTAAATAACTTTTTTTACTCTCTATTAAGGGGAGATTTCCTCTTGAGGGAGTTTTTTCTTGACTCCTTTCTCCCTCATATTTAGCCCCATTGCTTTTCTAATTTTAAGACGTTCGCCCCATTATTTTGATGATTTTAAGAACTTTCAACCCATTTCTGTCAATTTTAAGACCTTTCGTGCAATTTAGGTGTCGATTTTATCCTGGCTCGCGCCGAAAAATTTACAAATTTAGCCTGCTGTCTAACTCATTATCGAAAATATGGTGGCTCGCCAGGTGTAAATCAACACCTACAGTAGATGAGGATAAACGTCTTAAAACAGTAGGCTGAATGGGGTCAAATGTATACAACCCAAAGAGAGACAAAAAGCAGGTCACCCCCCTTAATTAACACAGTCAATAACAATGGAAGCCAAGGACACATATGGCCACTCTCACTCAGTACAGGATCTCTGGTACGACACAATGACAACACTTTGAGATCGGGCACACAGTTAACAGGTGTGATGTGGCAACTGTGTCTTGGGCTGCATGACGCGGGGGGGGGGGGGGGGGGGAGGAATGGGGTGCAAAGTGGACCGGGTATTTGGAGTATTATTGTGGTGGAATATTGCATAGATTGTAATTTTGTCTATATGCATGTGTATCTGTGTATCTGTCTACAGTATATGAATGTATCTCCCTTTCTCTATCCCCCCTCCACTCTGTCACACACACACACACACACACACACACACACACACATAAACACACACACACACACAAAGATATATATATATATATATATATATATATATATATATATATATATATATATATATATATATATATATATATATATATATATATATATATATATATATATATATATATATATATATATATATATATATATAAATTAATTATTTATATATATATATATATATATATATGTGTGTGTGTGTGTGTGTGTGTGCTCAACCTCACTTTAACTCATGCTAAATATGTTTCAATACTTTTTGAGGTAGTTAATGAATTTCTTCTTCAATATCCGACAACAAAATGTGACTTCCCCAATTTGAACTAACTGATTTTGTCTACTCTACTTCTGACTACAAAATTGACTTCCCGAATTTGTCAACCCCCTGATTTTGACTATTTCATTAGTACTATACTACTTTTTCTTTTAGGGCAAACACTCTACACCAGGTATTATAGAGATAGCCGGTTTGCCACAGTTATAACAGAAAACCGATTACGGCGGATGGCTGTGGCCTGATGAAGTCCATCCGCCTTTCTATTTTGCCTTGGTGTGGGTGTTTGACTGTCTCTCTCTATTTTTCATATATCTGTGTTAATTTCAACTCTGTTCACATGTGTGTGTAAGATTTAACCTGTGGTATGTAGAGCAAATCAGCAGCCACCGTTTATCTAGTTCAGGCAAGTCAAATCATGACTGGTGATGATGGTGTGCCGTAATTTGTCACATGCATCAGATATCAGTGGGGAATTTACTTTCATATGCATTTATTAACATGGTTAGCTGTATGGTCGCGTAAATTATATGGTTTGGATTATTGATAACTTTTATGCACTGCTGTGGATTTTATCTTATCATCAGATATGCTGTTTTATGCTATATTTACTGATTCTTCTTGCATACTAGAATTAAAAGTGACTACTGCATAAATTTCCCTTTTAATAAAACAACAATATCAAATTGTACAAACACACATTCACACAGGCATTCACATACACACGCATGTGAACACTTCCACACACCCTATCCACACACATCTCCCCTCCACACAAGCACCCACTTTATTTTACAACGTTATAGGAATGCCATTATTAACATCGAAGCCAATACTCTTCCATGTATTTAATAACATCGAAACCAATAATGTTGTCATTACATAATCATATTTCAAAACAACTTCCAAGGTTACATACATATGAACAAATGTACAGACTTCGACTGGCACCACTCACAAACTGTTTAATTATATACATGAAGGCCCTCTATTGCACTAACCATACCGAGCATACCTTGAACCAGTCATCATTGCATCAAACACCTGACCCGTGCTATGTCACAAGACCTACGCTAGTTCAATTATGCTTAATTGTCGGGTCTTAATTCTACCGATTAAAATGTGGTTATCTCTAAAATGTGGTTATCTCTAAAATGTGGTTATCTCTAAAATGTGGTTATCTCTAAAATGTGGTTATCTCTAAAATGTGGTTATCTCTAAAAAACAGTTATAGTAAAAAAATAAAATATAAAGAATAATAATAATTAACATTCTCGGACAAAATATTTACTGTATTATATTAAAGCCTTTATTTGGCTACTTTATATTAAGTTTGTATTGACTGAGTGGTTTTGACTGTCCCCATGTAGCGCTTGCAGTACCTCAGTGTGCCCTACTGCTGGCCTTTAGGGAGCATGGGCGTATATATTTCCTCATTTATATATATTTTGTATATATCTTGTCAGTATCCTCCCTATACCTCCATCAAGCTTAAGCAAAAAACACCCCAAAGACCTTCCTTCAAGATAAATTTGTACATTTTTCGATAGAAAAATGTCCCGACCGAAGGCCGGTTCCTATTAAAGTACAGGCTCGCTATCGCTCGCCAGGAAAATATCGACACCTGAATTACACGAACAGTCTTAATATTGACAAAGAAATGGGGCGAAAGGTCTTAAATTCGCCAAACTAATGGGCCGAACGTCATAAAATCTGAAAACTAATGGGGCTAAACTTGAGGAAGAAGCGAGGCCATAAAAACGACCCATCTCCCCTTAATTAGCGAGACTGCGTGACCTTGCGGGACTATAGTGACATTAATGAGAAGATAAGTATAGGCTGTTTCTGGTGGGGATAATTATAATTGGTGGTGATGCAACTATTTCCCAGGGGCTGGGTCGATGATAGTTGAATGTAGGGTGGGGTTGGCCGCGAGGGGCTGGAACACTTTGACCTCACCAATCGTCCGTTCAACAATTTAAGGGGGGATGGGCGTATTTATTTCCTCATTTTATGTATCTATTTATCATGTTTTTAGTTTCCTCCCTAGACATCCATCAAGCTTTAAAAAAAAAAAAAAAAAAAAATCCTTCAAGATAAATTTGTACATTTTTCGATAGAAAAATGTCCCGACCGAAGACCAGTTTCTCTTAAATTACAGGCTCGCTATCGCTCGCCAGGAAAAAATCGACAAACTAATGGGCCGAACGTCATATAATTTGAAAAACCAATGGCGTTAAGCATGAGGAAGAAGGGAGTACAAAGGAGTACAAAGGAAATCAAGCAACAACAGATCTAGTGACCCTTCTAGGTTGCTTGTCCTCCAAAACACTGAGGATCAAGTGTCCAAACAGTGGTTTAGAGTGGGTAAGGGAACATTGGAAAGGGAAATACTGCCCTGGAACTAATGTCCGTGGCAGGATTAGGAAGTTAGTAGGGGACAGATGGGTTAGTAACTGAGGGGGGGATAAAATAAAGTTATTCATTTACAAACGCAGTCAGTCGCGGGTTTGATGCGAGATATTTGTCTAGGCGGAGTTTAAATGAATCAACGGTGATGCAGTCTATAACGTTTCGGGGAATCCCATTCCACAAGTTGACAACTCGATTGAAGAAGAAATTCTTAGATTCGTGTGAGTTAAAAGATTTACCAATAATTTTGCAACCGTTTCCCCGCGTGTAATTAGATTGGTCGATAGTGAAGTACTTACTACAGTTCATATTGTCGATGCCTTTGATGATTTTGAACACTTGAATTAAGTCACCTCTTAATCTGCGCTGGGTTAAAGGAAATAGATTTAATTCTCTAAGACGCTCTTCGTATGGTTTGTTCTTTAGGCTAGGTATCATTTTGGTAACTCTACGTTGAACTCGTTCTAGCTTGTTTATATCTTTTTGGTAATAAGGGCACCAGGATTGAACGCAGTATTCCAGAAGAGGGCGGACTAATGAATTGTAAAGGGTTAGGATAACTTCTTTGGATTTATGCTCAAATGACCTGCCTATAAAGCCAATTATTTTGTTTGCCTTCTTAACAACTTCTGAACATTGTTGACTCGGTTTTAGGTTACTCGATATTGTTACTCCCAGATCGGTTTCTCTGTTTACATTCTTAAGCTGAGTGCCATTCATCGAATAGTTTGCTTTCTCATTTAGGTATCCGATATGTAGTACTTTACATTTATCCGCATTGAAACTCATTTGCCAAATTTGGGCCCAACATGACAATTTATCTAGATTGTGTTGCATATCGTCAACTTGTTCTTTTGAGAGTACGCTATTTGCAATTTTTGTATCGTCAGCAAATTTTGAGATTGTACAGGTGAGACCCTCATCTATGTCGTTGATGTAAATTAGAAAGAGAATTGGTCCTAGTACCGATCCCTGGGGTACCCCGCTACTTACATTGGTCCATTTTGATGCCTTACCGTTTATGACTACTCTTTGCTTTCTGTCGCTGAGCCAATTTTCTATCCATTTCAACACACCGTCTTGTATTCCATGCGCTTTTAGTTTTAGCAGTAAACGTTTGTGGGGAACTTTGTCAAAGGCCTTTTGAAAATCAAGGTATATAATATCTACAGCTTTACTCTCATCGTAGAGGTTGAGGATATCGTGGAAGAAGTCTAAGAGGTTTGTTAAACAGGAACGTTTTTTACGAAAGCCGTGTTGAGTATCTTTAAGTATGTTATTTTCCTCTAAGTGATTTACGAGTCTGTCTCGTATGACCGTTTCTAGCATTTTACATACAACTGAGGTTAAGCTAATTGGACGATAGTTACTGGGTAGGGATTTGCTGCCTTTTTTGAATATCGGTGTTACGTTGGCTAGCTTCCACTGATCGGGCATAGTTCCAGACTGCAAGGATTTATTGAATAGTAATGTCAGTGGTTTAGAGAGCTCATCCTTAGCTTCCTTTAGAACTCTAGGCGAGATTGTATCAGGTCCAGGCGTTTTATTTACCTTGAGTTTATCTAAACAATTCAATACTTCTCTCTCTGTAACGGTGATATTGCTTAGAACATCTAAATTATCAATCTGAATCGGCGATGGTGTAGGGATATCACTGAGGTCTTCTGTTGTAAAAACTGATGCAAAGAAGGTATTGAGGGCATTACTCATTTGTTCTTCGTCTTTGGTGTATTCTCCATTTTCATCGACTAACGGTCCAACAGTTGAAGTAACAACTTTTTTCTTTCTGATATAACTATAGAATTCTTTCGGGTTTGTTTTACTTTGATTCGCAATATGTAACTCTAAGGTCTTTTTACTTTGCTTAATTAACTTTTTGGCTTTGCGTCGTAGCTCTACAAATTTCAGCCGTTCTTCGTCATTTTGTGAGGATTTTAATCTATCATTAGCAAATTTTTTAGCAAGCAGGCAGTTTGAAATATCTTTATTCCACCATTTGGGCTTATTATTATGGCCTGGACGCCGAGTTTTTGATGGTATGCAGTCTTGCACTGCTTTTAGGTAAGTGGCTTCGAATAACTTCCAAGATGTATTTATGTCGTTATTGTGAATTAAAAAGCTCCAGTCAGTTTCTTTAAACATAGCTCTAAGTTTATGGAAGTTTGCTTTCTTGAAATTAGGGACTTTTTCGATGCTACTATTTGGTTCGTTACTAGTAAACTTTAAAGTGAAAGTTATCGTACGATGGTCGCTGTTACTGAATTCATCACCAACATTCAAATTCTCTATTAATTCTTCTTTTGTTGCAAGTACAATGTCAAGAACGTTATTACCACGGGTCGGCGTTCCAACAAATTGATAAAGCGAACTCTCTTGCAAGTTCGTATACAAGTCATGTCCGGAGTGTGAAGTAAGAGTATCGCCCCACTTGGTCACAGGTAAATTAAAGTCACCAAAAATTACGGTATCTTGTGAGTTACTTACATCTGCAATTTGTTCGTAAATTTCTCGGTCAGTTTGCACTGATTGAGCTGGAGGTCTGTATATTAATGCAAGTATTATTTTGGTACCTTTATTATTCTTTATTAGCACAAAAGATGCGTCGACGTTCACAATTTGAGGTTTTGACAAGAGGGTAGGGTTAAGACTTTCTTTGATATAAAGTAAAACGCCACCTCCATTTCGATTTATTCGGCTTTTCTCAAACATTACATAACCGGGAAGTGAATACTCTGCTAAAAAGTCTCTATCTTCTGTATTGAGCCAAGATTCTGTTATGCCAATCACATCATAATTTTCTGTAAACACTAGCTCCTCTAAATCTGAAATTTATTGCGTATGCTACGAGCGTTTGCATAGAAAACCTTTAAATTTGTTATTTTAGAACTCACGGAACGCTCTTTAATAATATTTTTGGTTCTTGTCGGATCTACATTTATGTTCATGGCTGTCCTCGGTCCTCGCTGTCTTTGGTCCTTATCGCTGGTGGTCCTCGGTTGCCTCTGTTTTTTTCTTGGCGTTGGATGATTTATGTCACTGCTGCTTCTTCTCGGATGGCGTTTTTTGATCCATGGCTGCGGACTGCTTCGTGTAGGAGACGACCCATGCTTCGTGTAGGAGGGGACCCTAAAAACGGCCCAGCTCTCCTTAGCAACAGCCTTCCAGACATACAGTAAGTGTGGGAGAGCTGGTGAGGACGGTTGTGGGAGCTGGTGAGGACGGTTGTGGGAGCTGGTGAGGACGGTTGTGGGAGCTGGTGAGGACGGGTGTGGATACCAATATTGATAACATTTCATGTTAATATAAAATAAAACATTAAAAACATTGTTAAGTAATACATATATCTCAGCTGCACTCTCGATATTTTAATTGATGAACATTATAATGTAATATGTGAACTTCATAGGTATTCTATTTTACTATAGACAACTTTCCTTTTTCACGATCAATAAAATGAGAGGGGTGGAAATTAATTGCTTGATAAGTGCGTGTGGAGTTACATGGAGGGATAGACAGACGAATGAGGAAGTAAGAAGGAGGTGTAGTGTGGAGGTAGATGTGCTGGAAAGTGTGAAAAGGAACACCTTGAGATGGTTCGGCCATATGGAACGTATGGGAAGCGAGAGAATGACTAAGAGGGTGTACGAGAGCGAGGTGGAAGGAAAGAGGGAGAGGTGGAAGGATGGAGTGAAGAAGTATATGGATGAAGGCGGTACTGGTTGGGAGGGTGGGTGTCGACTGACTGGGGACAGAGGTGCATGGGGGCGTTTCGTTCGTGGCCACCCCTTCGGGGATCACGGCGTCAGGCAATAGATAGATAGATAGATATATTTTTAGCTATAACATTTTGAATAGCAGCACAATAGTAATTCTAAGAATGGAGGAGGGTGGGATGTCGGCTCTCCTTCTCTCTTGTCAGGTCTGCACTCCTGTGTCTGAGGGGTACAAGGTCCTCCTCGTTAAAGACGACAATGGTGAGAGACCTATAGACTTTGAGATGGCTGTGGCAGAGGGCCGCATTGGTAGGCAGCTTAATTGAGTTTAGTGAGGTACAATAAGATATAAGACAACTATGATAAGATATGTAGGAAACTATGATAAGATATGTAGGACACTATGATAAGATATGTAGGAAACTATGATAAGATATGTAGGAAACTATGATAAGATATGTAGGAAACTATGATAAGATATGTAGGACACTATGATAAGATATGTAGGAAACTATGATAAGATATGTAGGAAACTATAATAAGATATGTATGAAACTATGATAAGATATGTAGGAAACTATGATAAGATATGTAGGACACTATGATAAGATATGTAGGAAACTATGATAAGATATGTAGGAAACTATGATAAGATATGTAGGAAACTATGATAAGATATGTAGGACACTATGATAAGATATGTAGGAAACTATGATAAGATATGTAGGAAACTATAATAAGATATGTATGAAACTATGATAAGATATGTAGGAAACTATGATAAGATATGTAGGACACTATGATAAGATATGTAGGAAACTATGATAAGATATGTAGGAAACTATGATAAGATATGAAGGAAACTATGATAAGATATGTAGGAAACTATGATAAGATATGTAGGAAACTATGATAAGATATGTAGGAAACTATGATAAGATATGTAGGAAACTGATAAGTTATGTAGGAAACTATGATAAGATATGTAGGAAACTATGATAAGATATGTAGGAAACTATGATAAGATATGTAGGAAACTATGATAAGATATGTAGGACACTATGATAAGATATGTAGGACACTATGATAAGATATGTAGGAAACTATGATAAGATATGTAGGACACTATGATAAGATATGTAGGAAACTATGATAAGATATGTAGGAAACTATGATAAGATATGTAGGAAACTATGATAAGATATGTAGGAAACTATGATAAGATATGTAGGAAACTATAAGATATGTAGGAAACTATGATAAGATATGTAGGAAACTATGATAAGATATGTAGGACACTATGATAAGATATGTAGGACACTATGATAAGATATGTAGGAAACTATGATAAGATATGTAGGACACTATGATAAGATATGTAGGAAACTATGATAAGATATGTAGGAAACTATGATAAGATATGTAGGAAACTATGATAAGATATGTAGGAAACTATGATAAGATATGTAGGAAACTATAAGATATGTAGGAAACTATGATAAGATATGTAGGAAACTATGATAAGATATGTAGGAACTATGATAAGATATGTAGGAAACTATGATATAAGATATGTAGGACACTATGATAAGATTTGTAGGAAACTATGATAAGATATGTAGGAAACTATGATAAGATATGAAGGAAACTATGATAAGATATGTAGGAAACTATGATAAGATATGTAGGAAACTATGATAAGATATGTAGGAAACTATGATAAGATATGTAGGAAACTGATAAGTTATGTAGGAAACTATGATAAGATATGTAGGAAACTATGATAAGATATGTAGGACACTATGATAAGATATGTAGGAAACTATGATAAGATATGTAGGAAACTACGATAAGATATGTAGGAAACTATGATAAGATATGTAGGACACTATGATAAGATATGTAGGAAACTATGATAAGATATGTAGGAAACTTTGATAAGATATGTAGGAAACTATGATAAGATATGTAGGAAACTATGATAAGATATGTAGGAAACTATGATAAGATATGTAGGACACTATGATAAGATATGTAGGACACTATGATAAGATATGTGGGACACTATAAGATATGTAGGAAACTATGATAAGATATGTAGGAAACTATGATAAGATATGTAGGAAACTATGATAAGATATGTAGGAAACTATGATAAGATATGTAGGAAACTATGATAAGATATGTAGGAAACTATGATAAGATATGTAGGAAACTATGATAAGATATGTAGGACACTATGATAAGATATGTAGGAAACTATGATAAGATATGTAGGAAACTATGATAAGATATGTAGGAAACTATGATAAGATATGTAGGACACTATGATAAGATATGTAGGAAACTATGATAAGATATGTAGGAAACTATGATAAGATATGTAGGAAACTATGATAAGATATGTAGGAAACTATGATAAGATATGTAGGAAACTATGATAAGATATGTAGGAAACTATGATAAGATATGTAGGACACTATGATAAGATATGTAGGAAACTATGATAAGATATGTAGGAAACTATGATAAGATATGTAGGAAACTATGATAAGATATGTAGGACACTATGATAAGATATGTAGGACACTATGATAAGATATGTAGGACACTATGATAAGATATGTAGGACACTTTTTTTGTAAATTTCATATGCATAACATTAGAACAAATCAGGGAAAAACAAATTATGATTATGAAAACCCAAACAAAGACAAACCACTATCATGTGAGAGTAGACAGATCAGGGTGGTGGGTTCACACATTCACGTATATTGCTCCCATCAGCTGTCTGTAGTAAACGAAGGTATATTGGTAGTTGGCAACCGATTACGTAAAACGTAAGGGCATAATACGCAAAATGTAAATGAAATTGCGGCCCAGTGGGGGGGGGGGGGGGGAGGTATTCGCGCATGGCGCGAGTAGAAACGAGTAGCCCACGTGGGTCGGGAATGTTGTGGGTGCGGCCAAGGCCACGCGGTTGTTGAATCGAGTGGAATAAAAAACGTGGCTCGCCCTCACGTATGTCAAAAGACGGGAAAACTTACGACCGACCTGGCCACCACGGCCGTCTGACCGGAGCTGCCTCGTCAGACGTAGCAGCTACCCCGTCAGACGAGAGCTGCTCTCGTCACATCGGATTTGTAGAAAGTTCCAGTCGAACGTGGAAGTATACGTTAGTTAGGCCGCATCTGGCAGAACCGCCGCACTGCGGGTTGGCAGGAAGACGCGGCACCGTTGTACGGGGGACAACGGGGACCAGCGGGGGGACCCTCCAGTCACACCTCTCACCACACCGGAGCAGCAACCAACAAGCCAACCCTGCCACCCTCTGCACCCTGCCGAAAACAAATCGTAGCAGCGAAACGACTGCACCTATGGCTTTCATATTTTGACCATATGTACCTTACCCTTTAGGCTATCCACCACAAAAATCCCAAATCCCTCCTCCCACCCACTCGCTGACTGTCGTCCCGTCAGAAGGAAAACAAAGGAAAATCTGTGGCGGCGAAACGACTGTACCAATCGGTTCCATATTTGTGTGACAAGTCTCTTACCCTTCTGCCTTCCCCCCACCACACCCCCAACCGCCTCCCACCACCCACTTCTAGCGTATCCGTACGAAGAAAAGGAAAAAAAGGAAAATATGTGGCGGCGAAACGACTGCACCAATCGGTTCCATATTTGTGTGACAAGTCTCTTACCCTTCTGCCTTCCCCCCACCGCCTCCCACCACCCACTTCTAGCGTATCCGTACGAAGAAAAGGAAAAAAAGGAAAATCCGTGGTGGCGAAACTACCTCACCAATCGGCTTGATATGTGTAACAAGTCAATTACCCTTCTACGTTCCCCCAACCAACCCCAAAACCACCCTTCCACACATACATTCCGATACCATAAAAGTCTCTGTAGTGCATAGTGTCTTTTCAGCTACTTTCGGGACCATCGGGGACCTGATTCCTGGCGAGGGGAGTGTTTTTTTTACCAGAGATATTCACCATACACGTTCAGAAACCAGTTCTCGAAAAAAAACAACCATAGTGTCCATTGATCCCCCACTCTAACACTATCTGATCCGACGTCTGGGGAGTTGTTCTGATTTTTTTTTTTTTACTTGCTATTGAGGATTTTGCTGGTTTTTGCCATTTTCGAGCCATATAGTTTATTTTGTCTCCTAGGCTAAGTAAAACGCTTTGCCAGACTTCGGCCGAAGGCCGAATTCTTTTAAGTTATAGGCTCGCTATCGCTGGCCCAGAAAATAATCGACACCTGCATGGGTTGAATTGTCTTCTTATTGCCAGACTATTGGGTCTTAAAAATCTTCAAACTAATGAAGCGAAACAAGGGAGGTCCAAAAAAAAAAAAAAAAAAAAAAAAAATTCAGATCAAATAGGAGTAAACCAAGGGGCCAAACCACCATCCCGCCTATAATCCATCACCCTCCACCACACTCCCACCTCCACACAGCTCTCCACCCATACTCCATCACCCTCCACCACACTCCCACCTCCATACATACTCCATCACCCACCTCCAAACAGCTCTCCACCCATACTCCCATCACCCTCCACCTCCATCCATATTCCATCACCCACCTCCACACAGCTCTCCACCCATACTCCATCACCCTCCACCACACTTCCACCTTCATCCATACTCCATCACCCACCTCCACACAGCTCTCCACCCATACTCCATCACCCTCCACCACACTCCCACCTCCATCCATACTCCATCACCCTCCTCCACACAGCTCTCCACTCATACTCCATCACCCTCCCACCTCCATCCATACTCCATTACCCTCCTCTACACTCCCATCTCCACACATACTCCATCACCCTCCTCCACACATACTCCACCATCCTCCTCCACACTCCCACCTCCACCCATACTCCATCACCCTCCTCCCCATTCCTACCTCCACCCATACTCCCCGTCACCCTCCTCCACACAGCTCTCCACCCATACTCCATCACCCTCACCCATCGGGATTTCAACCCGGGACCTTAAAGGTGGGGGTGCATGGGTTGAGGTAAATATGGAAAAATAATCGCCAACCTGCATATAATTATCTTGTAAATGCAATGTCACTGAAATAATTATTAACAATGGTATAAAGGATTTTGCGGATCGTCTATACAGGGCCTGTGACGTCATAGTGGCGTCACACCAGTATACTCATCCTAGACTGGATGGTGGACTTACACTCCTGTGACGTCACAGGCCCGGTATAGACGATCCACAAAATCCTTTATACCATTGTTAATAATTATTCCAGTGCCATTGCATTTTGCAAGATAATTATGTACAGCTTGGCGATAATCATTCCATGTTTATCTCAACCCATGCGCCCCCACCTTTTTAAGATTACCGGTCCAGTAACAAGACCACTCCACCATGACGTCATTTAGTACTAAAAAATACGCCCAAGATCCCCATTGAGATAAATGTGTAAATTTTTCGATAGGTTCCTCCTTAATTACAGGCTTGTTATCGCTCACCAGGAAAAATACACACCTTAATGGCACAAAAGGTCCTAAAATCGCCTAACTAATGGAGCGAACATCTGAAGATCTCAAAACTAATGGGGCTAAATATTAGGATGAAGGGGGTCCATAAAAAGCAAGCCTCCCCCTAAGAGCCGTATACTGGAGATTATGCTCAAAGTCTGCCTCCCTTGTCTGGTACTGATTCATGGGATATCGGAGTCTGGCACATTAATTATTAGTGACTTGCATGATAGAAATGAGAAGACCGGGCCCGGAGACTAGGGGGGGGAGCAGTATGTACGGTGGCGCTAATAAGTAATGTCTCAGCTGTCATTAAGTTTGGCTCGCTCTGTGCTGTATTAATGTCTGTCAGATGTTGAATAGGGTGGGTAAGTGTAGGCACATGTTTGTATACCTCACGCAAAAAGAAGAAACCATGAGTAAATATTGCTGATACCAATTATTGGTCAGAACTTAATTGGTGCCGAGACATCCCTTATAAGGCCGACTGTACTTTTACTCAATAAAGCCCATCAACCAATCAATCAAACCAATCCCCCATAAGCTTATTGCCCCTTGGAAACTATTTACAATATATCTCAACTACTGACAACTCAACCAGGGCCAAATCAACCAGTATTAATTTATGTGTTTTCATTAAGGGGGTAGTACTCGCTTTTTATGGACCCCCTTCTCCCTCATGTTTTAACATATTAGTTTTTAGGTTTTAAGACGTTCGTTCTGTTAGTTTGGCGATTTTGAGACCTTTCGCCTAATTTTGTTGTCAATATGAACACCTTTCGTGCCCTTTAGGTGTCGATTTTTTCCTGGCGACCGATAGCGAGACTCTAATTTTACAAGGAACCGGCCTTCGGCCGGGAAATTTTTCTACCGAAAAATTTACAAATTTATCTTGAAAGGATATCTAGGGGGTGTTTTTCTAAGCTTGATGGAGGTCTAGCGAGGAAACTTAAAAATACATTAATAAATAAATATATAAACCAAAACCCAACCACTACCCCCTAACAGTTAACTCCTTCAGCACAATGACGTATTATTCATCAAGTTCTGGTTACCATTGGACGATTTGCTTTACCTTGTATTCTACCTCTAGGACTCAAAGGGGTAAACACGATCTCAATAAACCCTCTACCTAACATAGGTCCTCCTTAAGCTGCATACAATCGTAACATTTTAGCCAGAATCCAAGGTGGAAAGGCGTCATCATGCTGTAGGGATGAACAACTTTTCTGTTTTGGTTGTATCCATTCGGCCCCATTCAGCCTACTGTTTTAAGACATTTATCCCCATCCAGGTGTCGATTCTTTTCTGGTGAGAGATAGCGAGCCAGCATTTTATGGAGAAATCCGGCTTCGCCGGAGACATTTTCTATCGAAAAATGTACAAATTTAGCCAGCTGTCTAACTCATTATCCAAAATATTGTGGCTTGCTATCGCTCGAAAGTAATAAATCGACACCTGGATGGGGATAAACGTCTTAAAATAGTAGGCTGAATGGGGCCAAATGGATGCAACTCAAAGATAAAAAAAGCAGGTCTCCCCCCTTAATTGGCACTGGTTGAAATCTGGTGTTGTAAATAGTGTAATGGCTAATACACCCTTCCCAGGAAACAGTTCATATCCTGCTTCCGTCTTCAGTTCTGGCACCGGTACATTATTCTGTTGAAACTTGTTGAGATAATTATGGTAGTTAGATTTATGGAGGCAGTTTTGTTTTCTACTTAATTCTTATTACTCAGAATAACTAATAATAATAATCAATACACACGCCCACCTCTGTTCTGTTCAACTAATAATAATCAATACACACGCCCACCTCTGTTCTGTTCAACTCCTTCAGCCAAGAGTGAACAGATTTCCCCAGTGTTTCTTCTACTCAAAAAGTAAGCTTTGGAACTCTCTCCCACATTCTGCCTTTCCCTCATCCTATGACTCCAACTGCTTCAAGCTCCATGTGTCCAGATATTTTGACTCTAACGTACCTTGAATGTGGCTCTCTGTCACTCTTTAGTCTCTTTCAACTTTGGGGGAGACACTTGTTAAAGACAGCGTTGCCTCTTGTCTCCTTCACTCACATAGTTAAAAAAAAAAAACGAAAAAAAAACACGCTAACACAAAACGATAACCAAATTAAACCCTTCCATAGAAACTTACCACTATTGTTCTCATGGCGTAGGATTTTTTTTTTTTTTTTTTTTTAAACAATCTAACCTTTCCCAGCAATGTCAGGAATCCCTCACTATCCAGAATATGCTGCCCACTCTTTACTTGTACGACCCTATGGCTACCTGGGTCGGGATGCCTACCATAACGTCTTGGCTTTTTATTAGGTGCTTTCTTCTTATCTGGCTATATGTATGTGGGTGTATCTGAATGTTTATGTCTGCCTGGTTATATATCTGTCTTATATATCTGTCTTACATTATGTCTAACTCCCTTATACACACTCACACGCACTCTCGCTCTCTCTCTCTTTCTCTCTCTCTCTCTCTCTATATATATATATATATATATATATATATATATATATATATATATATATATATATATGTGTGTGTGTGTGTGTGTGTGTGTGTGTTGCATTATATATTATTTCTGTGTCTGTCTGTCTGTTCCTATTGTATATATTTTTTTCCATTGTGCTCAATCTCAACAGTTGACCTTAACATTAAGATTTGTTAGCCCTATATCCATTTTATTGAGCCCACGTTATGAAATATATATATATATATATATATATATATATATATTGATCCCCACTGAGAGACTAGAAACATATATATATATATATATACATATATATATATATATATTTTTTTTTACCGAGGATTAACCTCCCTTTCTAATAAGCTTTACCTGACCCCGCCTGTATGGACCCACAGGCCGTTTCCCCTTTGCCCTTTTCAATTTCCTCATTTGATCTCTTCCGACGTTTGATATTCCATTCTAATTGGCTTTACCTGACCTACAGAGTCCGTCGACTCACTAACCCTTTTCCAATTCCTTCTTTTAATCTCTCCTGAGGATTTATCTCCTATTATTAGTCTCACCTGACTCTACCAGCACAGTTTTTGTATGTATGTATGTTTGTTTGCATACGTGAGCGTGTATGTATACGGGCATTTGTGCACTTACTGCATGTTCTTATGTATGTATATGTATGTAAATGTATGCGTATGTATGTGTGTACGTACGTGTATACTGTATATGTATGTTCTGTGTATATAAGTAAAATAAATGTGTATATGTACTGTATACGTTATACACTTACTCTCATGGTTAATTATGTACTGTATACGTAATACACTTACTCTCATGGTTAATTATGTACTGTATACGTAATACACTTACTCTCATGGTTAATTATGTACTGTATACGTTATACACTTACTCTCATGGTTAATTATGTACTGTATACGTAATACACCTACTCTCATGGTTAATTATGTACTGTATACGTTATACACTTACTCTCATGGTTAATTATGTACTGTATACGTTATACACTTACTCTCATGGTTAATTATGTACTGTATACGTTATACACTTACTCTCATGGTTAATTATGTACTGTATACGTTATACACTTACTCTCATGGTTAATTATGTACTGTATACGTTATACACTTACTCTCATGGTTAATTATGTACTGTATACGTAATACACTTACTCTCATGGTTAATTATGTACTGTATAAGTAATACACTTACTCTCATGGTTAATTATGTACTGTATACGTAATACACTTACTCTCATGGTTAATTATGTACTGTATACGTTATACACTTACTCTCATGGTTAATTATGCACTGTATACGTAATACACTTACTCTCATGGTTAATTATGTACTGTATACGTTATACACTTACTCTCATGGTTAATTATGCACTGTATACGTAATACACTTACTCTCATGGTTAATTATGCACTGTATACGTAATACACTTACTCTCATGGTTAATTATGTACTGTATACGTTATACACTTACTCTCATGGTTAATTATGTACTGTATACGTAATACACTTACTCTCATGGTTAATTATGTACTGTATACGTTATACACTTACTCTCATGGTTAATTATGTACTGTATACGTTATACACTTACTCTCATGGTTAATTATGCACTGTATACGTAATACACTTACTCTCATGGTTAATTATGCACTGTATACGTAATACACTTACTCTCATGGTTAATTATGTACTGTATACGTTATACACTTACTCTCATGGTTAATTATGTACTGTATACGTAATACACTTACTCTCATGGTTAATTATGTACGTATACACTTACTCTCATGGTTAATTATGTACTGTATACGTTATACACTTACTCTCATGGTTAATTATGTACTGTATACGTTATACACTTACTCTCATGGTTAATTATGTACTGTATACGTTATACACTTACTCTCATGGTTAATTTATGATCATTTGTATCTTGCACTAGCATCATTATTGTATTTTTTATTTTATTTTATTTTAAGTATATTTTAAGTATATTATACTCACACATTGTAAACTGAGCTTACCATTTTCATATCTGTATATCTCATGTCCATCCTCTAAATTGTAAAATGTGTGTTTTAAGCTCATCAGGCTGCCATTCTTTAATAAACCCTCTATTATTATTATTATTATTATTATTATTATTACACACACACACACACACACACACACACACACACACACACACACACACACACAGCTGTATATCACTCATAGATTATATTTGATGAACAATTACACCTAATATTCTTCAACCCCCTAGTCAATTTACCTGTTTATTTCACAGCCAACCAAATAAATTCAACTTCATCTAGAAAACAATTGAGCTGAAACTACCATTCGTTGTCAATTTTGTGAGAGTCTGATTAGTCTTTCAGGACCCCCTTCTTCCTCATGTTTAGCGATTTTAGGAACTTACGCCCCATTTCTTTGTAAATTTTAAGACATTTCTTGTCATTTAGGTGTCGACTTTTTCCTGGCGAGCGATAGCAAGCCTGTAATTTTAGAAGGAACCGGCCTTTGCCCGGGAAATTTTTCTACCGAAAAATGTAAAAATTAATCTTGAAAGTGGGTCTAGGGGGTGTAAGTTTAAGTTCGATGGAGGTCTAGGGAACAAACTAAAAACTCCCCTTAAGCTAGAATACGATTGGGCTGAAACTACCATCCGTTGTCAACTTTGTGAGAGGCTTATTAACATCTGCATTATTGAAAACTACAACTACTTGGATGAATATTCTGTAGACTCAGATTTAATGCTCTGTTTTGTATAATAATTGAATTGGTTATTTTATTGGGAGTGTTATTATACTGAGCTCAAGGGGGGGGGGGGGGGGGGGGGGTATTTTTTTGCTAATTCGTAAATCTTTTATCGGATTATAGTTTCCTCCCTAGACCTCCATCAAGCTTAAAAAAAAAAAAAACTCCTTCAAGATAAATTTGTGAATTTTTCGATAGAAACATTTCCAGGCCGAAGGCCAGTTCCTCTTATATTACAGGCTCGCTATCGCTCGCCAGCAATAAATCTACACCTAAATGACACGAAAAGTCTAAATATTGACAAAGAAATGGGGTGAAAGGTCTTAAAATTGCCAAACTAATGATCCGAACGTCATAAAATCTGAAAGCTAATGGGGCAAAACATGAGCAAGAAGGGGGACCAGAATAACCACCCATCTCCCCTTAACAGTACACACTTGCTTTATTGTGTTTATGACTATTGAGAATCGCTATAACTCAATACTCTTAAAAGTGGCCATTGTCATTCGTGTGTATTTGGACAGCTGGCTATTGTTTTCAGAGTTATTGTATTGTGTTGTGTTGGTTGAGAGAGAGAGAGAGAGAGAGAGAGAGAGAGAGAGAGAGAGAGAGAGAGAGAGAGAGAGAGAGAGAGAGAGAGAGAGAGACAGAGAGAGATTAATTATACTCTCATCAGTAATGTTGGCTGTCATATTAATCTTGCTTGCAAAACGTCCTTATCATGTGTAAATGTAACAAGCCTGTAATTATATACCTGGAGTGAATAACAGATACTAACAGATACTTAAACTGCTTTTACACACACACACACATACACACACACACACACACACACCCAAGGTTAAGGCCTTGGGTTTGAACAAAACATAAAAACAATGTGTGTGTGTGTGTGTGTGTGTGTGTAATCTCACAATTTCACGTGTGCTATATGGTGAAATGTTGAGGCCCCGGCCACGATCGAACCACGGTCTAGCAGAATGAGATTCCACACCCCTACCAACTAACCATTTACCATGATTATGGGATGTGGGAAATCCTACTTGGATCCTACGACTTGTTATGGATTAGTTAGTTAGTTGAAATAAGACTTCAGAAGCTATCAACCTTTCTGGATTAGTAAGCCCTCACACTGTAAGTCAAGAATAGCGTCAGGAATGGAGCCCCCTTTCGAGAACTCAAGTCCCTTGTGGGTTGATATGGAATTATATTTCTCAAAGTAGGATTTCCCATTTCCTATATATACAGTATATATGTATATACTGTATATATATATATATATATATATATATATATATATATATATATATATATATATATATATATATATATATATATATATATATATATATATATATATATATATATATATATATACCGGTATATATATATATATATATATATATATATATTGGGACTGGGTATAGTTAACTTTTACATGCCGTGGCTGAGTTGGTAGAAGCGTGGCATATTTTACTGATTGACCATGGTTCGATCCTGGTCGGGGATTCATAATTTAATCACATACTGTAAATATTCGTGTGTGTGTGCATAATTTTAATTCTATTTTATTGTACGTGTCAAAATGAGAAAGTTGTCATGGTAAACGAGTCTCTGTCAAAAGTTTGATAGGTTAGTGGTTTGGAGTTTACCAGGTATATATATATTATACTGTGTAACCTTAAGGGGGCTCACCTGCTTTTTGTTATTTCTGTCCTTTTCTCTCTTTCTCTGGCTTGTATCCATTCGGCCCCATTTAGCCAACAATCTTAAGACGTTTATCCCCATCTAGGTATCGATTTCTTCCTGGCGAGCGATAGCGAGCCAGCATTATATGAAGAAATCCGGCTTCGCCGGAGAAATTTTTCTATCGAAAAATTTACAAATTTAGCCTGCTGTCAAACAAAAATGAAAAATATGCTGGCTCGCTACCGCTCACCAGTAAAAAATTTACACCTGGATGGGGATAAACGTCTTAAAACAGTAGGCTGAATGGGGCCAAATGGATACAAGCCAGATAAAGATAGAAATGGACAGAACAAAAACAGGTCACCCCCCTTAACCCCTTCTGTACCGGCGACGTCTTTTGTATTTTATTGTAGCTCTATTTAGACGATTCTGTGCAGCTTGAGAAGGATCTGTGGTAGTAAAAAGGGTTAAGTGAGGTAGTTAGAAGCCTGTTAATTACCGGAGGCCCTTGTTGAACTGAATATAATCGTCTAATGGTAGCCAGAATATTGTATAAAAGGCGTCACCGGTACAGAAGGGGTTAAGGGGAGCTTGGCTTTTTTTGTTTTGGTCTATTAATTTATGTATTCATCTATTAATTTATGTATTCATCTATTAATTTATGTATTCATCTATTAATTTATGTATTCATATATTAATTTATGTATTCATATATTAATTTATGTATTCATATATTAATTTATGTATTCATATATTAATTTATGTATTCATATATTATTATTTATGTATTCATATATTATTATTTATGTATTCATATATTATTATTTATGTATTCATATATTAATTTATGTATTCATATATTAATTTATGTATTCATATATTAATTTATGTATTCATATATTAATTTATGTATTCATATATTAATTTATGTATTCATATATTAATTTATGTATTCATCTATTAATTTATGTATTCATATATTTCTTAGTTTCCTCGCTAGACCTCCATCAAGATTAGAAAAACACCCCCTAGACTCCCTTTCCGGCCGAAAGCCGGTTCCTCTTATCAGTTTAGGCTCGTTATCGGTTACCAGGAAAAAAACGACACCTAAATGGCACGAAAGGTCTTAAATTTGACAACGAAATGGGGCGAAACGCGTTAAAATCGCCAAACTAATGGGTCGAACGTCATATAATCTCAAAACAAATGGGGCTTAACACGAAGGAGAAAGGGGACCAGAAAAATTACCCATCTCCCCTTAACGTTCACAAAATGCCTTTATAGTTGAAGATATTGTAGGCACTTTGAGTTAAGGGGAGACAGACCATTTTTTATTTCTATTAATTCATTTATTCCTTTATTTCTTAGTTTTCTCGCTAGACCTCCATGAAGCTTAGATAAACCAATAGACCCTACTTCAAGATAGATTTGTAAATTTTTCGGTATAAAAATGTCCCGGCCAAAGGCCGATTCCTGCTAAAATTACAGGCTCGCTATCGCTCGCCAGGAAAAAAACCGACACCTAAATGGCACGAAGGGTCCTAGTATTGACAAAGAAATTGGGTGAAAGGTCATAAAATCCCCAAATAATGGAACCAAAGTCTTAAAATCTCAAAACTAGTGGGGCTAAACATTAGGGAGAAAGGGGTCCAGAAAAACGGTCTGTCTCCCCTTAAGTTGTGGTAAAGTGGACGTGCCCAGTTGTTCGTGAGGCTAGGACCGCTAGGTTATTGATCCTTAAGTAAAAGTATATTCATGAACTTTGATCATTTAAAATACTCGTTTATATTATTCATCCTTTCAAGCAAATGGAGTTTTTTGTTTCTCTCTCTCTCTCTCTCTCTCTCTCTCTCTCTCTCTCTCTCTCTCTCTCTCTCTCTCTCTCTAATTATTTGTTTATTTATTTACTTTTGTCTTCACTGTAAAACTGAACACTTATTGTAACAAGAATGGCACACATAGACGGTGTTCTAATCGTTTCGGTGTTCTAATAAGGATAGCTAAACCGATGGACACTGTTTATATGTACCAGTTCTGTTACAATTAAGTGTTCATATTAAGTGTTCATATTAAGTGTTCATATTACGTGTTCAATTAAGTGTTCATATGTTACAGGGTAGCTTTTAATTAAGTGTTCATATTAAGTGTTCATATTAAGTGTTCAATTAAGTGTTCATATGTTACAGTGTAGCTTTTAATTAAGTGTTCATATTAAGTGTTCATATTAAGTGTTCAATTAAGTGTTCATATGTTACAGTGTAGCTTTTAATTAAGTGTTCATATTAAGTGTTCATATTAAGTGTTCAATTAAGTGTTCATATGTTACAGTGTAGATTTTAATGACTTTATGCAACTGAGGAAAAGTATGTCAACGCTAGAAGTTGATTTGATTTAGTCTTTAAGGGGGATGGGTCTTTTTGCTGGTCCCTCTTCTTTCTCATGTTTAGCCCCATAAGTTTTCAGATTATAAGACGTTTGCCCCATTAGTATGTCGATTTTAAAACATTTCGTTCCATTTCTATATCAATATCAAGACCTTTCGTGCCATTTAGGTGCCGATTTTTCCTGGCGAGCGATATATTTAATAAGTTTTAGAGAAATCGGCCTTTGGCCGGGAAATTTTTCTGTCGAAAAATTTACAAATTTATATTGAATGGGGTTCTATTTTTTTTTTTTTAAAACTTGATGGAGGTCTAGCGAGGAAACTAAACAAATAAATGAATATATAAATAAATAGACAAAACAAATAACCACTGTCCCCTTTACAATGGCATAAAGGTAGAACAACTAGGTGGGGGGGGGGGGTCAAAGGGGTGAAGAGTACGGTTTAGCAGGTTTGTTGTTTTGCAGGTTTTTCGGGTTGTTAATTTCACTAACTTTTCCTCTTACTATGTCCTCCTTTATGCCTAACAGCCACTTAGTTGTATGGTCCTATTCCTGGGTTCGCATCCTTCCCCCCTGCTCACCTTTAATACTATAGTCCTTACTCCTGTTGTCCTCTCTGGGTCATATAACTAACGGGATCTTGGAAGTTATTGAGTGAGCGTTACGGTATAATTTGTGTGTGTGTGTGTGTGTGTGTGTGTGTGTGTGTGTGTGTGTGTGTGTGTGTGTGTGTGTGTGTGTGTGTGTGTGTGTGTGTGTGTGTGTTCGTGCATTTAACTTGAAGCGGTTTAATGAGGCAAGATAATAATAAATAAATAAATAAATAAATAAATAAACAAATAATTCCAAAATTAATATCCTGTACTGTGTAGACATAGTTGTTCACTGAACGTGGATGGACCTTTATTGTTGTGGCTAACGTTTTGTTTTGACAAGTTAATGTCACTCAAGTCTCACCAGTGACTCGTCAAAGAGAAACGTTGTCCAGTGCAATAAACGCCCATTCTATTATTGATGAAGGTTTCTTAATATATATGAGCATAAATTCAATGTAATCCACTTGTGTATAGACATCCACTGTCCCCAGTCAAAAGTGAACTGGGTGGCCGTAGAAGAGGTCATACACACATACACACACACACACACACACACACAGACACACAGGCAGACAAGCAAGCACATGGTCGTGACTGGTCCCCCTCCTCCTATTACTCCACACCCACACAAAAACTGGTGAGTGAATCGTGGGAGAGGGAGGAAGAGGGGGAGGGGGGGGGGGGTAGCAAGAGACGAAGGAAGAGGGTGAGGGGAAGAGGGGTGAGGGGGTACACATTCACACAGTTCCTTACCCCCTGCAGCAGCTAAAGTTGTTAAGCAAGAGTTGGAATTTGTCCTTGTTGGGGTCGAGGCTGCTGCTTTTTATTATCCTTTAGGGCGTGAGTAGGTCATTGAGCGGCGTGTGTATGTTATTGTGTCTGTCCAACCATGACTTATGATATATTAGGGGTTGAGGTGGTAAGGTAGTCAATGTGAGTCTCATTTAGGGGGTAGTGCTTGTTTTCTTGGTCTATGTATTTATTTATTTTTGAGTTTCCTCGCTAGACCTCTATTAAGCTTTAAAAAAAAAATAAAAATAAAACACCCCCTTTCAAGATAAATTTATACATTTCTCGGTAGAGAAATGTCCCGACCGAAGGCCACTTCCTTCTAAAATTACAGGCTCGTTATCGCTCGCCAAGAAAAAATCGACACCTGAATGGCACGAATGGTCTTAAAATTGAAAAAAAAATGGGGCGAAAGGTTTTAAAATCGCTAAACTAATGGAACAAATATGCTAAACATGAGGGAAAGGGGGGGGGGAGGCGAAAAACCCCGCCCGTATCCCCTTACGGCACGAGTACAGTAGGTCATTGAGCGGCTTGTGTATGTACTGTATGTGTGTTTGTAGTCCGACCATCACTTATAATATACTGTATATATATTGGGGGTTGAAATGGAGAGGTAGTGAACGTGAGAGTCTCATTAAGGGGGAATTGCTTGCTTTCTTGGTGTGTGTATATATATATATATATATATATGTGGATTGGGTGGAGGAGAAACCACAGGGAAGAGCTATGAATCTCAAAAAGACGTAACCAACCACAGAGAGGAGTTTGTAAAATGGTCGGTTTACGCTGCTAATATAGCTCTAAAGTCAAGGGCAGGATAAATTCGATAGTTTGTATATATATATATATATATATATATATATATATATATATATATATATATATATATATGTATGTATAAGTATTTGTGTATGTATGTATATAATACTGTATTTGTGTGTATATGTATGTATGTAGTGTATATGTAGGTATGTTTATATATATATGTATATGTATGTATGAGTATGTATTGCATGTAGGTGTGTGTATAATTATGTATATGTATATATATATATATATATATATATATATATTATATATATATATATATATATATATATATATAATATATTATATATATATATATATATATATAATATATATACAGTATATATGTATATATATATATACATATATACTGTATTACATATATATACTGTATATATAAATAAATACATATATATAATTATGTATGCTGTATATATGTATATATATGTAGGCTATATATGTATATATATATGTATAATTATATATATTTTGTCAAACCTTTCCTGTTCCCAATAGTGAACAAATAAATACAAGTCCGTTGCTGGTACCGAAAGGGATTAAAAGGCAATTAGATAAAGAGGTAAAGAATATCCCCGTCCCAGAGGGTAGGCTAATCGGATAATAAAGAATATCCCCGTCCCAGAGGGTAGGGTAATCGGATAATAAAGAATATCCCCGTCCCAGAGGGTAGGCTTATCGGATAATAAAGAATATTCCCGTCCCAGAGGGTAGGCTTATCGGATAATTGTTCTACTTAAAAAGATTTAAAATATCGCCATAAAAATGGCAGCACTATTCTAGGATGCCAACAATGAATGTCCTGACTTTGTATATATTCTGTGAGTTTTCTAAAAATCTGTCAGTCTCTCTGAAGATGGGTACATAACATAACCCGAAACGTTAGAGAATAAAGATGCATAGCTCTTCCCTGTGTTTCTCCTCCACCCAATCCATCTACCTGTCAGTATGGAACATTCATATATACTGTATATATATATATATATATATATATATATATATATATATATATATATATATATATATATATATATATATATATATATAAACTTAATAGAATCGTCTGATAGTTGCCAGAATAGTATGAAAAAGGACGTACTGTACCTGGTACAGAAGGGGTAACATTCACATTGAGCCCCCTTCTTCCATAATACAAGTGACAATGGCCCCAATCACGCGATAAACTAAAGTCCCCGAGCCATCTTTCTTTATATATCCAGTCTTAGTCATAAACATCAGATACTAATATATTCCTAGACCATAATAGTATGCGACCTCAATCCAGTAACATCTTAGGGGGGTGACCTGCTTTTTGTTATTTCTGTCCTTTTCTCTCTTTCTCTGGCTTGTATCCATTCGGCCCCATTCAGCCAACTTGGTGTTTTCTTGAGCTTGATGGAGGTCTAGCGAGGAAACTAAAAAATAAAGTTAAAACATAAATATATAAACCAACAAACAGGCACTACCCCTTTAAGACGTACCGATCCACCAAACAATTAATACAGATACTTTACATCAACAGCATCAACATTCCAACACGTCTTTCCGAACCTGAAATATAAAAAGAGAAACATTATTAGTAACATTCAGTGCTTAAGGGAATGTTTATATTATTTATTTGTTTGTTTTTTATTATTGTTACCTGTACATATGTTTGTTTTTATTATTGTTACCTGTACATATGTTTGTTTTATATTATTGTTACCTGTACATATGTTTGTTTTTTATTATTGTTACCTGTACATATGTTTGTTTATATTATTGTTACCTGTACATATGTTTGTTTTTTATTATTGTTACCTGTACATATGTTTGTTTTTATTATTGTTACCTGTACATATGTTTGTTTTTATTATTGTTACCTGTACATATGTTTGTTTTTATTATTGTTACCTGTACATATGTTTGTTTTTATTATTGTTACCTGTACATATGTTTGTTTTGTATTATTGTTACCTGTACATATGTTTGTTTTTTATTATTGTTACCTGTACATATGTTTGTTTTTATTATTGTTACCTGTACATATGTTTGTTTTTTATTATTGTTACCTGTACATATGTTTGTTTTTTATTATTGTTACCTGTACATATGTTTGTTTTTATTATTGTTACCTGTACATATGTTTGTTTTTTATTATTGTTACCTGTACATATGTTTGTTTTTTATTATTGTTACCTGTACATAAGTTTGTTTTTTATTATTGTTACCTGTACATATGTTTGTTTTTATTATTGTTACCTGTACATATGTTTGTTTTTATTATTGTTACCTGTACATATGTTTGTTTTTTATTATTGTTACCGGTACATATGTTGGTTTTGTATTGTTACCGGTACATATGTTGGTTTTGTATTGTTACCGGTACATATGTTGGTTTTGTATTGTTACCGGTACATATGTTTGTTTTCGTTTGCTCCCTAGACCTCTATCGGGCTTAGAATAAAATAGTACCCCCCAAACCCCTTTCGAAATAACTCTGTACATTTCCTAAATTAACAGGCTTGCTGTCGCTCGCCAGGAAAAATTGAAACCTAGATAGGGCGAAAGCTTTTAAAATCGCAAACTAATGTGGGTAAACGTCTTAAAAGCTCACAACTAATTGGGCTATAAATGAAGGAGAAGGGGTCCAGAAAAAACAACTACTTCCCCTTAACCTATTCAACACAACGACGTAATTTTCGTCGTATTCAGGTTACCGTTAGACGACTTTCTTCAGCTTATCGCCAACCTAATGGCATGAAACGTCATGAAATATCCAAAGTAATGGAGTGAAACAGGAGAAGTCCGAAAAGGCCCCCCCTCGGATCAAATAGTGTTAACCCCTTGAATACGATTGCGTCAGGTTATCCCCGTAAATAGACCCAACCTAAAGCAAGGGCCCCCCCCCCCCCCCGTCATCCCCACACCCAGACTCCTCCCAGACACACGCACCGATATACAGGCAGGTTTTCTGGACTTTACCGCTATACGAAGAGGAGGGGCACGGGGTAAAAACATGGCCAATTACTGGGAGCTAGCGGTACGTCAGCTGGGCTACTACATGTGCTTGGAGAGTGGGGGAGAGGGGGGGGGGGGCTTGTTTGTATCACATGGTAGATCAATTCCTTAACAGTCGATGCTTACTGGAAGAATGTGTTACTATCCTTTCGTCTATATATATATATATATGCTGTATACTGTATACTGTATATATACTGTATATATACTGTATATATATATATATATATATATATATATATATATATATATATATATATATATATATATATATATATTGAGAATATATCACAAATACACGTGAGCCACTAAATGTTTCTAGTCTCTCAGTGGGGATCGAACCATCGACCATCAGAACGATAGCCGACGCTTAATCAATTACACCACGGCAGTCTGCCGTGGTGTAATTGATTAAGCGTCGGCTATCGTTCTGATGGTCGATGGTTCGATCCCCACTGAGAGACTAGAAACATATATATATATATACTGTACAGTATATATATATATATATATATTAGTATATATATATATATATATATACATATATATATATACAGTACATATACATATATATATATATATATATATATAGACAACATATATATATATATATATATATATATATATATATATATATATATATATATATATATATATATATATATATATACAGGATTAGCGATGGATACAGGTGAGTTCTACTAGACTGGGACTTCCGAGTTCATACAAATACATATAAAGACAACAGAGGATATAATACATATAAAGACAACAGAGGATATAATACATATAAAGACAACAGAGGATATAATACATATAAACACAACAGAGGATATAATACATATAAAGACAACAGAGGATATAATACATATAAACACAACAGAGGATATAATACATATAAACACAACAGAGGATATAATACATATAAAGACAACAGAGGATATAATACATATAAAGACAACAGAGGATATAATACATATAAAGACAACAGAGGATATAATACATATAAACACAACAGAGGATATAATACATATAAAGACAACAGAGGATATAATACATATAAAGACAACAGAGGATATAATTATATATCACCAAAATATAGTTTTATAATACAGCTTTATTCCCTTAATTTGTAAATACAGGAATAGAGTATGAGTGCGAGTTAAGAAACAATAAACACAATGATTAGCACTTAAATAACACTTTCAATCTTCGAGCACAGTCGCGGATCTGGATGGAGTTCAGGTATTTTTAGCGCAGCTTAACTGTATTCTTTTTGTCTGGAATCAGGTACACTAATCACTATCGAGGGTTTCTACAAGTAATATAATCAGCGATTTAATTCTACTGTACTTGCAATGAAGTAGACTAGCGATGGTGGTTATGAAAGAGAGTTAATTATTTCACTATAGGTATCTTAAGTTATATACCGTGCGCACTGGTATGAGAGCAAGTTCAAAGTCAAATGTGGATGGACTTTGACATATTTTCTTCGTGCTAGAATAATGGCAGAGTCGAGTGGGGACTCTGAAATATTTTCACTTGGTCGAAATAATGGTAGAGTTGCTTAGCATCAAAATTGGTTTAATTTAATTTAATTCGGAAAATAACTTTTAATGGTCGGGAACACTTCAATAGACTATATAGCATTCGTAAATGAAATTCTGTTCTGTAAATTCCGAATATTAGCACGGTAATGGAATTTTGATGTTTTAACACTTTTTTTTTAGGACTGTTTATTTCACTCTCGAACTTGGATTTTTTGCAGTCACTTGGGGGACTCTGTTTTATTTTGTTCTCTTCGTATATTATTAACTTAGACACTTTCTCTCATTTCTGGTCATCGACTTAGGCGTCTTTTCTATATCTTCTTTCCGACGATGGTTATGGTGTTTGCTGTCAGTATTCGTCTGCTCCTCCGTGGGCCGTCCAGGATGGCCGGCTGTGTGAAGATAGTTACAGTTGGGTTGATGGGTTTGGGGTCTTAAGTATGGCTCTATAACTTATTGTAATCATCTGGCAATTACTGTTGGGCACCAAACCGGACTAACACGAGTATTCTAGAGGTTATTTGGAATACTCGACTATCCTGACCTTTATATCAACCGTTGATGAAGTCCTGTTAAGGTACTCTTGAATTGGGGCCTTAAATATCGTGCCTCAGTGAGAACGTATATGGCACGATATCGGACTAACGCAGGAAGACTTTAGAACTACTTTTTTTTTTTTTTTTTTTTTTTTTTTTAGAGACGGAGGAAGGAAAAACACAAATAAAACAAAAAAGGTCCATGTGCCTAAAGGCATCCTCCATTCATAAAATGTTTGTAACAACTGGATTTAAACTTTTGTAGATTGTAAGTTTGTGGAAAGCAACTCGAGGGAAGTGAATTCCAAAGAGTAGTAGTTCTAGGGATAAATTAATTTTGATAAGCAGAAGTTCTGCATTGTGGAGGAGAAAGTGTAAATTCATGGGCGCTCTCAGCTGCCCTAGTTCTATGGGGAAAGATGTGGAGAGGCGGCACAATTGAAGCAAGTTCCTCAGAACAATGGCTGTGAAAATATCTGTAGAATAATGCGAGGGATGCAACGTTTCTTCGCATGGATAATGTAGGAAGGTCCTGTGTGATTGCAGGGTTATTGATTAATCTAATAGCTTTATTTTGAATTTTATCCAACTGCCTCAATGCAACCACTCCACTTCCACTCCACACAGGTGAACAGTAATCCATCTGAGAACGCACATGACTTTTATATATTACGGCCAACTGCTCGTCAGTGAAGAATTCTCGAACTCTGTACAGGATTAGCAATGCTTCTAACATAATGTGTCCAGCTCAGGTTAGTAGTTAATGTTACACCGAGAATGTCAATACTAGGGGAAGTGGGAATATTTACATCATTAACAAATATATGGGAGTCAGTGAGATTCTGTCGGTTAGAAAATTGAATGTACTTGGTTTTCTGTGCATTAAAGGAAACTAGATTATTTTGTACCCATTCATTAATTCTAGAAAGGTCCTGGTTCAGAGAAATTGCAGTGTTTATTTTTGAATTTATAAGATCGGGTTGGGTGAAAGAATTGGTAAATGTGAAGGAACTGTGGAGTGTTGAGTCATCTGCATAGGAATGTATTGGATTATGAGTGGTAGATATGAGATCATTGATATGAATGAGGAACAGAGTTGGGGCCAAAACTGATCCCTGGCATTTATTGAGTGAAATTGAGAATAAAGGCCATCTACCATTACACGTATTTTTCTTTTATGAAGAAAAGAAGAAATTAGTGGAACTAATGATGCAAGGCCGTAGTGTGACATCTTCGACAATAAGGATTGATGCCAGACTCTATCAAATGCCGTTGATATATCCAGTGTTATTGTATGTGTTTCACCATATTGGTCTGTAGCTTGGTTGATTTGATGTGTAAGAAGGCAAAGAATGTCTGCAGTTGATCGACATCGTCTAAAACCATATTGCCTATCACTGATTAATTTATTATTCTCAAGATGCTTAATTATATGATTATTTAATATAATTTCAAAGACTTTACCAAGAGTGGAAGTTATAGCTATTGGTCTGTAGTTTGATGGATCTGAAGAGGCACCTTTTTTAGGAACTGGATGGATGTTTGCTTCTTTCCAGGAAACTGGGAAGTATGAGTACACAGACGGAATAATTTTGCCAATACAGGAGCGAGCACCAAGGAGCAATTCTTAAGTACTATTGGAGGAATTTCATCTGGACCAGGAGCTTTATCTACTGAGAGATTCTGCAAAATAGTTTTGACATGCCTGGTGTGGATCTTAAGTGAGGGAATTTCAGGCGAATTAAAATTAAGTACAGGTACATCTTGATTTATTTCATCTAAGGTTGAGTTGGTGGAGAAAATATCCGCAAGAAGGTTAGCTTTACTTCGTGGGTCACTTACAAGATTGCCAGTCGGAGATTTTAATGGTGGAATGGATGAAACAGTAGTGAAGTTGGATTTGAATGAGTTAAGAGTAGACCAAAATATTTTGTTATCATTTGGATTATTTAGAAGTTTATTTGCCTGCTTGTGGAGAAAGTTTGATTTAGTTAGATTTAATACAATTTTGGCATGATTTCTGATGTTTCTAAAGTAATTAAAGGCTTCATGTGTTTTTGATCTTGTGTATGCATTGTAGGCTATTGCTTTTTGTTCAGTTACTCTAGCACAATTATTATGGTCAAACCATTTAGGTGAATTAGATCTTTTACTGTACTTTTGACGAGGAATAAAAGTTTCCATTCCAATTTTTATAAAATCTTGTATGTGGCTCAAGGTGGAGTGTGCATCATTAGAAAAATAAGAGGTCCAGGACTGTCTCTGACCTTTTTAAGAGGTTCGGGGGACCCGGGGCGGTGTTTAAACCTTTCAGTTACACAGTCTAATGGGATGCCACAGACTCAGTGCACCTAGGACTTGTGTGTGCAGAGTCCCCTCGAGGGTATCTCGCCAAGCCCTTCCTGCACAGCGGTCTCAGATGTTTCGAGACTACCTTTGAAAAGTGGTAGTGTTCACTTTCAATAGCAATAAGTAGAGAGGTCGGGATGCCGGAGTCTCTCTACTCTTATTAGGGAAAGTGAAACCTAGCAGAGGGGACAATGTTAGTTACTGGGATGCCAGTAGTAACAAAGTTCCTCTGAAAGGACACTTTGCGCAGTGTTCACTTCCAAGAGTAATAGTAGAGAGGTCGGAATGCCGGAGTCTCTCTACTTTTACTAGGGAAAGTGGAACCTAGCAGAGGGGACAATGTTAGATACTGGGATGCCAGTAGTAACAAAGTTTCTCTGAAAGGACACTGTCACAGTATTCACTTCCAAGAGTAATAGTAGAGAGGTCGGGATGCCAGAGTCTCTCCACTTTTATCAGGGGAAGTGGAACCTAGCAAAAGGGACAATGTTAGATACTGGGATGCCAGTAGTAACAAAGTTCCTAGAGTAGGACTTAGCACTTTTCACTAGAGAATATTGAGGACGGGATGCCGTTCTCCTCAACTTCTTTTAGAGAAGGTGCGTTTGTGGACTTCTTTAACTAGAAAGGAAGGGGCGGGATGCCTGACCCTTCTTTTCTAAGCTAAGGAAAGCTTTATACCGGTACCGGTAACAGAAGCTATGTTAATCACTGGGATGCCAGTGGTAACAAAGTTCCTGTAACAGGCCACAGTTTCGGTAACTGAAAGAATAGAAGTGAAGCTCCGGGATGTCGGTCACTTACACTACTATAATTTAGTAAACACCGCCTATCAAGAGTCTCTATGTTAGCTTACGGGATGCCGCAACCAACAAAGATCCCTAAAATAGGATTTTTAGCTCACAGACAGTATATTGGACTTTTAGCTCACAGACAGTATATTGGACTTTAGCTCACAGACAGTATATTGGACTTTTAGCTCACAGACAGTATATTGGACTTTCGGGATACCGTAGGTCCAACTGAATGGAGGTTTAATTCTAAGACTTCTAAAGGTGGGATGCCAGTATCTCAAGAAGCCTTAAAATTGCTTAACTCTTCTAAATTAGCTTGACCTGGTATTGAGAATTACTGCTAGGGATCCTTCCTAACGTGTAGGATGGTAAGGGCATGAGGATGTAGGCTATCCCTGGAGGGGTCTATAGAACCTTCTTGCTCTGGTGGTCAAGATATTATCTTTCTAAATCAAATTATTAGGTCACACGGTGGTACTTATATCAAGGGGCATATCACCTAGAAAGGTACTTCATCAATAGTTAACCAATAATTATAAAATAAATAGGTAAGGTCAATAGAGCCTTGGAAAATAATAACTTTGCTCAAGGAAAGGAGTTCCTTAATTCTTAACTTGAGCGGGAGGTTGAGGTTCGTGTGCAAACACAAAGTGAGGAAGTATGAGAGGCACATTGAAATATTTGATTTATCATACTCATCCACGTGGGTCTGAAATGAGAATCTACTTATGTATCATCGATAGCATGATGTAAGTTGATGATAAATTGTAAACTATAGCATGGTAGGTTATCTCTTATTATAGTATTTTAAGTAGGTATCCCTCCCGGAATGTGTTGGTACATAATGACATAACATTATAAACACAGAAAAGAAAAACATAATTATACAGTGTCTGGGGTTTTCTCCTCAAAAGGGTTGGCGGAAAACTATTTTCTTTTTAGGGGGGGTCGTGGGGCGAATCGTCTTACCCGGTGTGGGTGGGTATTCTTCCTTCCACGTTTCCTTCTTCAGCATAGCAATTAGGTTGTTCCTGAGTTTCGCTGCTGCTGTTGGTCTTCGTGGTGTTATGATGGATGCTGGCTTCTATATCTTGGTCCTTCCTTTCTTCGGGTCTTCTAGTTCCGTTCTCTTGGCTGGTTCGGTCTCTCCTGTCTGATGGTCTTTCGTTTTCCGGGGTATTTTAATATTATATATATATATATATATATATATATATATATATATATATATATATATATATATATATATATATATATATATATATATATACAGTATATATATATATATATATAATATTATATATATATATATATATATATATATATATATATATATATATATATATATATATATATATACAGTATATATATATATATATATATATATATATATATATATATATATATATATATACAGAGAGAGAGAGAGAGAGAGAGAGTGAAATGATAGAGTTAAAGTGAGGTAGTAGTACAGTAGATGGATGTATATAACCTTGATGAAGGAGGGTGTCAAGGAACTCACTTTAGACTCGGAGTGGGTCAGCTATGTTGTCTGGTAGTGATGATAGTGATAGTGGTGGTGGTGGTGATGGTGGTGGTGGTGGTGGTGATGAACACATCAAAAGGTATCAAGGTAAGGTGATAGTGGTGGGGATTGGGGTAGTGGTGGTGATATTGATAGTGAAGATAGTGATAGTGGTGGGGATAGTGGTAGTAGTGGTGATAGTGGTAGTGGTGATGGTAGTGGTGGTGATAGTGGTAGTAGTGGTGATAATGATGGTGATGAAGATAGTTGTAGCGGTGGTGTGGATGGATTTAATTTAATTTAATGTATTATTAAACGTAAAACTGATACACTAATTATATAAATACATTATATATATTTGTTATCCCTTTCAGCACCTCGCGAAAGTAGGTGTGGACTATTAAACAAAAAAAGTGGTCGAGAATGAAGCCACCAGTATGTACAGTATAATATATATATATATATATAAATAACTACAGGCCAATATCGCTAACATCTAGTGTCCAAAGTCCTGGAGGGTATCGTACGACAAGTCATCGTGGGACACCTTGCTGAGAACAATCTCATCAGCGACGCACAACACGGATTTAGGAGCAACAGGAGCTACCTCACAAACATGCCGTGCTACATCGACGACATGATGTAGACAGTGGTAACTGTGTGGACATAAACTAGCTGGACTGTGAAAAGGCCTTCGATCGAGTTCCCCACCAGAGACTTCACACCAAACTGGAGTGGTGAAGGGCTGGTCTATCAGAGTGAGAACTGAGCGATCTCTGCCATACCCATAGCTTACTCTGACTGTTCCTTTTACTTACATATTTTCTAGATCTCAAGTGACGGCGTCTCTTCCGTGGATTGACCTCCCAGTCTACCAAGATTGGAAGCCAAAGCGTCACATTTTTCCTTTGCCCCCTCAAGTTTCTTTTCATAATTGCTGAGGGGCACAGGGCCCTGGGTGGGGCTTTGGTGTCCCGGGCGTTTCTGCACCCTCGTCAGCTCCCCGCCATGGAGTGGCTTCGGTCACCCAGGCTTTATTGTGGTCGGCAGGGAGGGTTCTGTGGGGGCGCTCGGTTATGGCCTTGGCCTTGCTCGAGGCCTTGGAGCTGTTCGGCCAGGCAGCTTGGGGAACAACAACAACAACAACAACTGGAGGCAATGGGAATAGGTGGAAATATCTTGAAGTGGATCAAGGCATTCCTTTCAGATAGGTTCCACAGGGTTACCATAAGGAACTCCCCGTCGGATTGGCTGCCGGTGATGAGTGGAGTTCCTCAAGGATCAGTGCTGGGCCCAATTCTCTTCTTGATTTATATTAATGACCTTGTTACCAACCTCGAATCAGCAACTAGTCTTTTTGCAGACGACGCAAAGATATACAAAACCATCAGGACAGACGCAGACCTCGAGACCCTTCGGAGAGACATGGAGAGACTGAACGAGTGGAGCAGGAAATGGCTCCTAACATTTAACGCAGACAAATGCAAGACTATGCACATTGGGCACAATAACCCGAAAGAGGACTACCAGCTACGCGGGACAACACTCCAGAAATCTTCAAATGAAAAAGACTTAGGCATTATTATATCCTCAGACCTAGAATCCTCAGCACATGTCGCTAAAATCGCTGCACAAGCAAATAGTCGTTTGGGCATAATTAAGAGGAACTTTTCCATATTGGACAAGGAAATCCTTGTACCACTCTATGTGTCACTGGTGCGCCCGATCCTCGATTTTGGTATCCAATGTTGGTCACCCTACCTAATCAAGGACATACAGACTATTGAGAGGGTGCAGCGAAGAGCAACCAAGATGGTCCCAAACCTAGAAGAATTACCCTACGAAGAAAGGTGTACAGTAAGCATCTTGGCCTCCAGACACTAAGTGACCGCAGAAAACGAGGGGACATGATAGAAACATACAAACTTCTACACGGCTTTGAGGACATACCATACACCAGATTTTTCCAGAAGAATAACAACCACCTACGGGGCCACTCGCTGAAACTCTCCAAACCAGACCATTGGAGAACGACACTGAAGGGGAATTGGTTCTCTATCAGAGTCATCGACGAGTGGAAGGCACTCCCAGAGAGTGTGGTTACAGCGCCAACGATTGCCACTTTTAAAGCCAGATACGACAAACATAATAAAATAACCTAGTTAATATTGGCTGACCAGTCTTTGGAGGTTCACACAAGAAGCCTGCTTCTTAATTCCTCACTATCATTCAATAGGTAAGCATTCAATAGGTAAGCATTTATATATATATATATATATATATATATATATATATATATATATATATATATATATATATATATATATATATATATATATATATATATATATATATATATATATATATATATATATATATATATATATATATATATATATATATATATATATATATATATATATATATATTTTACTGTACATACTGGTGGCTTCATTCTCGACCTTTTTTTTTATAGTCCACACCTACTTTCGCGAGGTGCTGCTATTAATGAACACCCCCAATTAAGATGTGATAATAATAATAATAATAATAATAACAATATTAATAATAATCATAGTAATAATAAAATAATATTGATATTAATGATAATAATAATGATTAGAAGAAGGACAGCAACAACAATAACAATGTTGAAAGAACACGTTTATAGATAAATGCAAAGATAATGATAGTTATTTACAAGCATTAACACTATCTGAACATAAATATATACAGTATATGTTTATTACGTGTGGTTGTGGTTGTCTTGAGTCGGCTACCCCCAAAATGGGGATTGGGCCTGAGCATATAGATAGATAGATAGACGTGTGGTTGTGACATGTTTTCCTTGTAGTAATAATTGGAAGTAACAACGATAATTATGATTGAACCCCTTCTGTACCGGCGACGTCCTTTTAACTTTATTCTGGCTACTATTAGACGATTATATTCTGTTTCAAAAGGACCTCCAGCATTTAACAGGTTTCGAACTATCTTGATTATCACCTTTTACTGCCACAGTTCCTTCTAAAACTGCACAAAATCGTCAAAATATAGCTATATTATAATATAGCTATATTATAATTGTAAAGACATCGCCGGTACAGAAGGGGTTAACAAAAAGTATTAATCTTACAGGTTATTTCTAAACTGAAGACAATTGGTAATATTTACTCCGAACAGTTGAAAAATAAAAACCATAATACTATAGTCTATTCGCTGTAAGTAGGCGATAAATCATGACCTCTATCCTCTGTAACTCAAAAAGAGCTAGAGCAAATTGGCTGTAAATTTCCACATATATTCCTTGACTGACTCTTTCCACATGGTAGACATATTAGCTCGATTACTCTAGTCGTTTATGAGTTACAGAGGTTAGAGGTCATGATTTCTCGCCTACTAACAGCGAATAGACTATAGGAGTTATGTAGTACACTCGGATACCATAATTTCTGGCCCACTCATAATATTTAGTGGACCCCTTGTGTTTTTCTTTATGTAATTATAAGTATCTTGATTGATTTTTGGATGTAATTTGCTTCTTAATAAATAGTATATATAGTTTTGTAGTTGATGTATAGAAAACTATATTAATTAATTAGTTTCCAGAGATATACTTCCATAATTAGAAACGAGCGAAGTCCTCGAATTTGTATGAGTGAGCTAGAGACTATGGTATCCGAGTGTGCAGTCGGCCTAGTAAGTGATATCTCGACACCAATTATATTTTGATCAATAATTGGCATCAACAATATATCTAAAGTTTATTTATTCATTTCAAGTGAGATATACAAACATGTTCCTACACTTACCCACCCTATTCAACATCTGACAGACATTAATACAGCACAGAACGAGCCAAACGTAATGACAGCTGAGACACGACTTATTAGTGCGACTGTACATATTGCACCAACTCTGCCAAAATATATACACACAAAAGAGGTCGCCATCTGATGTATCCCCTTTAGCAAGATGACGTATTTTTCATCACATTCTAGTTACCAATAGACGATTTTCTTTAGCTAATAATCTACCTCTGGAACTCAAAGGCGTCAATACGATCTCAATAAACCCTCTGGAAATCATAGGTCCTTCTTAAACTGCATACATTCTTCTAATATTAAACTGCATACATTCTTCTAATATTAAACTGCATACATTCTTCTAATATTAAACTGCATACATTCTTCTAATATTAAACTGCATACATTCTTCTAATATTAAACTGCATACATTCTTCTAATATTAAACTGCATACATTCTTCTAATATTAAACTGCATACATTCTTCTAATATTAAACTGCATACATTCTTCTAATATTAAACTGCATACATTCTTCTAATATTAAACTGCATACATTCTTCTAATATTAAACTGCATACATTCTTCTAATATTAAACTGCATACATTCTTCTAATATTAAACTGCATACATTCTTCTAATATTAAACTGCATACATTCTTCTAATATTAAACTGCATACATTCTTCTAATATTAAACTGCATACATTCTTCTAATATTAAACTGCATACATTCTTCTAATATTAAACTGCATACATTCTTCTAATATTAAACTGCATACATTCTTCTAATATTAAACTGCATACATTCTTCTAATATTAAACTGCATACATTCTTCTAATATTAAACTGCATACATTCTTCTAATATTAAACTGCATACATTCTTCTAATATTAAACTGCATACATTCTTCTAATATTAAACTGCATACATTCTTCTAATATTAAACTGCATACATTCTTCTAATATTAAACTGCATACATTCTTCTAATATTAAACTGCATACATTCTTCTAATATTAGCCAGAATCTAAGGTAAAAGGCGTAATCTTGATGAAGGGGTTTAATCTCTTCATCAGGATTACTCATTTTAACCTTAGATTCTGGTTATCGTTTAGGGGGTAGTGCTTGTTTTTTGGTCTGTATATTTATAAATACATTTATTTTTGCGTTTCCTCGCTAGACCTCCATCAAGCTTTAAAAAAAAAAAAAAAAAAAAAAAAAAAAAAAAAAAAAAACACACACACTAGACCCCCTTTCAAGATAAATGTGTAAATTTGTTGGTAGAAAAATTTCCGGTTCCTTATATAATTAAAGGTTCGATATCGCTCGCCAGGAAAACATCGACACCTAAATGGCATGAAAGGTCTTAATATTGGCAAAGAAATGGGGCGAAAGGTCTCAAAATCGCCAAACTAAGGGAAATAACGTCCTAAAATGTAAAACAAAAACATATATGCTAACCATTAGGGAGAATGGGGTCCAGAAAAAGCAACTTAATGGTAATGGAATGGTATCTAATAATAATAATAATAATTATAATAATAATGATAGACTAAGGTGACACAATTGACTTATGTCACAACTATACGTTTAGTACGAGGAATGAATGTACAAATTATAAATAATGAGTTTGTTTAAATTTTCTTTGGTCATCCTTAAATTGTGGTAATATAATTTAAGGGGTTAGTGCTTTCCTTTTGGTCTACATATTTGTCTATTAATTTATTTTTGAGTTTCCTCGCTACACCTCCATCAAACTGAAAACACTTAAGGGGGTGACCTGCTTTTTTTCTCTCTCTGGGTTGTATCTATTCGGCCCCATTCAGCCTACTGGTTTAAGACGTTTATCCACACCCAGGTGTCGATTTATACCTGGCGAACGATAGCGAGCCACCATATTTTGGATAATGAGTTAGACAGCTGGCTAAATTTGTAAATTTGTCGACAGAAAAATGCCTCCGGCGAAGCCGGATTTCTCTAGAAATGCTGGCTCGCTATAGCTCTCCAGGAAATGCTGGCTCGCTATAGCTCTCCAGGAAATGCTGGCTCGCTATAGCTCTCCAGGAAATGCTGGCTCGCTATAGCTCTCCAGGAAAAAATTGACACCTGGATGGGGATACATGTCTTAAGACAGTAGGCTGAATGAGGCTGAATGGATACAACAAAGAAAGAGAAAAAAGCAGGTCATCCCCTTAAATGGTGGTAATATAATTTAAATGGCCCATTGTGGTAGTAAAGGTAATAGCTTTGGTGATTATGGTAAATGGTGAGGAGGGGGGTAGTGGTGATAGGATTTGGTGGTGATGGTTGTGGTGATAGTAATGGTGGTAGTGATGATAATATTGGTGTTGATAGTGGTGGTGGTGAAGGTAGTGGTGATAGTATTGATAATAATGATGGTGGTAGTGGTGATAGTAATGGGTGTGGTGATGATAATATTGGTGTTGATAGCATGGGTGGTGAAGGTAGTGGTGATTGTAGTGATAATAATATTGGTGGTAATAGTAATGATGATAATAATATTGGTGGTAATAGTAATGATGATAATAATATTGGTGGTAATAATAGTGGTGATAATTGTAATGGTGGTGGTGTGGTGATAATATTGATGATTCTAATAATGGTGGTGATACTTAATGGTATTGATGGTGATGATGGTGTTAATAATGATATAAGCATGTTTAGCCTTTTCCTTGGTCACCCCTTAAGTTGATATAATACGGTAATTCTTTTAAGTGACTCATCATCACGGTTAAAGAGGTAATAGCTCTGGTGATTATCTCTCTCTCTTTCTTTCGACTTTTTAGCCTGAGGGAACGGTGGGTGGGGAACGAGCCTTTTAATTTGCTGTCCTTTTCTTCTTCTATACACTGTCCCTGTCTAGTATTATTAAGGCCAGACCACCTATAGTCCTACTACTCCAAGTTGGCGGTTCTGAGGGCAAGAACTGGTACAGTATCACCACTCTTAACAGGCAGTTTTGGGCGCGGACAGTTACCCCTACAATGGTGCCTGCTCTTAACACTTAAAGAGCGGGGCCCGACTTAAGTCCGTATCTGTAAAGCAGCAAGTTAGGAGCATTATTAAGGCTTTTAACCCCTTCAGACATATATGACGCAGAGGTTGCCAGATTAGCAATAAGAAATAGAGTACTCTCACTCTTATAATTACCTCTCCAAAATTAGTTTTCTGCCCACATCTAACTCAAAGACAACTGCAGAGGTTGAAGTAACTAAAATAAAGGTTTGTAAAAAACCCTGATGGTAATAAAGGCTTTAAAGTATCCCTAATAGGCTCAAAATTGCGTCATATGTCGGAGAGGGTTAAAGGGTTAAAATCGAGTGCAAATGGCCGGGAACGCAGCAGGCCACACGGCCGACACCCAGGGCTTACCGCCGCCCACTGACTCACGCTCCCTCTGTTCTCGAGAGGCCGGCAGTGTAGCCAGTAGTGAGTGTAACTGGAAAAAATATGCCGCTATATGCTAAACTCCCATGTACGTGGTACCACTGCATCAAAACGACGAGTGCTACGTAGCTCGTTCTGGTCTCATTTTGAAGCTTGTAGCGCCTATTTTTTTGCTGAATACATTTCTTTTCATGCAGATACTTGATTGATCATTCAGGAGGGCCTGAATATGCCCAAAATAGCCCAAAACCCCTCCCCGCTAGACGAGGGTTAATATCGCTCCCTTATCTCCCTCCCTCCCTCCCACCAAAGGTCAATTGACCTTGCCTCCCACAACTTCCCCTGTGTATGAGTGAGGAGAGGAACGCACTCATCAGCGTACTACTGTGTCAAACGTGAATGCATAAATAATTAGTATTGATATAATAAATTATATTATTATTTATATAGCTCTCTCTCTCTCTCTGTCTCTCTCTCATATTGGTGAACGTTATATGCCATCTCTTTTGCCTGACTATGCAGGTGTGTGGGGCGATTTGGAGAGGTTTCCATTGGGGATGGTGGCAAAGTCAGGAATGAACTGAAGTGACGAATGGATTTAGTTTACATGTGACTGTACTAATTTCGTGAGCCTGGGAGCGCGCCATCACGTGATGTTTGTTTTGTTTATTAGGTGTGAGTGTGAGTGAGTGTTTTGCCTGCCCTGATCTGACACCGTCGCAGTAGCTACCCTGCCAAGTTTTGTACAATGTCCGTTGTATTAACTAACAAAAGAATTAATTATAAAACAATAAAGCTTTTTTGTACATGTAGAAATAGCCTGAGCATTACAATCCGACTTAAGGTACTTTAATACCGAAAATAATATATTTTTGTTGTAAAGAATTATACATGTGGCACCTATGTAAAGGGTTTGACCGCGGGTAGGACTGCCTGTTAAGATTTGCAGAAGTATAGCACTGAAGGTCACACTTATCACGCGTCGTAATGCGATATCACGGGTGATAACTCATACACGCCTCTCTCTCTCATTTAACTTAATTCTCATTATGAATGATTTTAATACAGTGATGACCGCCATGTGATATTGTTCAAATTAGGATGGACCTCATGAGAGAGAGAGAGTGAGTGACCCACACCTGGCCTACCTGCCCTGGGTCACAACATTTGACACTTGACTTTTTTCATATTCTATATTTACCTATATTTACCATCCGGGTGAATGGGACTCGTTAGCCTTGGTCGGCAACCCATCTAGGGGATACAACCTTATAAAAATCCGGGTGGATGGGACTTGTCAGCCTTGGTCGGCAACCTGTCTTTTTATTTTTTTCTATATTCCAAATACTCCCTCTCGGGCATAGGCTGATAGCCTTTACACTCTACCGCTGAACACGGTGAGGCCCGTGATGTCTTGTTCCAGTCTAGGGAGTGAGACATGTCAAGCTTCATGGCTCGAAGCAACTCCATCTCTGAAGCTGCTCCGCCTCTGTGCTTCACAGTCTCATCCCCCAGGCTCGGACCCTCACTCTCAGAACGCCACCTATTGAGCAATTAACTCACTAGGCATTGTCCCCCTGTAGCATATTTTTGAATATGGGAATATTCATACAGTGCTATTTAATCAGGGAACAATGAAGGTATTTATTTGGCATTTCGTTGTGCTGTGGTAATGCACTGATACTAGGTACAGCACAAATTCCATCCCAATAATATCTTCCCATTGACATATTGGGATTCGAACCCGGGTCCATTAGATTACCAGTCCAGTGGCAAGACCACTCCACCACACCTCCCTCTAGGGGAGTAAGCCTGATATAAATCCGTACTGCTTATCTAAGTGTAAGGCAGGTTAGTGGATAGACTAGCCGAACACCACTGTAGAAAAATTGTGCTTGCAAGATGCATAGAGGGCCTCGGAGTCAGACAGATCCTAAATTGAGTGGTCAATCCTGTAAGTTCTTCAGTAAACTGGCTTGGGTTGTCCCTCCTACAAGGAATAGGTCAGCTTGGGGGCCTTCTGTGTATGCCCACCCTCATTAAGGGGAGTAAGGCAATAGATAGATAGATAGATAGACCTATCAGCACAAATCCCAACACACACACACACACACACACATACCCACACATGATGGATGATGTGGATCATAAATATATATTTTAACAACTCTCTCTCTCTCTCTGTCTGCCTGTCTCACTGTCCGTCTCTCTCTCTCTCTCTCTCTCTCTCTCTCTGCGTGTGTGTGTGTCTGCAGGGGCGTCATCTGCTCTCTAAAAGTGGGGGGGACATTCAGAGATAGATATAGGAAAAACAGGTGAGCGAAGCGAGCGATCAGCTGGGGGGTTCAGGGGGGGGGGGGGTCTGTAAGCCTCCCCGAGAAAATTTGAGAAAACTTAACAATATTTGGTGCATTTTAAGCCCACATAATTATGAATAAATGATTTATATTAAGGGGAAAAGATATGTGTTATTTATCAATATTAACCAGTGCAAGTTTAAACACCTATAGTTCATAGATAGATTTCAAGGCTACTCTGACATCCTCAAATTCTCATTTTACTACTTAAATCAACAAACACTACGATCAGTATTTAACATTAAAAGGATATAAGGATACAAATAAAATAATTATTATATGGCAATGAACTAACTATATACCATATATACCATATACCATATAACTATATACCATAAACTAACCTAGGGTTAGGTCTTTTGGTTAGGTTAATGTTATACGGTACATATAATACTGTATATATATATTAGCACCAGGCAGAAAATGTAATTTACACTACATAGATGATAGATCAACTGATCAAGGAAATGTTGCAGGAGTCAGGAGATACAGAAAGATCAAGCAGATAATAACAAAATTATAGCCTACAAATAGGCTTAGCTACAATACGTTATGTCGATAATTTCATATCTAGAATTGAAACAACAATAAGGTTAAATGTTTAAGGCAGAGTAGATAGTTTACCATATAACCCAATCTTACTATGCAGTCTAGGCTTAGCCTAGACTGCCTAGTAAGATTGAGAAGACTGTAGCCTACACCAGATTGAAAGACGAGATCTTTAATTGTACAAGGGTTTAATCATCATATAATGGAGCAAATTAACTCATGAAGGATATTAATGGTGAAGATAGAAAGAAGCCTTTGTCCTGTAGTGGACGAATTTACTAATATGTCCTGACAATAATGACCATAAACTATAATGTGTAGCTACCAAAGTTACCAAACTAAATCGTCGGACCGTACCATTCCAGTCTACCGTGCACGTCTTGCTAGTTTCAAATATTGTTGTAGAAGAACAATGTCTAATAGTGAAGGCATTACCTTAGATCATCATCCAGGAAACCAGAATACCATCCTCAAAGCCTCAAAGGCGGCCAAAGCTTTAAAAGGCCGCTAATGTTGGCTTTTGCCGACCTACAGACTACAGAACTTCCGTCTTCATGTAAACACTAAACAGTGGAATACGTCACACAATATTTACGTAAGAAATTTAGCTGACAACGAGCCTAACAAATTACTACATCAATAACATCATAACATATTATATTTGTATGTGTTTAGTATATATAATATTCTATCTTATTAAACATTTCAGTGACTTCTATCTAGTTTCTAGTATATAAAACTTGGTGAAAAAAGTGGGGGGGACAATCGATATGTTGTCCCCCCCTGAATGAAAAGTGGGGGGATATGTCCCCACCGTCCCCCCCGCAGATGACGCCCATGTGTGTCTGTCTGTCTCTCTCTCTCTTTCTCTCTCATGAGGTCCTTCCTAATTTGAACAATATCACCTGGCGGTCGTCACTGTATTCAAATAATTCATTATGAGAATTAAGTTAAATGAGAGAGAGAGAGAGAGAGAGAGAGAGAGAGAGGTCGTGTACGAGTTATCACCCGTGATATCGCCTTACGCATGATAAGTGTGACCTTCACTGCTACCAGTTCTTGTCCTCAGAACCGCCAACTTGGAGTGGTAGGACTCCTTTCACTTGGTCTTGCCGAGCCGCTTAGGTGGTCCTGCCGTGTGGTCAATGGGGTAGAGTTACAGATGGACTAGTTGGTTTGGGGCCTTTAATAGCAGTTCCTTATGTCATGACACAGGGGGCGTAATACCGGATGAACGCGAGCATGAGCAGGGACATGTTGCAAGCTATGGCTGCTCGACTATCCTGACCGTTATATTAGTCGTTGGTGAAGTTCTGTTTCGGTACTCTTGGGTGTGGGGTCTTTAATGAAAAGTCGCTCGTGTCATGACAGTAACAAATCATCAGGCTAACGTGGGGAAGCGGTATGATCATGACCTTACTAACTTTCCCAACTACCTTTGACCTTTATAAGTGTGCTCAAAGAACCCAGGTGATCGGATTTTTAGGCCTTTTAACAAACATATGCCCTCGACCATGGTTCTGGCACATACTGTATGTTGTATGGACTTTCTATGCAGAGTGCCGTTTAGGTGACGGTGTCTCGCAAAAACCGAACTATTGTAGCTGTCTTGCCATGGCAAAGACTTCTCCAAGAGTTTTGGTTGAGTACTGAATTGATCCTAAAAGTGTCATGGGTGCAGGGGGGCGGGGGGGATTAGGGGGTTGAGGTAGACCCCTCAAAAGTTCCCGCCATGATGGTGGTGGACCTGCGCATCTGGAGGGGGGATATTTGTGTTCGTCGTTTCCTCTCTTGGTTCTTTGTAGATCGCCTTTCTTTCTTTGTTCCCGGAAGAACTGATGTGACTCTTGTACTTTTTCTGGGCGTGGGAGACAGAGTGGGCGTGATGGCGGCAATTCTCGCCTCTCGAGTGGTGAGGTGATGCAGGGCTAGGTTGGTGTTTGGGCGGCCATGTTGTTGCCCTCCTTCTTTCCTTTTCGGTCTCTTCTCTCTTTCGTTGTCCTTTGTTCCTCTCTTCCAATTTCGAGAACATTTCCGCCTTGATGTTCTTCCCGTTATTCTTCGGTTATTTTGGTCGTCTGTTTTCCTCGTTGTCTTTCCCTTTTGTTATCGTCTCCCTTTCGCTTTCCATCTTCCTCTTTTGTTTACTGTTTGTCTGGCTTGGCATGGTTGCGATCGATAACTCCGGTATTTCAATATCCTCTCTCACACACACACAAGATAATATTACAAGAGAGAGACATACAGTATGTTATAAAGGGCTCATCGCGGGATGAATCAATGCATTGGATCATACACCAGGGTAGCTGCTCTCTACAACATGCTTTCAATGCCTCATTACCAATCCAACTCCCAACAAGGAACACTTAATTGTAACAACAACACAATAAGTGTTCTAATAGTTTATGTGTTCTAATATGACTAGGTAAACCGATGAACACTGTTTATATGTACCCTTATTGTTACTATTAATTAAGTGTTCATGTTTGTACAGTGTATATAACGTTATGCACAGTACACAGCGCATTACGCTAACTCTCTGTGATCGTACAGTATCTCCCCGGCATCAACAGCAAGGTCTCTGAAATACTGAATACTCCTTGTAACTTGTAAGGCCGGAATCACACGAACGCTTTTCCCTCAACATTTATCCTCCACACTGGTCTGGCAGCTTATGAGGTCAATTTTTTTTTAATAAGTTGATCGCGTAAGTTAGCCGACCATCAGTGTAGTTACCGATACCAGTGCAAGAGGTTCCAGAAATATTGGCGATAACATGATGGACAGGAAAAGTTGACGATAACAACTCTCGTGTGATACTGGCTTAAGGGCCAATTTTCTGGACCCCCTTCTCCCTCATGCTTAGCCCAGTTAGATTTAAGATTTTAAGACGTTCGTCCCGTTAGTTTGGCGATTTTAAGACCTTTCCTGTCATTTAGGTGTCAAATTTTTTATGGCGAGTGAAAGCGAGCCTGCAATCTAGGAGGAACCAGCCCTTGGCCGGGGCGTTAATCTACCGAAAAATGCACTCATTTATAATACTGTCTTGACAGTATTTTCTAAAGCTTGATGGAGTTCTGGTGAGGAAGCATAATAAAATACTAACTAACTAAATAAATATCTCCCTTAACTCCTTGCAGCACACACACACACACACACACACACACACACACACACACACACACACAACACAAACACACATACACACACAGCTACACACACACACACACATACACACCTACACACACACAACACAGACACACACACACACACACAGCTACACACACACACACATACACACAGACACACCAGCGTCGTGACCCACTTCCCCCACCACTCTACCCCTTTCACTCCCTGGGTTATCACATACAGATATACCCCTTTCCCTTTCATTTGCTACGTATTACCTTACAGTGTCTTTGTCTTCTTCTTCTCTCTCTCTCTCTCTCTCTCTCTCTCTCTCTCTCTCTCTCTCTCTCTCTCTCTCTCTCTCTCTCTCTCTCTCTCTCTGTTTCGTTTCTTTCGAATCCCGGTGGATCACATAATTAAAATAGCTTTCATTAATTTCAATGAAGGTGTTGTGGTGAAATTAATAAAAATATAGATTACTTTTGTTTCTTATTCGTGTTTTATGTCTATTTATCTTGTTCTTGTCATTATTATTATCAATATCATAATTACCTCTCTCACTCCCTCCTCGCTTTAATCTTTCTTTCTTTCTTTAACTACCTAGCTTACTTTTACTTTATAATAATTCTCGTTTTTCTTGTTTTTTTAATATTCTCGTGATTTCTTCTTTTTAGTAGTCGTGACCACCATCGTCTTCTCTCTCCTTCATAATTGTGTCTTCGTCTTCATCATTATATCTTTGTTGTTGTTGTTGTTGTTGTTGTTGTTGTTGTTGTTGTTGTTCTTTTTCTTCTTTTTCTCTCCTTTTTCATCACAGTTTCCTATATATCCGCATCGCCATCATTAACATATGAAGTGTTGCTGTTGTTGTTGTTGCTGTTGTTATTGTTGTTGTTGTTGTTGTTTTTCTTCTTTCTCCTATTGTTTTCTTCTAATTCCAAGTTATATATTCATCAATATCATCACATTTTTCATCTCCATCATCATAATAAAAAAAATCTTCATCGCCTTATCTTGTATATATATATGTTGTTCCTATTGGATTTTGTTTACTCTGCCTTATCTTCATCATCATCTCCTCCCTTCTCTCTCTCTCTCTCTCTCTCTCTCTCTCTCTCTCTCTCTCTCTCTCTCTCTCTCTCTCTACATACAACGATATGACGAAATCACTTGACATAATTTTCTTGGACTTTCAAAAAGCTTTCGACAAGGTGCCACATCGGAAACTGATGGCTAAATTGGAGAGGATAGGTATCAAAGGTAAAACTAATTCTTGGATACAAAAATGGCTTACAGATAGAAGACAGAGAGTGGTCATAAATGTAGTAGAATCCGAGTGGGAGCCTGTCACTAGTGGAGTTTTGCAGGGTTCGGTCCTTGGACCGGTCCTGTTTCTCATTTACATTAACGATATCGATGTAGGGATACAAAAAACCATCTCCAAGTTCGCCGATGATACAAAGATAGGGAATACAGTCCTGACCGAAGAAGATAGAAATGCGTTGCAGTCTGATTAAAACAAGATAGCAGAGTGGTCTGAAAAATATAATGTCGATAAATGTATATATTTATCGACATTAAATGTGCTGCAGGTTGGTAGAAAAACTAAGAAATGCAAATATGAAATGAATGGCCAACAAATAAAAACCACAATGCTAGTAAAAGACCTAGGGATACTAATATCTGAAAACATAAACAATTCCGACCAATGTATAACAGCTGCAAACAAGGCCAACAGAGCAATAGGCTTTATTAATCGAACATTTACTTATAAACATGCACACTTAATAGTGCCACTGTTCAAAAGTATGGTGAGGCCCCACTTTGAATATGGTGTGCAATTCTGGTCACCTTATCTGAAGAAGGACATTGTAAGACTCGAGTCAGTGCAGCGTAGAGCGGCAAAGATGATCCCAGGACTAAGAAATAAACCATACGAAGCAAGACAAACAATTGACTCTTTTCTCGTTAAAAAAGAGGAGGTTGAGGGGTCAACTTATTGAATGCTTTAAGATACTGAAAGACTTGGACAAAGTCAACAGAAATCCGTTATTCACATTCAATACTACTACTCAAACTCGCGGAAATAGAATGAAATTAAAGACGAAAAAGGCAAACCTAGATGTCACAAAGAGTTTCTTCACCTACAGTGTGGTGACAGAGTGGAACAGACTACCAGCGAGCATGGTGGAGAGCGACACAACAAACGCTTTCAAGGGAAGGCTTGACCTCTATCTAGAGGAGGCTGGGGTGATATGAAAAGAAGAAAATAAAAATAAAAAAGGGGGGGGGGGGGGAAGCAGTTAGTAAGGCCGGACTACCTAGTAAGGACCCCGGGGTCTGTGAGGTCTGTGTATCTATGTAACTATATGTAACTCTCTCTCTCTCTCTCTTACCTTACTACAGAACAGCTCAGACCAAGGAAGTTCAACGATCTCTTACCTGCAAACAGAGATATACATAAGTTACATTACAATCATATATGCACTGTAATCATCAAGGGCATAATAAAAGGTATATACTTTCAAATTGTTAGGTATATTTATAGTGAATTACGTTTCGATCCTTATGATAGATGAGATTAGCACTACCCACATGGGAATGACGCGTCTAGCAAAAATAAATAAATAAATAAATACAAAAATAAACCTTATAAGGGTATATTAGAATGGACACTTTAATTACCACTTTTATGCCTTCCTTAAGGGAGGATGGCTCGTTTTTCTGGACCCCCTTCTCCTTCATGTTTAGCCCCATTAGTTTGTCGATTGTAAGACCTTTCGTTCCATTTCTTTATTGATATCAAGACCTTTCGTGCCATTTAGGTGTCGATTTTTTCCTGGCAAGCGATAGCAAGCCTGTAATTTTAAGAGGAACCGGCGTTTGGCCGATAATTTTTGTTATCGAAAAAATTTACAAATTTATCCGGAAGGGGGTCTAGGGGGTGTTTTTTTAAAGCTTGATGGAGGTCTAGGGAGGAAACTAAAACAAATATTAATATATATATATATAAATATACTGTAAATAAGCCCTTCAATACGATGAAGCCATATTTAACTTGAAAATAATGAGTTCTGGCTGACATTAGACGATTGTATGCGGTTTTAGGACATATGCTATTCAGATAGTTCATTGAGACAGTATTTACCCCTTTGAGTCCACAACGTAGATGATAAACGAAAGAAAATCGTCTAATGGTAACCAGAGTATGATGTAAATTACGTCATGATTCTGAAGGAGTTAATGCTTCTCTCTCATTTCCACTTTCTCCTTGCTTACCTCATCTCTCTGTTCCTTACTATTATCACGTGTTCATCATTAGCTTTTACTTCTTTTATTCATTATCATTCTATTATTATTATTATTATTATTATTATTTTATTTTTATTTTTTTGTAATATACAAGATTATTTCTGGTATCTTTGTTTTCCCGATTTTGTTTTGTTTTGTGTCTGTTTTCTTGTCGTTGCTGTTCTCCATTGTCTTGTATTAAAACTCTCTCTCTCGCTCTCACTGACACTCTCTCCCTTTCTCTCTCTTACACACACACACACCCACCCACCCACACCCACACTCTCTCACTCTCGCCACTACTTAACCTTTGACCTATCTTCAAACTTTCTCTCTTAGGTCATTTCCGCGTCAGTTCTCCCTACACCTTTCTTCTGTGTCTCTTACTAAACCCTTTTCCTCCACACTCTCTTATTTCCTTCTTTATGCTTCCTTCTTTTCTATGTCTTCTTTGTATATTTGTCTTTTCCTATTTATTGGTTTGTGATCAACCCCTAGCTTTTTAATTCGTTGCCAATTATATATACTGTATATTCTGTATATACCGGTACTATACAGTATATACTGTATATATATATATATTATATATATATATATATATATATATATATATATATATATATATATAAAGTATATAAAATGTCTTGTCTCTGTTTTATATTGTCTGTATTTACTTTTATTTTATATAATTTGAACTTTTCTTTCTTGCCTTCTATTATATTTCTTTTGTATTATAATGATAATAGGATTATATGCTCAGTTAAGACTTTTACACCCAAATCAACAATAATTGCTTGATGTGGGCTTGGTGTAAGAAGCATCTACCTAGAAATAATGTTCAAGTTAAATTCCTACTTGCAACCCAAAGCTATACCTCTGGCTTTATTTTATAGGGAAGATTTTTGTAATTATAATATAAGCCATACTTTATTTTATAGGGAAGCTTTTTTAAGTATAATATAAGCCATACTTTATTTTATAGGGAAGTTTTTTGTAATCATAATATAAGCTATACTTTATTTTATAGGGAAGCTTTTTGTAATTATAATATAAGCCATACTTTATTTTATAGGGAAGCCTTTTGTAATCATAATATAAGCCATACTTTATTTTATAGGGAAGCCTTTTGTAATATAAGCCATACTTTATTTTATAGGGAAGCTTTTTGTAATCATAATATAAGCCATACTTTATTTTATAGGGAAGCTTTTTGTAAGTATAATATAAGCCATACTTTATTTTATAGGGAAGCCTTTTGTAATCATAATATAAGCCATACTTTATTTTATAGGGAAGCCTTTTGTAATATAAGCCATACTTTATTTTATAGGGAAGCTTTTTGTAATCATAATATAAGCCATACTTTATTTTATAGGGAAGCTTTTTGTAATCATAATATAAGCCATACTTTATTTTATAGGGAAGCATTTTGTAATCATAATATAAGCCATACTTTATTTTATAGGGAAGCTTTTTGTAATCATAATATAAGCCATACTTTATTTTATAGGGAAGCCTTTTGTAATATAAGCCATACTTTATTTTATAGGGAAGCTTTTTGTAATCATAATATAAGCCATACTTTATTTTATAGGGAAGCTTTTTGTAATCATAATATAAGCCATACTTTATTTTATAGGGAAGCTTTTTGTAATCATAATATAAGCCATACTTTATTTTAATGTTCATATGTCCTTCCCTTTAACACTATCTAATCCGACGTCTTGTGGGTTGTTATGATATTTTGTGTATTTATTATTGAGGGCTGTGTTTGTTTTTGCCATTTTAGAGCAATGTATTTTAGTTTGTTCCGTATGTTAACAAAAACGACTTCTCAGACTTCCGTTAAACTACTAAATTGTTTCCACCCAGACCCCCTTCAAGCTAAACCTGTACATTTACATTTTGCGATAGAGAAATGTCCAGGGCAAAAGCCAATTTATTTTAAGTTACAGGTTCGCTAGCACTTGCACACACACACCCACACACACATGCACGCACGCACGCGCGCACACACACACACACACACACACACACACACAGACACACTCGACTCCCGAAAGGGGTGAAGCGTCTATTTAGTATCGTCAAAACAAGTGGAATAAAGTCTTAAAATCTTCAAACTAATGGAGCGAAACAGGGGAGGTAAAACAAACAAATGTGACCACATAGGGTTAAGGTTAGCATCAGTGTCCTTCATATACTGTGAGGTTGTAGAAAGCAAGACTGATTGGTACTTGACCTCCCAGCTGGGATATTCATAGCTTCCCACACTAACTCCTTCTCCTCCACTACTACACCCCTTAACTAACATTAATAAAATAGCTTTCTCTCTCTCTCTCTCTCTGTGTGCGTTTTTTATTGTTGTGTGTGTGTCTGTGTGTGTGTGTCATTTACATAGATACACTGGCCACACTGATCTTACGATTCCTGCAAGTTGGCCAGGACTTAATCCTAGTAGAGATGGCAACCCTAAGAGTAAAGGGAAGTGGAAGTAAAGGATAGCAACGATGAAGGCTCTCTCCTGACCCTCTGCTCCCTCCTGCAATTTGGCCATACATGAAAACAGTTAGAAGGGAATAACACTATTGTACTGAAGGAGTTACTTGAACCTTGGCTAAATCAAATGTCCTAATGCTAACATAATTAGATAATGTATAATGACTGACAATATTTAAAAAGTTTGATATTATGTATAACATGTGATGATAGGGGCTGATCAAGGACTGGTGACTTAGTGGACGTGATTTTAATTTTGGTGACTTAGTCCATTTGTCCCCTCAATTGTTTCTCCTTTGGTTAACCCTATTGGAGCTGTGGGGGTCTGTTTGGTCCTCCGCTGTTTTGCTCCATTCGTTTGGAGATTTTAAGACATTTAACCACATTAGTTTGGATAAAATAAGACGCTTCACCACATTCAGGTAACTTTGAAGAAATCGGCCTTTGGCCGGAACAATTTTCAATATAAAAAAATACAAATTTAGGTTCAAGGGGGTTTGGGAGTTTTTTTGTTTTTTAGTTTAAAGAAAGTCCCATATAATATTGCAACAATTTAAAATGCTTAACACAAGTGATTGTACAAAGATTTTGCGGGAGAGGGAGAGCGAGAGCGAGAGAGAGAGAGAGCACAAGTTATATTGATAAAGAAATTCATACTGCTGTGAATGCTTGAATGGAGAGTTAAACGTGTTTATTGTTATACAGACACGACAGGTTTAAGGGGAGATGGGTTGTTTTTCTGGTCCCCCTTATCCCTCATGATTAGCCCCGGTAGTTATGAGATTATAAGACGTTCGTTCCATTAGTTTGGCGATTTTCAGACCTTTCACCCAATTTCTTTGTCAATATTAAGACCTTTCGTGCCATTTAGGTGTCTATTTTTTCCTGGCGAGCGATAGCGAGCCTGTAGTTTTAGGAGAAACTGTACGTCGACCGAGACATTTTTCTACAAAAAAAATTACACATTTATCTTAGAAGGGGGTCTAGGGGGTGTTTTTTAAAAGTTTGATGTAGGTCTAGGGAGGAAACTAGAAACAAAACAAAGTTGGAGAGCTCAGATTGGGTCAGGAGTTGTGTATTACCCCAGTATTTTAAAACCACACTTATATATTGCTCTAAAGGCCTAAACCTTCATCAACGGAATAAGCAGAAACAAATACTGATCAGTCTACACACGCTTACACTACATATTAACCCTATTTGGTACGAGGCGGTATTTTTGAACCTACCCTGTTATGCTCCATTAGTTTGGAGATTTTAAGACGTTTCACCTCCTTTGTTTGACGATAATAACATGCTTCACCCCAGATTTTTGTTTAGGGGGAAAGGGGGGAGGGGCGGTAGCAACCCTGTAACTTACGAGAAATCGGCCTTCAGCCGGGACATAATTTTTGTTTTTATAAACATAGCTTGAAGGGGGTCTGGGGGGTCTTTTCTTTTAATTTGGAGGACATCTGGAAAGGCGTTTTTGTCAGCCTAGGGGACAAACTAAGGTACAGTACATGCCTCGAAAAATACAAACAGAAACAATGAAAATCCTCAATAATAACTAAACCAAATATCCTACTAACCCACAAGACGCAGGATCAGATAGTGTCAAGCTGTACTGTACTGGTGGTAAAATACAGTCATGTGTATGTGGTACCTGTACCTGTGCGTACAGTACAATATACAACACATGAACTGTAAAAAACATAGAAAACTTTTAATGAAGAATAATTCAATTGAAACATCTTTGAAAAAGCTTCACTAATTTAGCATTCATTACAGAACACATTTATTATGATAATATTTATGTTTTCCAAGAGCTTGAATAAAGTTTGCAATTATCATGCTAAACGATTATAAAACACTTATAACATGTATCAGTTTTGTTATAGGTTATGTGGTCTGTATTATGTACACACATTAGATAATGCAACCTATCACAGCATTTGTAACAGATTAACTTTTTGGCAAACAGAGAACCTTTTGCTTTGCTGTCATTTAATGAATAGTTTGATTTTTAAGGCCAGATTACCTTGTTTGGACCAACTTCTCTGTGCGGTCTGTGTATCTATGTAAGTCTATGGCAATCTGTGTAGCTGTAACTATACTAAGCGTGCCCTAGCCTTTCCCTCTCACCGCCCTGGGACACGTTGTACATATACCAGACCAAGGAGGAGGTTCAAATAAGGGAGGGATTGCCAGGTAGAGCGTAACCTATGCGAGCGTGAAGCGAAAAGAACGGACTGGCAGGTGCTGGTGAATCTGGCCAACACTGACCATAGGGCCTCATATATGTATGCAAAGATAATGATAGGTGAAGTGCCAATATTATTAAGGCGCTAAATTAAAGGTACTTGACTGGAGAGAAAGAACTCAAACAATGCACTTGAAATGTGGTATATAGAAATAGAAAATGAACACATTATTTGAGAAACAAAATTCATACAAAAGCTACAAATCGGTTTGAAGAAAGCATATGCAATTCATTCTGGACCGGGCAGGAGAGCCTTGGTATATCTCTGTGGGGAAAAAGGGTGGTAGTGTGGTTGCCGAGCCGTATGGTTTAAAACATGTCTGCTGCTACTGCTGGACCTAGGTCATCATCAACACAGGGCAGCTCCTTCATAGAGCAGAGCAGGGCAGCTACTTCATCAGGTCCAGGCCAGGGGAAGCTCTTTCATCAGACAGTGCAGGGCAGCTACTTCAGGTATCTGCGGGGAATTTTGGGTGGGGAGTCTTTGGCACAAGCAGCCAGAGTTCGGGGTAGCTCGTCCTTCAAAAGTTGAATGAGATGGTCACAGTAGTCGTCTGTTCGTTGGCGATACCGCCACAGATCAAGCGCTTCAGCTCCTTCGCCTCAAGACAGTTGGACACCAGAGGTGAGTCGACTGGTGGCTGCAGCATGAAAGAGGGCTTTGTCAAATACTTTCTCAGTACGAGGCCTGTTTCGATATCTCTGGTGGACCAATATCTCTGGTGGGCTCTGCCCACCAACTCCTCTGTAATCTGGAAAGTGGGGAATCACCAGAATGTAGCTCAAGGGATGTTGGGGATGCTGAAGGATGCCTGTCTGTGCCAATCAGAGGCTGCGGCTCTGCCCACTAACTCGTCTGTGATCCAAAAAGCAGGAAATCACAAGGACGTAGCTCAAGAGATGCTGAAGACTGTTTGTTTATTTGATGATGGGGGCGGGGCTTTGGTCGCCAAATCCTCTGAGATGAGGAAGGCTGAGAATCCTCTTCAGACTGTAGGACAGAGGATACTGAAGACTTCTCAATTGTTCTATATACATTCAAAGATGTTGATTTCAGCAATTGCGCCTTCTGGGGTTTCTTCTTGAAGTTCTGCTCATCAGTAGGCTAGAATAATATGGTAACCTATTATAAAGATTTATATCTCTTTATGATCTGTAGCCCTAACTCTTTTATTTAATAAATATTAAATACGGTAATTGAAGGTCGAAGCGCGGGAAGCTGGCATCACTGGTTCGCCCTGAAACTCCCTCCTGTAGAATCCTTCCTCCAAGTACAAGACCCAAACATGGAGGGTTTATGGTTCTACAGGACGGGTATGTGTAGAGGAAGGGCTCGAGTAGATCAGGTTTTGTAGCTCTATAATGGCACCCCCTCTCTCTCTCTCTCTCTCTCTCTCTCTCTATATATATATATATATATATATATATATATATATATATATATATATATATATCATATATATATATATTAATCTATATATATATATATATATATATATATATATATATATATATATATATATATATATATATATACTGTATATACAGGGTGTCCCAGGAGGAAAGGGCATAACTTTGGGAAATGATAAAACAAAGTATTCTAAGCCTAAAATGTTCTATAAGAAATATTCCAAATCTCAACCAGTAAAGAGTCCATTACAGTGAGGCGGGGAGGACACTAAAAAAAAACTTCAATATCTTTTTAACGGTTGAGATTTGGACTTTTTGTTATGGAACATTTTTGGCTTAGAATACCTTGTTTTATCATTTCCCAAAGTTATGCCCTTTCCTCCTGGGACACCCTGTATATATATATATATACAGTATATATCTGGTTCTCCCACGCAGAGGGCATTGCTATGGAGTCTATAGGAATGATTATTATATATATATACCGTATCTAATGATAATGTCGGTCAGGTTGGGAGAGAGGTATCCTGACCAGGATTCGAACTCACTCACTACAGATATATTTGGGAGAGTTGGGCACCGAAACCACTCGGCCATGAGCGGATATAAGAAGCAACCTAGTTCTTATTTGAAGAACCAGGTTACATTGTCGTGGAGGACTATGCCGCCACGTATACGAAGGCATAGTCCTCCACGAGCCTATAACCTGGTTCTTCAAATAAGAAATAAGGTTGCTTCCCTTATAATTATCCGCTTATGGCCGAGTGGTTACGGTGCCCAACTCTCCCAAATATACCAGGAGTGAGTGGGTTCGAATCCTGGTCAGGATACCTCTCTCCCAACATATACTGTATACTTATAAGAAGGAGGTCTATCAGGTTTTTATGGCTATAATGGCACCCCTAACTGGTTCTGGTATGACACTGGTACAGACACACACACACACACACACACAGAAGCTTATTATAACTGTAGAGTTACATAATACTAAAATACCTTCCATAGAGTCACACACCACGCCAAGTGTAGGCAGTGTCACTTGAGGACGACAATCCTTTGAATCAATAAGTCCACGAATTATATGGTACAGTTGAACATAATAATTCGTACACACTCCTTGATTTTATGTATGGACAAATATATTGATTATCTAACGATAATAATTAATTATGAAACCAAATAGATCTCATGAATTAATAATTGCATATCATACTGTACTCATAATTCAATCATTTATACATTGTATAAAATACCCAGAATGTGTAGGAATTCTTGTAGACTACTGTACTGAAACCATGTTGCCATCCCGCGTGCTGTGCGTTCTCCTTAATTTAAAAGTAGATAAAAACCTTCTCTCACAAACAAAAACATAAATACGCTCATGCAGATACAATGATCGCCCTACCCCCGCCCCTACAATCATAAGTGTTCACTATACAAATGGTTCTGTGATAATTATGTGCCCCATAAAATGTTCTTTCCTCTCGCTTAAGGGGAGGTATTTAGTTTGTTCCCTACGTTTCCATCAAGCTTAAAATTACACCCCCTAGACCCCCTTTCAAGATAAATTTGTACATTTTTCGGTAGAAAATGTCCCGGCCAGAGGCCGGTTGCTCTTAAATTACAGGCTCGCTATCGCTCGCCAGGATAAAATCGACACCTAAATGGCACGAAAGGTCTTAAAATTGACAGAATGGGGCGGAAATTCTTAAACATCACCAAACTAATGGGGTAAACGTCTTAAAATCTCAAAAGGAATGGGGCTAGACATGAGGGAGAAAGGGGTCCTGAAAAAAAATCCCTCAAGCGACCATCTCCCCTTAAGCATTAGGCTATTCATGGTGCAGTTGGGTACAGTGCATGATTATATAAATATCCAGTATTTGGATAAATGGACATCAATCGTGGTCACGTGTTGTACTGTACTTATAACCGCCTTATAAGTACAATAACAATAACAATAAGTACAATAACACATTTGGGGTGTTATTGGTGTCAAGAATGATGTTGAATATACATTATCAAGACTGGTAAGCAGAAAGAGTGTTTTAATCGGTTATTGAATATAATATTATATAACCCGAAGAACTCTGTTTATTATCTTTATGGGTTACACTTAAGGGGAGATTTCCACTTGAGTTTTTTTTTTATGGACCTCCTTCTACCTCATGTTTAGCCCCTTTACTTTGGAAATTTTAAGACGTTTGCCCCATTAGTTTGGCGATTTTAAGAACTTTCGCCCGATTTCTGTTAATTTCAAGACATTTCGTGTCATTTAGGTGTCGCTTTTTACCTGGCGAGCGATAGCGAGCCTGTAATGTTAAATGTCCGGGCCTTCGGCTGGGACATTGTTCTACCGAAACATGTGCAAATTTATCTTGAAAGGTGGTCTAGGGGGTGTAGTTTAAAGGTTGATGGAGGTCTAGGATGCAAAGTTAAAATCTCCTCTTAAGTGTCCCCATGTTTACATTGTGGCTACAGCGTCACCCTCTCCTTGAAAGGGGTTGTAATACATTTTTATCCATTGACTCTGAAAAGCACGTCATTCTTTAACTTAATATAATTTTGTGACTAAAACATTGTTATCAAAATGTGCCTTAAAGAGAGTGTGTCTCATAAGGCTCAGCCATACCATATAATTATCTACAACCAATCTGTCTGTTTGTTTGTTTGTAAACAAGATATCCCACAAAATTATTAACCGATTTTAACGACATTTGTTGAGCATATAGGATATGCGCCAGGGAAGAAGTGAGTCAGTTTAGCAGGCGATCTGTAAATAGTCAGATTCTAATCTTATGTCACAGTGGTGTCAATGTTGTGCATTTAAATTTATTTTGTGACAAAGCCATCAGATATGCGCTCTACCGAGCGCCCCTCTAGATTTATACTGTTTTAGGTAAATAAACTATTTCAAATTAATTTTCAGTGTTTAAAAGTTAACCAGGACTAAAAATATTGTATTATACAGTCAACATGTTGTAGATACTGTACTGTATATCATGTTTCATACTGTACTGTATATCATGTTTCATACTACTTAATATATTGTATTATACAGTCAACATGTTGTAGATACTGTACTGTATATCATGTTTCATACTACTTAATATCTATTTTCTTTACTTTTCCTGATGTAAGTTACATTACTATAGGCATAATCATTGGGTTTGTGGACAATGAAACATTGTCGTCTGAAACTGTAAATTGTAGAAGTGTAGAAGTGTTCAATTAACGCATAGGGGGTATAATGGTGCTGGTTAAAGAGGCCACCACAAATATAATAACCTTAAACTACAGCCTTTAGCCTATTAGTTATGCAATTTATATGCATTTCACTGGATGACTCATTACCAAAACATCTGTAGATGACAAAGGCCAAATATGTCCTTCAAGCATCCTCCCCTGTACTCATTATATACCTGTAATTCATTGATAACACGCTACTAATTAGTTGTATAATGACTCTCTGGCTAATGAGTGGGATTGTTTTCATTGATACTACTACGGGGGAAGGGTCTGGTAATTGGTTGGTGATTAGTGTATTTGGACACCTACCATTTATAGCAATTCAATACCGTATGACATTGATTTACTTAGTGTTATTTTATTTATTCTTGATTTGTGTGTGTGTGTGTGTGTGTTTTATATATGCACTGTAATTATCATTTTTATATGTATGATGTATAGTGAAACATATTTGCATAGCTATCCTACACTGACCACACAAACCTTACGATCCAAACGAGGTGGTCAGAACAGAATTTTAGAGCAAATTACCAGAGCTCGACAATATACAAAACTTGAAGAAAAGGTTAGCATATCAGAGTGAGAGAGAGAGAGAGAGAGAGAGAGAGAGAGAGAGAGAGAGAGAGAGAGAGAGAGAGAGAGAGAGAGAGAGAGAGAGAGAGAGAGAGAGAGAGAGAGAGAGAGAGAGAGAGAGAGAGAGAGAGAGAGAGAGAGAGAGAGAGAGAGAGAGAGAGAGAGAGAGAGAGAGAGAGAGAGAGAGAGAGAGAGTGTTCCCCGTCGTTGAGGAGTGACCTTGTTGTTGGTGACGGGGCTTGAAGCGAAGTCGGTGGCCTCCCCTATATACTGTCCAGCCAGCCTCTATAGGCCAGGGGGGTTTCAGTGGATCAGTAATTTATCTTTATATTATTATTTGTTTTTAGTTTCCTCCCTACACCTCCATCAAACTCAGGGAAACACCCCACAAGACCCTCCTTCAAGATAAATTTGTACATTTTTCGATAGAAAAATGTCCCGGCCGAAGGACGGCTCCTCTTAAACTACAGGCTCGCTATCGCTCGCCAGGAAAAAATCGACACCTAAAGTCCTAATGTTGACAACAAAATGGGGTGAAAGGTCTTAAAACCGCCAAACTAATGATGCAAACGTATTATACCACCGGCTTCGTGGACTAACAACTCCTCCTTCATCACTGTATGGGGCCTTCCAGTGATGTCGTAGTATAGGGTCTATAGCCGGGGTTGAGAGAGAGAGAGAGAGAGAGTGAGAGTGAGTGAGTGAGTGAGTGAGTGAGAGAGAGAGAGAGAGAGTGAGAGTGAGTGAGTGAGTGAGTGAGTGAGTGAGTGAGTGAGTGAGTGAGTGAGTGAGTGAGTGAGAGAGAGAGTACGACCATTCAATATAGGACCTGTTATATCAGGAAAGGGCACCTGTAAAGAAAACCCTGCCCTGCCCTCTAACTCTATCATTCACACACACACACACACACACACACACACACACACACACTCTCTCATACACTCTGTGCGTGTGTGTGCATGTGTGTTGTGTGTGTGTATAAAGGAGTACACAGGAAATAAAGCAACAACAGGTATAGTGACCCCTTCTGGGCTGCTTGTCCTCCAAAACACTGAGGATCAAGTGTCCGTACAGTGGTTTAGAGTGGGTAAGGGCAAATTGGAAAGGGAACTACTGCCCTGGAGCTAATGTTCGTGGCAGGATTAGGATGTTAGTAGGGGACAGAGGGGTTAGTAACATAACGCAGTTATAAGTGATCTTTCGTATATCTGGGAAAAAGAGACTAACGTCTTAGCAATATATATACGCAATAATCCTTGATGAATCTGAAGGGGAATAACATAAAGTTATTCATTTACAAACGCAATCAGTCGCGGGTTTGAGGCAAGATATTTGTCTGTGTGTGTGTGTGTGTGTGTGTATGTGTGTGTATGTGTGTGTGTGTGTGTGTATCTGTGTGTGTGTGTGTGTCTGTGTGTGTGTGTGTGTGTGTGTGTGTGTGTACAAAGGAGTACAAAGGAAATCAAGCAACAACAGATCCAGTGACCCTTCTAGGTTGCTTGTCCTCCAAAACACTGAGGATCAAGTGTCCAAACAGTGGTTTAGAGTGGGTAAGGGAACATTGGAAAGGGAATTACTGCCCTGGAACTAATGTCCGTGGCAGGATTAGGAAGTTAGTAGGGGAAAGATGGGTTAGTAACTGAGGGGGGGATAAAATAAAGTTATTCATTTACAAACAAACGCAGTCAGTCGCGGGTTTGATGCGAGATATTTGTCTAGGCGGAGTTTAAATGAATCAACGGTGATGCAGTCTATAACGTTTCGGGGAAGCCCATTCACAAGTTGACAACTCGATTGAAGAAGAAATTCTTAGATTCGTGCGAGTTAAAAGATTTACCAATAATTTTGCAACCGTTTCCCCGCGTGTAATTAGATTGGTCGATAGTGAAGTACTTACTACAGTTCATATTGTCGATGCCTTTGATGATTTTGAACACTTGAATTAAGTCGCCTCTTAATCTGCGCTGGGTTAAAGGAAATAGATTTAATTCTCTAAGACGCTCTTCGTATGGTTTGTTCTTTAGGCTAGGTATCATTTTGGTACTCTACGTTGAACTCGTTCTAGCTTGTTTATATCTTTTTGGTAATAAGGGCACCAGGATTGAACGCAGTATTCCAGAAGAGGGCGGACTAAGGAATTGTAAAGGGTTAGGATAACTTCTTTGGATTTATGCTCAAATGACCTGCCTATAAAGCCAATTATTTTGTTTGCCTTCTTAACAACTTCTGAACATTGTTGACTCGGTTTTAGGTTACTCGATATTGTTACTCCCAGATCGGTTTCTCTGTTTACATTCTTAAGATGAGGGAAGATGAGGAGGGGCGAGGGGAGGGGGGAAGGGGGGAGATGAGGAGGGACGAGGGGAGGGGGATGGGGGGAGATGAGGAGGGGCGAGGCGAGGGGCGAGGGGCGAGGCGAGAGGATGAGTGTGGGGAGGGGTATATGTGTGTGTGTATTTACCTATTTGTATTTACCTATTTGTAGTATACAGGAGTTGAGCTTTTTAGGCCCGTATTGTCCCGCTTCCTGAGTTACAATTATCTAACTTTGCCTTAAAAATATGAATGTTTTTGGCACACACCTCTTCCTCTTCCAACTGATTCCATTTACTTATACTTCTGTAAGGGAAACTATACTTTCTCACATCTCCTTTACATCTTCCTTTCATTAGCTTATATCTATGCCCCCTAGTTCTACCATTATCTTTCACAATATAACCCTTCTTGTCCACCTTTTCGAGTCCTCTCACACATTTGTACATCATAATCATATCGCCTCTCTCCCTCCTATACATTAGAGGTGGTAAATCTAATTTCTTTAATCTCTCCTCATATGGTAATTATCTCAGTTCTGGTATCATCCTAGTTGCAGCTCTCTGAACCTTCTCCAGCTTCTTTATATGCTTTTTTAAATGTGGTGCCCACACCACTGCCGCATACTCCAGGCTTGGTCTCACCAATGTTTTTATTATTTTCTCCAGCATCTCCTCGTTTATATAGTTAAAGGCTATATTTATTCTGTTTAGCAGTCCATATGTTTCTCCCACTATCTTATTAATATGATTCTCAGGTGAAAGATCACCCCTAACAGTTATCCCTAAGTCCTTTTCTTTCTCTGATGGGTTAATAGTGTTTTCTCCTAACTTATATTCCATATGAGGCCTTCTTTTACTTACTCCCATTTCCACTACATGACATTTATTTGTGTTGAATTCCATTTTCCACTTCTTGCTCCATTGATCTATCCTATCCAAATCCCTCTGTAATTCCCTACCACTGTTTTCATCTTCTATACGCTTCATGATCTTGGCATCATCTGCAAACATATTCATATATGCATTTATATCCTTTGGCATGTCGTTAATGTAATGTATATTAGAAACATAAAGGGAGCCAGCACCGCTCCCTACGGAACTCCACTTGTGACATCTTTCCACGTAGAAATTTTATCTCTGATAGTAGTCCTCATCTGTCTCCCTGAAAGATAGTCCTCCATCCAATTTAACAAACTACCCTGAATCCCTCCATACTCTTTTAATTTCCACTTCAGCCTGCTATGCGATACTCTGTCAAAAGCTTTCTTCATGTCAACATATACGCAGTCCACCCATCCATCTCTCTCTTGTAATATGTCAACCACTCTGTCATAAAAACTGAGTAGATTTGTAACACATGAGGTACCCTCCCTGAATCCAAATTGCCTGTTAGATAGTAGATTATTCTTTTCCAAGTAAATCATCCATCTTTTCTGAATTATTTTCTCACAGATTTTGCACACTATACTAGTAAGTGACACAGGTCGATAATTTAATGGATGTTCCCTGTGTATATATATGTGTGTGTGTGGGGGGGGGGGGAGGGGTATATGTGTGTGTGTGTGTGTATATGTGTGTGTGTGTGTGTGTGTGCTGTTTAAATGATTCTGTATACTATGTGTGTTCTTCTAAAATGGAAATACGACTTAATTTAGGATCATTTCTTAAGTCGGAGTTGAAATCACCAATTCTACATGCTGGAGTACTTGTGACTTGAGACTAACGGGGGGGTCACTGGCTTTTTTATCTTTCTTTCCTTTTCTCTCTTTCCCTGGCTTGTATCCATTCGGCCCCATTCAGCCAACTGTTTTACGACGTTTATCCCCATCCAGGTGTCGATTTCTTCCTGGCGAGCTATAGCGAGCCAGCATTGTATTGAGGACACCGGCTTCGCTGAAGACATTTTTCTATCGCAAAAATGTACAAAATTAGCTTGCTGTCAAAACAAAAAATATATATGCTGGCTCGCTACCGCTCGCCAGGAAAACATTGACACCTGGATGGGGGTAAACGTCTTAAAACAGTAGGTTGAATGGGGCCGAATGGACACAAGCCAAAGAGAGAGGGAGAGAAAGATAAAAAAAGCGAGGTGGGCTCCCAAAAGAGGCCTATCTATAATTATGTGAGCAGGTCAAGGTCAGCGGGTGATGGTGGTGGTGGTGGTGGAGTGTGTGCTGGACCGGGTCATTTGGAACACTGGATAGTTTTAGGTTCGTAGTAATGGGTAGTCTTTACAGGATTTATTGATTCGGTAATTATATATGTATTTATTATATATTCGGTAATTATATATGTATTTATTATATATTCGTTTTTATATATATTTTTATTTATATATATATTTATTATTATTATTATTATTATTATTATTATTATTATTATTATTATTATTTGTTGTTTTAGTTTGCTCCCGAGATCTCCATCAAGCTTTAAAAAACATGCACATCGAGATATATTTGTACATTATTCGGTAGAAAAATTTCCAATCCGAAAGCCTATTTCTCCTAAATTACAGGCTCGCTGTCGCTCGCCAGGAAAAAAATCAACATCTAAATGACATGAAAGATCTTACTATTGACAAAGAAATGGGGCAATAGGTCTTAAAGTCGCCAAACCAACGGGGCGAACGTCTAAAACTCTCTAGACTAATGGGGCTAAACATGAGGGAGAAAGGAACTGAAATCACCTCTTCTACATGCTGGAGTACATATATGACCTGAGACCAAAGAGGCCTACCTATATGTGGTCAGGTCAAGGTCAGCGGGTGGTGGGTGTGTGCAAGTGTGTGCTGGACCGGGTCATTTGGAACACTGGATAGTTATATAGGCTCGTAGTAATGGGTAGTCTTTACAGGGTTTATAGATTCGGTAATAGGTAAGTTTTTTTTATCTATTCGGTTTTTTTGTTTCATTATATTTTATTTATTTTGTTTAGTTTTAGTTTGCTCCCTAGACCTCCATCAAGGAAAAACAAAAAAAAACAAAAACAAAAACAGAAAACATATATATTTGTACAGTTTTCGGTAGAAAAATGTCCTGGCCAAAAACCGATTCCTACTAAATTATAATCTCGTTATCGCTCGCCAGGAATAATAAATAGACACCTAATTGGCACTAAAGGTCTTAATATTGACAAAGAAATTAGGTGAAAGGTATTAAAATCGCCAAACTATTGACGCGAATGTCTTAAAATCTCAAAATAAATGGGTCTAAACATGAGGGAAAAGGGTGTTCAGAATGAAACAGAAACCTACCCTTAAGGCTTAAGCTGTACATCATTTATAGGTTCTGTATATGGGCTGGGATTGATTCTATGTACAGTATTATTCCTCTCTCTCTCTCCCTCTCTCTCTGGGTTGTATCCATTCGGCCCCATTCAGCCTACTATTTTATGACGCTTATCCCCATCCAGGTGTCGAGTTTTTTCCTGACGAGTGGTAGCGAAGCAACATTTTAAAAAACAAAATGCTTTTGACAGCAGGCCAAATTTGTACTGTTTTCGATAGAAAAATGTCTCCGGCGAAGCCAGATTTCTCCATACAATACTGGCTCGCTATCTCTGGCCAGGAAGAAATCGAAACTTGTATGGGGATAAACGTTTTAAAACAGTAGGCTGAATGGGGCCGAATGGATACAAGCCAGAGAAAGAGAGAAAAGGAGAAGAAAAACAAATAGGTCATCCCCTTAATATATCTTCTGCGTTCACTCCCAATAGGTCATCCCCTTAATATATCTTCTGCGTTCACTCCCAATAGGTCATCCCCCTTAATATATCTTCTGCGTTCACTCCCAATAGGTCATCCCCCTTAATATATCTTCTGCATTCACTCCCAATAGGTCATCCCCTTAATATATCTTCTGCATTCACTCCCAATAGGTCATCCCCCTTAATATATCTTCTGCATTCACTCCCAATAGGTCATCCCTTAATATATCTTCTGCATTCACTCCCAATAGGTCATCCCCCTTAATATATCTTCTGCATTCACTCCCAATAGGTCATCCCCCTTAATATATCTTCTGCATTCACTCCCAATAGGTCATCCCCTTAATATATCTTCTGCATTCACTCCCAATAGGTCATCCCCCTTAATATATCTTCTGCATTTCACTCCCAATAGGTCATCCCCCTTAATATATCTTCTGCATTCACTCCCAATAGGTCATCCCCCTTAATATATCTTCTGCATTCACTCCCAATAGGTCATCCCCCTTAATATATCTTCTGCATTCACTCCCAATAGGTCATCCCCTTAATATATCTTCTGCATTCACTCCCAATAGGTCATCCCCCTTAATATATCTTCTGCATTCACTCCCAATAGGTCTATCTATCTATCTATTGCCTGACGCCGTGATCCCCGAAGGGGTGGCCACGAACGAACCGCCCCCATGCACCTCTGTCCCCAGTCAGTCGACGCCCCTCCCCCCAACCAGCACCGCCTTCGTTCATGTACTTCCTCACTCCATCCTTCCACCTCATATTCGGTCTACCTCTCCCCCTCTGTCCCTCCACCTCGCTCTCGTACACCCTCTTAGTCATTCTCTCTCGCTTTCCATACGTTCCATATGGCCGAACCATCTCAAGTTGTTCCTTTTCACACTTTCCAGCACATCTACCTCCACACCACACCTCCTTCTTACTTCCTCATTAGTCTGTCTATCCCTCCATGTAACTCCGCACGCACTCCTCAAGTAATTCATTTCCACTGCTCTCACTCTTGGTCTGAGTCTCTCAACCAACGTCCATGCTTCGCTTCCGTAAGTCAGTGTCGGGATTACCACACTGTCATGCAAGGACTTCTTCACTTCCATACTGACCACCCTATTTCTTGTTACTGCTTTTAGCGTTCCTACAACCCTCTTCCCCTGTTGTACCCTCTCCCACACCTCTTCATCCATAGTCCCATCTTTACTCAACACACTGCCCAGATACTTAAAAGAGTTGACGATCTCCATAGCCTGACCGTTCAGCTTCACCTCACACTCTGTGACTTCACCCCTTTCGAAGACCATAACCTTGCTCTTCCCCGTATTTACCTTCAAATTCCGTTTTTGCACACTGTTCCAAACTCATTTACCAGACCCTGCAACTCCCATTCATTATCACTCATCAGAACTGTATCATCCGCAAACAGCAGTATAGGTAGCTTCCACTCAATTCCCTCCCTTTTCAGCGATACACCAACATCCACTGCTCTTGATAGTATTTCTTTCATAACTCCATCCATATATACAGTAAACAACCACGGGGACATCACACACCCCTGTTTCAAACCAACATTCAGGTCAAAGAACTCGCTCTGCTCACTCTCCACACGTACTGCCGCCTTTGCACCCTCATACATGCTCTTCACTGCTTTCAGCAACTTGCCCTCTACTCCGTATATTCTAAGTACTTTCCACAAACCTTCTCTATCCACTCTGTCATAGGCCTTCTCCAAGTCCATAAAGGCAACATACACCTTTTTTGTTTCTTCTCCAGATACTTCTCCACAACACAATTCAGGGTAAAAATCTGATCTACACATCCTCTTCCCTTCCTAAAACCTCCCTGCTCGTCGCCTATCCATTTCTCCGTTCTCACTCTCACTCTCTCAATCACTACCCTACTGTATACCTTCCCTACTACGCTTAGAAGACATATTCCTCGGTGGTTACCACACACTCCTCTTTCCCCTTTGCCCTTATATAGGGGGACTATTATGCCAGTCTTCCAGTCATCGGGTGCACTCCCCTTCTCCCATGCTAGTTTGCACATTTTCCATACCCATTCTATCACTATCTCACCACCATACCTCAACATTTCCCCACACACTCCATCTGTTCCTGGTGCTTTCCCCAACTTCACTCTTTTCATGGCTTCCCACACTTCTGACCTCCTGATCCCCACCTCCTCCTCCACTACTTCTCTTCTTCTCCCTCCCATACCATATCCAGCTATGTTTGCTGGCTCTTCATTCCTTTCATTTAGCAACTCACTGAAGTACTCCCTCCATCTTTCGACTCTCTCTTGCTTCTCGGCTAGCATTCTCCCATTCTTATCTTTCACACCCTTACTGTTTCCCTTGCTACCTTCCCTAACTTTCTTGACTTCTTTCCAGAACAGTTTCTTACTCTCCCTCCATTTTACACTCAGATTCCTTCCAAATTCCTCATCTACTCTTCTCTTACTTTCCTTCACTACTCTCTTCACCACCCTCTTACTCTCCACGTACCTCGCTCGTTTCTGTCTCTCGGAATCTTCATTCCCTCTACTACCCAACCACTCTCTATATGCTTTCTTCTTTTCTTCCACAGCTATTCTTACCTTTTCTGTCCACCATGCTGTACCTTTCACTCCCCTCCCTCTTCTCCTCACTCCACACACACCTCCTCACATGCTGCACAGATCTCATCCTTAAACACCTTGCTCATCTCCTCCACTTCCTCCATAACTTCCAGGTCGAACCCACCTAGTCGTCTTTCCACTGCTCTCCTGTACTCCTCCCTGGTTTCCTCCTCCTGCAACCTCTCCACCCTCCTCACCATTCCACCCTCCTCTCGCCTCCCTCCCGCTCTCCTCACCCACTTCTTTTGTATCCTAACCTTAGCTACCACTACATAATGATCAGACAGACCCCCTCCAATACCCCTATACACCCTAGCATCCATCACAGATTTCTTCATTCGTTCATCCACACATACATAATCAATCAATGACTTTCGTTCCACCACTGTCTTATCCTTCATCGTCAACATCCGTTTCCACGTGTACCTGTGGATAATTCTGTGTCGGAAGAAGGTGTTGGCTATCCACAGCCTCCTCCCCACACATACGTCCACAAGTGCACTACCATTCCCATTCACCTCTGATGGTACCCCCCACCCTCCCACCACTCCCTCAACTTTCTTATCACCCACCTTACCATTCATATCCCCAATCAGAAATATTCTTTCGTTCTTGTCAAACTTCTCCAGGCACGCCTCCACATTCATCCAGAACTCCTCTTTCTTTCTTTCAAGTATATCCTCTGTCGGGGCATACACGCATACAATCACCCACGTTTGTATTCCTACTTTCATTCTCACCCACACAATCCTTGAACCCACAGACCCATACTCTCTTACACATTCCTTCCATTTGCTACTTACAAACAAACATGCACCTTCTCTCGCTGTTCCTTCACTCACTCCAGCACACACACCCATTCCACACTCCCACTCTCTCACATCTGAACCTTTCCATTTGGTCTCTGTCATTCCACATACATCCAGCCTGGCATTCACTAACACTTCCAGAACCTCTCTCTCTTTTGTGCCATCATTCATGCCACTAACATTCCACGTAGCCATTCTCAGAATGTCCGAAGGCATGTCCTTAGTCGGTCGTGGTTCGTCAACGTTGGTTCCGTCCGCATCCGAGGCTGTTCGTTCGTTTTTCCTTGCTTCGATATTTTTTCCGGGTGGGGGTCGCAAGCCCACCGACCCAACCTCTTTAGTCGCCTCTTACGACACGCAGAAGGCACGTGGGGCATATTCTATTCCCTTACCCCCAGGTCATCCCCCTTAATATGTCTTCTGCATTCACTCCCAATAGGTCATCCCCCTTAATATATCTTCTGCATTCACTCCCAATAGGTCATCCCCCTTAATATATCTTCTGCATTCACTCCCAATAGGTCATCCCCCTTAATATATCTTCTGCATTCACTCCCAATAGGTCATCCCCCTTAATATATCTTCTGCATTCACTCCCAATAGGTCATCCCCTTAATATATCTTCTGCATTCACTCCCAATAGGTCATCCCCTTAATATATCTTCTGCTTTCACTCCCAATAGGTCATCCCCTTAATATATCTTCTGCATTCACTCCCAATAGGTCATCCCCTTAATATATCTTCTGCATTCACTCCCAATAGGTCATCCCCTTAATATATCTTCTGCATTCACTCCCAATAGGTCATCCCCTTAATATATCTTCTGCATTCACTCCCAATAGGTCATCCCCCTTAATATATCTTCTGCATTCACTCCCAATAGGTCATCCCCTTAATATATCTTCTGCATTCACTCCCAATAGGTCATCCCCTTAATATATCTTCTGCATTCACTCCCAATAGGTCATCCCCCTTAATATATCTTCTGCATTCACTCCCAATAGGTCATCCCCTTAATATATCTTCTGCATTCACTCCCAATAGGTCATCCCCTTAATATATCTTCTGCATTCACTCCCAATAGGTCATCCCCTTAATATATCTTCTGCATTCACTCCCAATAGGTCATCCCCCTTAATATATCTTCTGCATTCACTTCCAATAGGTCATCCTCCTTAATATATCTTCTGCATGCACTCCCAATAGGTCATCCCCCTTAATATATCTTCTGCGTTCACTCCCAATAGGTCATCCCCTTAATATATCTTCTGCGTTCACTCCCAATAGGTCATCCTCCTTAATATATCTTCTGCGTGCACTCCCAATAACCCCTTGAGGATCATGACGCGTTTTGGCAGCTTGCTCTGGCTATCGTTAGGCGATTTTATTTAGATTAGGAAGGGTATATGGCTAGCAGAGGGTTAATTGAAACAGTCTTTACCCTTCCAATTCCCACAGATCCATCCTAAGCTGCATAGAATCTTCTAATGATATCCAAAATAAACTGTCAACATGAGTCATACTCTTCAAAGAGTTAAGTACAGTGTATACCACCCAATATGCCCACCGAAATGGACGTGTTAGCTACCTGTACTTATGTCTTGATGGAGTAACTATGAAGTATGACTTAAGTATATACACTCTATATATACTTTGTCTATGTCCTGCGACCCAAGAGGCCTACATGGTATATGTAAGAAGGTGAAGGTCAACGAGTCGTGGTGGTGGTAGTGGTGGCGGTGGTGCCACAGTCGTGTGGCAATTGTCCAAAGGTTTAGGCTCCAGCTACTGGCTAAGCTTCAGGTTTTTTTCTGGACCCCTGTCTCCTTCATGTTTAGCCTCATTAGTTTTGGAATTGTATAACACAGTCCTCGTTACTTTGGCTATTATAAGACCTTTCACCATATTCCTTTGTCAATTTCAAAATATATTTGTTAATAATATTTCTAGATAACCGTATAACATGATTAATAAACCCTAGGGATTGGCTTACTTTTAACAATAATTGAGCTTCTAAATATTACTTTTAGGCTCTACGTATCATAGGCTTAACAATATGTTTCATCCCATTCAGGTGTCTATTTTGTTTTGGTCGAGCGATAGCGAGCCTGTCACTTACAAGAAATTAGCCTTCGGTCTGAATATTATTCTATCGGACAACGTACAAATTTAGCTTGTAGGTGATCTGGGTGGGCAATTACCAGTTTGAACGAAATTTGGGAAGGCATTTTTGTTAGCCTATGGGACAAATTAAATACAATGCTATAAAATGGCAAAATCAAGCAAAAATCCCCCAAAATAATATAGAAACGAAGTGTCATAATAACCCCCCAGACGTCAGAGTAGCTAGTGTTAAGCAGGTGTGGCTGGTATGATCGGGGTGGAGGGGTAGTTCAAGACATATAATGGTATAGGTTGTAGGTTTTATCTAGGCCTACCAAACATTTTAGGCTCAAGGAATTGGGTAGCCTTAATTATTATTTTTTGCTCAGAACATTGGCTAGGCCTATTTTACCAATCTCATTCTTCTTCATTATTTGTATTATTATATCTTATTGTTGTTGTTGTTGTTTTAAGTATATTTATTTATCCCGTAAAACAACTACACAAGAAGCAAAAGTCAGAACACGTAGCTTATCCAATTTGTGAAAGATCACCATTACAGTCGTGTAGACTTGTAAACATAAACCACATAATGTTATCTCTTGTCGGAGAAGTAAAAGTAGTGAACATTGAGTTGGTCAGCTCACAGAGTTTTGCGCCAGGGCATCTAAGACCAGGACACGTTTATGTATCCCTGGTGGTGGTGTGGACGACGTAGCTGCTGCAGTTGACGATGTATCAAAGCTGGCCCCTGCTAATACAATGTACGTCATCCACGTTGGATCAAACGATGTACAGCGAACCCGTTCGGAAGATTTGCTTTTAAAGTACCAGCAGCTGATCAAGTCGTTTAAGGAGAAGTCATCAAGGATAATCGTCTCAGCAATCGTCCCCCGGCTCGGTGTAGAGAGCCGATTTTACAACATAGCCAGCAGCACAAATCGTTGTCTAGCAAACCTCTGCAGGAAGGAGAACGTGGGATTCGTCGACACCTGGGACAATTTCTACTACGATGACTATTTGTTTTCGGACGATGGAGTTCATCTGAACCAGGTGGGAGCAGCACGTTTTGGGCGTCTTCTCAACGATGCGGTGAAGGATTTTCGAAGAAGAAATCGACTCAGCACAGGACAACCAGGAAGGAGAACCGAAGACAGTGAGGACGGCAACCTGCAAAGCAATTAAATGCTAATCCGTCAAGAACCGCGAATTTGGATAAAGCTCCACCAACACGACCCAAATCCAAAACCGCCAGGGAAAACGACCGAGGACCGAGGACAGCCATGAATGTAAATGTAGATCCGACCAGAACCAAAACTTTGATTAAAGAACGTTCTGTGAGTTCTAAAACTGCAACTTTAAAGGTTTTCTATGCAAACGCTCGTAGCATACGCAATAAATTTTCAGATTTAGAGGAACTAGTGTTTACAGAAAATTATGATGTGATTGGCATAACAGAATCTTGGCTCAATACAGAAGATAGAGACTTTTTAGCAGAGTATTCACTTCCCGGTTATGTAATGTTTGAGAACAGCCGAATAAATAAAAATGGAGGTGGCGTTTTATTTTATATCAAAGAAAGTCTTAAACCGACCCTCTTGTCAAAACCTCAAACTGTGAACGTCGACACATCTTTTGTGCTAATAAAGAATAATAAAGGTACAAAAATAATACTGGCATTAATATACAGACCTCCAGCTCAATCAGTGCAAACTGACCGAGAAATTTATGAACAAATTGCAGATGTAAGTAACTCACAAGATACCGTATTTTTTGGCGACTTTAATTTACCTGTGACCAAGTGGGGCGATACTCTTACTTCACACTCCGGACATGACTTGTATGCGAACTTGCAAGAGAGTTCACTCTATCAATTTGTTCGATCGCAGACTGGTGGTAATAACGTTCTTGACCTTGTACTTGCAACAACAGAAGAATTAATAGAGAATTTGAATGTTGGTGATGAATTCAGTAACAGCGACCATCGTACAATAACTTTCACTTTAAAGTTTACTAGTAACGAACCAAATAGCAGCATCGAAACAGTCCCTAATTTCAAGAAAGCAAACTTTCATAAACTTAGAGCTATGTTTAAAGAAACTGACTGGAGCCTTTTAATTCACAATAACGACATAAATACATCTTGGGAATTATTCGAAACCACTTACCTAAAACCAGTGCAGGACTGCATACCATCGAAAATACGGCGTGCAGGCCATAACAATAAGCCCAAATGGTGGAATAAAGATATTTCAAACTGTCTGCTTGCTAAAAAGTTTGCTAATGATAGATTAAAATCCTTACAAAATGACGAAGAACGGGTGAAATTTGTAGAGCTACGACGCAAAGCCAAAAAGTTAATTAAGCAAAGTAAAAAGACCCTGGAGTTACATGTTGCGAATCTAAGTAAAACACACCCGAAAGAATTCTATAGTTATATCAGAAAGAAAAAAGTAGTTACTTCAACTGTTGGACCGTTAGTCGATGCAAATGGAGAATACACCAAAGACGAAGTACAAATGAGTAATGCACTCAATACCTTCTTGGCATCAGTTTTTACAACGGAAGACCTCAGTGATATCCCTACACCATCGCCGATTCAGTTTGATAATTCAGATGTTCTAAGCAATATCACCATTACAGAGAGAGAAGTATTGAATTGTTTAGATAAACTCAAGGTAAATAAAACGCCTGGACCTGATACAATCTCATCTAGAGTCCTAAAGGAAGCTAAAGATGAGCTCTCTAAACCACGACATTGCTATTCAATAAATCCTTGCAGTCTGGAACTATGCCTGATCAGTGGAAGCTAGCCAACGTAACACCGATATTAAAAAAAGGCAGCAAATCTCAACCCCGTAACTATCGTCCAAATAGCTTAACCTCAGTTGTATGTAAAATGCTGGAAACACTCATAAGAGACAGACTCGTAAATCACTTAGAGGAAAATAACATACTTAAAGATACTCAACACGGCTTTCGTAAAAAACGTTCCTGTTTCACAAACCTCTTAGACTTCTTCCACGATATCCTCAACCTCTACGATGAGAGTAAAGCTGTAGATATTATATACCTTGATTTTCAAAAGGCCTTTGACAAAGTTCCCCACAAACGTTTACTGCTAAAACTAAAAGCGCATGGAATACAAGATGGTGTGTTGAAATGGATAGAAATTGGCTCAGCGACAGAAAGCAAAGAGTAGTCATAAATGGTAAGGCATCTAAATGAACTAGTGTAAGTAGCGGGGTACCCCAGGGATCGGTACTAGGACCAATTCTCTTTTTAATTTACATCATCGACATAGATGAGGGTCTCACCTGTACAATCTCAAAATTTGCTGACGATACAAAAATTGCAAATAGCGTACTCTCAAAAGAACAAGTTGACGATATGCAACACAATCTAGACAAGTTGTCATGTTGGGCCCAAATTTGGCAAATGAGTTTCAATGCGGATAAATGTAAAGTACTACATATCGGATACCAAAATGAGAAAGCAAACTATTCGATGAATGGCACTCAGCTTAAGAATGTAAACAGAGAAACCGATCTGGGAGTAACAATATCGAGTAACCTAAAACCGAGTCAACAATGTTCAGAAGTTGTTAAGAAAATAAAATCAACAAAATAATTGGCTTTATAGGCAGGTCATTTGAGCATAAATCCAAAGACGTTATCCTAACCCTTTACAATTCCTTAGTCCGCCCTCTTCTGGAATACTGCGTTCAATCCTGGTGCCCTTATTACCAAAAAGATATAAACAAGCTAGAACGAGTTCAACGTAGAGTTACCAATATGATACCTAGTCTAAAGAACAAACCATACGAGGAGCGTCTTAGAGAATTAAATCTATTTCCTTTAACCCAGTGCAGATTAAGAGGCAACTTAATTCAAGTGTTCAAAATCATCAAAGGCATGGACAATATGAACTGTAGTAAGTACTTCACTATCGACCAATCTAATTACACGCGGGGAAACGGGTGCAAAATTATTGGTAAATCTTTTAACTCACACGAAGCTAAAAATTTCTTCTTCAATCGAGTTGTCAACTTATGGAATGGGCTTCCCCGAGATGTTATAGACTGCAGCGCCGTTGATTCATTTAAACTTCGCCTAGACAAATATCTCGCATCAAACCCGCGACTGACTGCGTTTGTAAATTAATAACTTTATTTTATCCTCCCCTCAGTTACTAACCCATCTGTCCCCTACTAACTTCCTAATCCTGCCACGGACATTAGTTCCAGGGCAGTAGTTCCCTTACCCACTCTAAACCACTGTTTGGACACTTGATCCTCAGTGTTTTGGAGGACAAGCAGCCTAGAAGGGTCACTAGACCTGTTATTGCTTGATTTCTTTTGTACTCCTTTGTAGGTTAGGCAAGCGTATCACCACCTTTGTCTGAGAGGAGAAGGATCGGGGCAGCTAATATTAATGACTAGGTAAGAGAGAGAGAGAGAGAGAGAGTGGGGGGAAGAAGAGGAAGGAGAGGAGGGGGAGGAGAAAAAAGCTGAATAAAAATTGAAGACAAAAGATATAACATGATGCTAATAAGAAATGAAGAAAGAGGAGGAGGAAAAAGAGGAGGAAGAAGAAGAGGAGGAAGAGGAAGAAGAGGAGGAAGAGGAAGAAGTTGAAGAAGAAGAGAAGACAGAATATAAGAGAAGAGGCTAATAAAGAATACAATAATTGAACCTGAAAGTAAAGAGGACGGAGGTTGTGCAAGAGAGCGGGTGGGTGGTTAGGCAAGCGTGTGATCACCTACAGTACGTCGGGGGCGGCATATCATACGGACTCCTGGTATTAAAGGTAAGTTAGTTAGGTCAGGTGAGAGAGAGAGAGAGAGAGAGAGAGAGAGAGAGAGAGAGAGAGAGAGAGAGAGAGAGAGAGAGAGAGAGAGAGAGAGAGAGAGAGAGAGAATGAGTTACGTAGGTGGACGATCCCATTAATTAGTATTTCCATTCACATATTCATAGCCTCCGATTGTGCAGTTGCGATATTGTACATGCTAAGATTGGTATGCAGGATTCGAAACTGCATAATAAATCGTAGGCTTGTGCAACATTCTTTAACTGTCTTCGTGGTGCAGTGCATAAGTGTGTTGATTTTCGGTGTGAGCGTCCTGGGTTCGAATCCCCGGACTGCCACATGTGTTTGTTAATTTCATTAATCGAGTTTAGGAGTAAAGTTGGTTAGTGGAGAGAACATAATAATTAAGGTTAGTTAGGTTACATCCTGCAGTATAGTAAAAGTGAGAGTGAGGGTGAGGGAGGTTGGTCAATGTTGGTACTTCCGTTCTGTAGGGTAGGTATATAGAAGGTGCTGCCTGGTTATGGTCTGTGTGTGTAGGTGTGTTGGTGTGTGGGTGTGTGAAGGTGTGTATGTGTAGGGGTGTGTGTGAAGGAGGTGTGTGTGGGGTTGCGGGTGGGGGCAAGGTTCTGGGTGGGGTGTATGAGTGTCCACCCAGACTCCCTTCAGGCTAAATTTGTACATAGATAAATTTCCTGGCAGAATTACAGGCTCACTATTTCACGCACAGAAAATAAAAATCACCACCTGAATGGGGTGAAGCGTCTAAAATTGTCCAAACTAATGGAGGGAATCAGGTTAGATTAAAAAATACCTCCCTCGGACCAAATAGGGTTAATGACAGCTACTGTAAACATTTGAAAGTAAAACCTCCTCCCAAATGTTTAGAAAGGCGCAAGTCTCTCCAAGCAATTAAAAAAAAAAAAAAAAAAAAAAAAAAAAACTCTTACTATAACCCAGTGAGCCAGCGTACCAGTCAACCCAGTGCTAAAAATAACCGAAGGCATAATATCAAGGAGGTAACATGAAGGGAGGGATGGTCTGGTAGAGTGTAGCCCATGGGAGCGTGAAGCCAGAAACAAGACTGGCAGGTACTGGCGAATTTAGGACAACACTGACCATAGTGCCTCACATATATCAGCAAAAATAAATATTGGCTATGTAAATATGGTAACATAAGAAATACATATAGATCTTTTTGCAATCTGTAACTTAACTCTTTTTAATTGAATACTATTTATTAAGATAGTGGAGGGGTGAAGCCCGGGAGGTTGGCTTCACTTTCTCCCTCTCGCTCCTTTAGTATCCTTCCTCCAAGAATAATATGCACCAAAAACTAGCGAGGTCTGGTTTAGCAGGAGTCGTGTGGCGGAGGTTGGCGGTCCTTTCGTTCACAGGCAGTTTGTACAGCCGGGGTCATTAACTCTTATACATATTGAAGGCTCGAACTGAATACGAACCTCCGAAATGCAGATGCTAAACAATTGATAAAGTACTGCAATCCGCCTAAAATAGTATATAAAATGTATAAACTACAATAATGACCACGGCTGTACATATTTCAAGTCACTATGCCCACAGAAAACCTTAACTTAATTTACTCAACCTTAAACAGATTTACAGCCTAACTTATTGGGCATTATCTTAACTTTAACTGTACCATATTTAACCTACTTTTAGCCTAACGTAACCTAACCTAGCTTAAATTTAGCGTAACCTAATATAACTTTATCTTCATCTGAACCATCCTAACCTAACCTTTACCAAACAAACACCTTAACACTCGGGTGACAGACTTGGGGACGAACGTACTTGATAACGAAGTGACTAGGTAACATCGAATAGCGGCCTCACCACTTTCCCTCTCTAGCCTCACAGACCGTAGTAATGTAAGCGACACACGCACGCACACGCACACACACTCTTCATATACACACACACTTCTCACCCATCCACCCCCACACACACATACTGTACACATACACAGATACACACACCCATGCTACATTTACATCACACATTATACAGACACTCACACACATTGGCGCACACTGACTCACACATACATTCACACGCTCTCACTGACACATATCTAACACACACACACACACACAGCCCGTAGCCTAGTAGGTAGAGCTCTCGTCTCACACACGAGGGGTCGGGGGTTCAATCCCCGCCCGGGCGGAGACAAATTGGGCTTGTCTCTTTTCATGTGTTAGCCTCAGTTCACCTAGCTGTAAATAGGTACCTGGAATAAGTGGACGACGTTGTGACGTCCCATCTGGGGTTGGCAAAAATGGTACAAGGCGAGATGGGTATCATATGGTTCACCTAAGCTGATGGCTACCTAAGCCTTCGGGCGAGACGGTACCGTCTATAGTGAGAATGGTACCATACAGATCCACCCTAAGCCTTCGTTTCCGATGTCGCCAATTGACTAACAATACAGACTACACACACATCCACAGCCATTCCAACGATACATATAACACCTACACATATAGGAGGCGGGAAATAACGAGCATGCTCACTCCCGCAATACAACTAGAGTAAGTACAACTAGAGTAAGTACAAACATACACCCATCACCTACAAACACATCCACCCCCACCATCTACACACACACACACACACACACACACACACACTGACACATCTGGGTGGAATAACATTTTAGTTCTGCATATCATGTCAATTTTAGCACCAATTAGCTGGTCTAATTAGCCATTTAACCATTACTCCAATATATTCCAAATAAAAGATGTGAGGACAACAGTGCGTGCATAGCTTTTCACTCCTCCTCCTCATATTCTTCTTCTTATGTATCAAGATCTGACCTAACCATCCTTTGCACATTGTTGAAGTATCTTGGATTGACAACCATCACCAACATGATTACAGTGCCTCAGTAGATTATATATACCGGTATATATATATATATATATATATATATATATATATATTATTATATATATATATATATATATATATATATATATAGAGAGAGAGAGAGAGATAGAGATGAACATACAGGTGACCATTATACTGTACTATAGCCACAATTACGATACACTCCATAACAACACCAGTGACCACAAACCACAGCAGTGACACAACGACCTGAAGGAGACATACTGTAGGAGTGTAGGTAATGAACATCTTAGATAGATAGTAGTACACAGACCATACCTACAAACATCTTAGAGAGATAGTAGTACACAGACCATACCTACAAACATCTTAGAGAGATAGTAGTACACAGACCATACCTACAAACTCTATACAATTACTGAAGGGACATCATTCTTTGGTGGTATAATGTTCATGCAGCCATGTCTTTCACATTTAATCATAGCTATTATTCAATTTAACTCCTTCTCTACCGGCGACGTGTTTTTTATTTCATTCTAGTTATATATAGACGATTTTGTGCAGCTAAGGAAAGATCTGTGGTAGTAGAAATGGTTAATTAAGATAGTTGGAAGCCTGTTAATTGATGGAGGCCCTTCTTAAGGGGAGGTATTTAGTTTGTTCCCTACGTTTTCATCAAGCTTAAAATTACACCCCCTAGACCCCTTTCAAGATAAATTTATACATTTTTCGGTAGAAAAATTTCCCGGCCGGAGGCCGGTTGCTCTTAAATTACAGGCTCGCTATCGCTTGCCAGGAAAAAAATCGACACCTTAATGGCACGAAAGGTCTTAAAATTGACAGAAATGGGGCAAAATGTCTTAAAATGTCAAAAATACTAGGGCGAACGTCTTAAAATCTCAAAAGCAATGGGGCTAAACATGAGGGAGAAAGGGGTCAAGAAAAAAATCCCTTAAGTGGAGATCTGCCCTTAAGCTGAATAGAATTGTCTAAATACAGCTAGAAGAAAATGTAAAGGACGTCGCCGGTACAGCAGGGGTTAAGGATCACTATATGTAACTCAAAATCATAAGCGAAAAACTACAACATAACATTAAGGGGAGGTATTCAGTTTATTCCCTAGACCTCCATCAAGCTTTAAAATACGCCCCATTGACTCCTTTTCAAGATTAATTTGTACATTTTTCGGTAGAAAAATGTCCCGGCTGAAAGCCGGTTTCTCTTAAATTACAGGCTCGCTATCGCTCGCCAGGATAAAATCGACACCTAAATGGCACGAAAGGTCTTAAAATTGATATAAATGGGTTGAAAGTTCTTAAAATCGTCAAAATAATGGGGCAAACGTCTTAAAATCTCAAAAGCAATGGGGCTAACCATGAGGGAGAAAGGGGTCAAGAAAAAAAATCCTCAAGTGGAAATCTCCCCTTAACAGCTCGAGATAAGCAGGCGGAATCTATGCCAGCTGTTACAGAACTAATTTGATATAATTTATATATATATATATATATATATATATATATATATATATATAGTATGACAAGCGTCGTAATATCAACTATAAGAAACACAGAAGTATCCTTTACATATTAACCCCTTCCGTATTGGATTTATGATACATTTATACGATTTTATATAGTTTGGGGAGGATATATGTTAGCTAAAAGGATGAATTGAGATAGTCCGTATAGTCTCTTAACGGGCAGGCATCTTTCCTAAGCTGAAGAAAATCGTCTAATAGTTGCCAGAATATGATGAAAAGTACATCAACGCTACAGAAAGGGTTAATAAGGTTCGTAATTGCGCTTGTCAATGTAATGTTCGTATGTAATTGGTTCATGTCAACTCAGGCAGTAGCAAGACCATTTCAACCAACAGACAGATCTCGACCAAGGCCATCGTATAAATCAGTGCCACCGGAAAGCCTAATATAACCCAAGATAATTATACTGATGGTTGAGTTATCGGTGGTTGGGATGTACTGGTTGATAATAGTGTACGGGGTTGTCCGGTCACCATGGGTATTATCGATGGTTGGGATGTACTGGTTGATAATAGTGTACTGGGTTGTCCGGTCACCATGGGTATTATCGATGGTTGGGATGTACTGGTTGATAATAGTGTACTGGGTTGTCCGGTCACCATGGGTATTATCGATGGTTGGGATGTACTGGTTGATAATAGTGTACTGGGTTGTCCGGTCACCATGGGTATTATCGATGGTTGGGATGTACTGGTTGATAATAGTGTACGGGGTTGTCCGGTCACCATGGGTATTATCGGTGGTTGGGATGTACTGGTTGATAATAGTGTACGGGGTTGTCCGGTCACCATGGGTATTATCGATGGTTGGGATGTACTGGTTGATAATAGTGTACTGGGTTGTCCGGTCACCATGGGTATTATCGATGGTTGGGATGTACTGGTTGATAATAGTGTACTGGGTTGTCCGGTCACCATGGGTATTATCGGTGGTTGGGATGTACTGGTTGATAATAGTGTACGGGGTTGTCCGATCACCATGGGTATTATCGGTGGTTGGGATGTACTGGTTGATAATAGTGTACTGGGTTGTCCGGTCACCATGGGTATTATCGATGGTTGGGATGTACTGGTTGATAATAGTGTACTGGGTTGTCCGGTCACCATGGGTATTATCGATGGTTGGGATGTACTGGTTGATAATAGTGTACGGGGTTGTCCGGTCACCATGGGTATTATCGATGGTTGGGATGTACTGGTTGATAATAGTGTACGGGGTTGTCCGGTCACCATGGGTATTATCGATGGTTGGGATGTACTGGTTGATAATAGTGTACGGGGTTGTCCGGTCACCATGGGTATTATCGATGGTTGGGATGTACTGGTTGATAATAGTGTACTTGGTTGTCCGGTCACCATGGGTATTATCGGTGGTTGGGATGTACTGGTTGATAATAGTGTACTGGGTTGTCCGGTCACCATGGGTATTATCGGTGGTTGGGATGTACTGGTTGATAATAGTGTACGGGGTTGTCCGGTCACCATGGGTATTATCGGTGGTTGGGATGTACTGGTTGATAATAGTGTACGGGGTTGTCCGGTCACCATGGGTATTATCGGTGGTTGGGATGTACTGGTTGATAATAGTGTACTGGGTTGTCCGGTCACCATGGGTATTATCGGTGGTTGGGATGTACTGGTTGATAATAGTGTACGGGGTTGTCCGGTCACCATGGGTATTATCGGTGGTTGGGATGTACTGGTTGATAATAGTGTACTGGGTTGTCCGGTCACCATGGGTATTATCGGTGGTTGGGATGTACTGGTTGATAATAGTGTACGGGGTTGTCCGGTCACCATGGGTATTATCGGTGGTTGGGATGTACTGGTTGATAATAGTGTACGGGGTTGTCCGGTCACCATGGGTATTATCGGTGGTTGGGATGTACTGGTTGATAATAGTGTACTTGGTTGTCCGGTCACCATGGGTATTATTGATGGTTGGGATGTACTGGTTGATAATAGTGTACCTCCATCAAGCTTTAACAAATAAAGACAAAAAGTAAAGAACAAAAATCTTCAAGATCTATTTGCATTTGTACATTTGTCGGTAAAAAATGTCCTGGCCGAAGACCGATTCCTCCACACACACAGTTTTCTCTCTCAACTACGGCCATGACAACAGACAACGCCCGATAAACCTCCCATGTTACAAAAGTTTGATAATATCCTCCCCTATATGGTACACCGACGCAGGCAGCTGACGTATATATGGTAATTTACGTCAAGGGATATTTCACGGATTCTTTCACGGCAAAGGAACAGTGGGAGACGAGCCGCCCTGGAGTAAATAGAGAGTGGACAACCGACTAGGAGGGTTGTCCTACAGTGATCGTTTATTGGTTTGTTTATGGCAACATTACAAGGCCTTTTCCCTTAAGGGGGGGGTGACCTGCTTTTTGTTATTTCTGTCCTTTTCTCTCTTTCTCTGGCTTGTATCCATTCGGCCCCATTCAGCCAACTATTTTAAGACGTTTATCCCGATCTAGGTGTCGATTTCTTCCTGGCGAGCGATAGCGAGCCAGCATTATATGAAGAAATCCGGCTTCGCCGGAGAAATTTTTCTATCGAAAAATTTACAAATTTAACCTGCTGTCAAATAAAAATTAAAAATATGCTGGCTCGCTACCGCTCACCAGTACACAATTGACGCCTGGATGGGGATAAACGTCTTAAAACAGTAGGCTGAATGGGGCCAAATGGATACAAGCCAGAGAAAGAGAGAAAAGGACAGAACAAAAACAGGTCACCCCCCTTAACCCCGGGGGGATAATATGTTTCACTTTTTGGTCGATTTTTTTCATGAATTTATTATTGTTTTAGTTTCCTCCCTAGAACTCTATCAAACTTAAAGAAAACAACCCCAGGATCCCCTTTCAAGATAATGTGTACATTTTTCGGTAGAAAAATGTCCGGGCCGAAGGCTGGTTCCTCCTAAATTACAGGCTCGCTATCGCTCGCCAGGAAAAAATCGACACCTAAAAATGACACGAAAAATCTTAATATATCGACCGAGAAAAGGGACGAAATATCTTAAAATCGCCAATGGGGCTAAGCATGAGGGAGAAGGGTGCCCAGAAAAAAACCGACCATCTCCCCTTTAACATTTATTTGGCAGTTTGAGATGTTGACCTACAAATACAACCGGTATCACACGAGCGCTTTTTCCCTCAACATTTACCCTTAACACTTGGTCTGGCAGCTTATGAGGTTAACATTTACAATATTTATGTCACCTAAATTCATCTATCATCAGTTTAGTGTCCGATACCAGTGCAAAATATTCCAGAAATGTTGCCAGAAAAATGTTGATCATCGAATGTTGACTATAAAAGCTCTCGTGTGATACCGGCTTTAACAATAGATATTCACATGGTATATACTATGATCTGGTAAGGTAGTGGATATATGCAGCAGCGGTATGTACAGTGGCGCTAATAAGTCATGTCTCACCTGTCATTACGTTTGGCTCACTCGGTGCGGTATTAATGTCTGTCAGATGTTGAATAGGGTGGGTAAGTGTAGGGACATGCTTGTATATCTCATTCGAAACGAATAAATCAAGTTTTAGACATTACTGATACCAATTATTTGATCGAAATATACTTGGTGCCGAGCCATGACTTATTTGGCCGACCGTACAGTATAATGCAAGTCACGGTGTTGAAAGTTGTGTCACCGGTGGAGTGGGGGGGTTACTCACTCAGGCGGGGGGGGGGGGGGGTCGATCAGCCAAAGCCAGAAATCACACGAAGCGGTCCCATCCAAGAGGGTCAGCATGTCACCATAATATCCAGTAAATGGGGACTCTGGAACTCTCTCCCTGAATCCATCTTTCCCTCATCCTATGACTTTAATTGCTTCAAACTCCGTGTGTCCAGACATTTTGGCTTGAACATTCCTTGATTTTGGCCCTGTCACTCTTTCACCTCTGGTGGAGGCACTCGTCACAGGCAGTCTTGCCTTTTGTCTCCCTCGTCCACATAGCGAAATCAAAGTGATATGGGAGCCCAATAACCAAGGTAAGCACATCGAAGTAACATCACCACAATAATTAAAATACCTCGTAGCTTATAATTGTATCTAAAAACCCTATTTGATGGCACTGATTTTCACCCTGGCCTCTGAAATATGTCATTGGTTTGGGCCCTGTGACGAGGCCGATTATTCATGTATTTTCTTAATGTATTCGGGTTTTTGGTTTCGCGTTTTCTTTTCGTTTTTAATTTTGAGTTTATTTTCTTTGTCTTTTTCGTGTGTGTTATTGTTTTTAAATTGTATTCTATATATTATGTTCTTTCTTCGCTCTATTGAAAGTTGTGTGACCGATGTTATTTGTTCTTTTTCGCTTTTTTATTTTTTGTTTATGTTTTGCTTATTATTGTCTTTTGTGTATGAAATTTTTGTTTGTATTCATGTATGACCTAGATGTGTGTGAATCTGTATTTTGTTTTTGTGTGTTCATTGTTTTCTGTTGTGTTGTCCTTATTATGGCTCTGTCTTGAGTCGGCCCCCCCCCCCCACCCCTCAAAAAAAAAAACAAAAAAAAAAAAAAAAAAAAAAAAAACAGGAGGAAAAAATTTATAAATAAATAGGAAAAGTGGGGATTGGGCCTGAGTATATAGAGTAGATAGATAGATAGATAGATTCATGTATTCTGGTATTTGGTTGTTTCTGTATTGCCCGTATTGCGAGTAGTGTGAGTGATGTAGTGTAGCAATGAGGCGGTTATAAAAAAAAAAAAAATAGGCGGTTATACTCACACAGGCCAGGGTACCATCGGTTGGGGCCTGTCACTAGACCAATTATTCCAAAACAAATTAAATCAAGCTTTATTTTACCTATATGTACGTTTATATATATTTATTTATTTATTTATGTATATATTTAGTTTTATAAATTTAATTTTCGATTAACTTTTTGCTTTACTGTTTTCGTTTTTTTTGTTTTTCACTTATATTTTGTGTGAGCAATGGATGGAATGTACCAATGGGGCGGTCACTCAGTCAGGCTAGAGATCCTGTATTGAGAGAGACTGGACAGCTCTTTCTTTGGGTGCCATTGTGGTGCCTCAATTATCAAACTACCGGGCTTTATTTTACTATTAATTAAGTGGAATGTACATCCAAAGACTAAATCATATATCCTACACCAATACTTCCGAATGTTTAGTTATAGGTATGGACATATTTGAGTGTACGGAGAAGAGAATATCACCTGTGTCACCAAGATGGAGGAGGTTGGCCGATCTGTGAGCCTATATAGGGTCTCTAACTCAGGCTTGGTGTCATCGGCTGGAGCAAGAATCGTATATAGTTTCCACCAATATTCACAGACATTATTCCACATCAAAAAAATTTTTTTTCGCCAATTTCTGTTATTGTTTTTTTTTCTGTAATCTATCTATCTATCTATTGCCTGACGCCGTGATCCCCGAAGGGGTGGCCACGAACGAACCGCCCCCATGCACCTCTGTTCCCAGTCAGTCGACGCCCCTCCCCCCCAACCAGCACCGCCTTCGTTCATGTACTTCCTCACTCCATCCTTCCACCTCTCATTCGGTCTACCTCTCCCTCTCTGTCCCTCCACCTCGCTCTCGTACACCCTCTTAGTTATTCTCTCGCTTTCCATACGTTCCATATGGCCGAACCATCTCAAGTTGTTCCTTTTCACACTTTCCAGCACATCTACCTCCACACCACACCTCCTTCTTACTTCCTCATTAGTCTGTCTATCCCTCCATGTAACTCCGCACGCACTCCTTAAGTAATTCATTTCCACTGCTCTCACTCTTGGTCTGAGTCTCTCAACCAACGTCCATGCTTCGCTTCCGTAAGTCAGTGTCGGGATTACCACACTGTCATGCAAGGACTTCTTCACTTCCATACTGACCACCCTATTTCTTGTTACTGCTTTTAGCGTTCCTACAACCCTCTTCCTCTGTTGTACCCTCTCCCGCACTTCTTCATCCATAGTCCCATCTTTACTCAACACACTGCCCAGATACTTAAAAGAGTTGACGATCTCCATAGCCTGACCGTTCAGCTTCACCTCACACTCTGTGACTTCACCCCTTTCGAAGACCATAACCTTGCTCTTCCCCGCATTTACCTTCCAATTCCGTTTTTCGCACACTGTTCCAAACTCATTTACCAGACCCTGCAACTCCCATGCATTATCACTCATCAGAACTGTATCATCCGCAAACAGCAGTATAGGTAGCTTCCACTCAATTCCCTCCCTTTTCAGCGATACACCAACATCCACTGCTCTTGATAGTATTTCTTTCATGACTCCATCCATATATACAGTAAACAACCACGGGGACATCACACACCCCTGTTTCAAACCAACATTCAGGTCAAAGAACGCGCTCTGCTCACTCTCCACACTGTAATGTGTTTTGTTATTTTAGTTGTATTCTATTTAACTATTAATCGCTTTGATTTAATTGTATCGTGATCTCGTCAGTACCGATTTGGTGTATTATGTTTTGTGTGTGTGTGTGTGTGTGTGTGTGTGTGTGTGTGTGTGAGCATGTGTGCGTGTGTGGGTGTGTGTGTGTGTACGTGTGTGTGTATGTGTTCAGTGTTGACATGGTTGACATAGGTTGACCGATGACTGGGTTATTTTGACTTGGGTATCATCAGTTGGGGTTCCGTGTACGGTCGTGGACAAAGGTCTCGTATATACCTTCATAACAACCATTATTCTATGTTTATATTTACTCAGGCCCAATCCCAACTTTTCCAATTTTGTTTTCCTTTTTTTTTTTTTTTTTTTTTTTTGTGGTCTCATCAATATACAGTATATTGTATTGTATATGTGGCCGCATTATTATTAAACGTGTATAATATGAGTGGTAGGGAAACACTGAAAATATACTGCCCCCCCTAACGTTTCGAACTACGGAGAACCCATCTTTAGACAGTCCTATAGAAGATGGTTTCTTCGTAACCCAAAACGTTGCAGAAATTTAAGCCTTTTTCTGCCTTTTCCTATCACCCACTTTAGTATTTTAATGTCAAATTGTTCTTGCGTTGTTTTTTAACCTGGAACAAAGTTACTACCGGTACTAGACCAAATGCCACTTAAAATAATGACGCCTGGAATTTGGTACATGGAAAAATAGTGATATAAAAATTGGAACTAAGAAAAGAAGATGAGATATTGTGATAGGTAAATTGATTGATTCTTGATTGAAGGGCTGTTTGGGGTGGCCCAATTAACCCTGCCACAGTCGTGATATGTAATATTTTACTAGGAATAGGTGGTAGAATGAATATAAACACCATTTGGAGAGGAACACTTTATTGACAACGTTTCGAAACGTTTTCAATAAATTGCTCCTCTTCAAATGGTGTCCTTCAATTCTGTCAATTTTTCGAAGTTCATATTAACATAGTATTTTAACATAATCTGGTCCGACGTTTTGTTTAATTAGTATAGAGGATTTGAATTGATGTAACCATTTTCGAGCAATGTATATTAGTTTGTCCCCTAGGCTTACAAAAACGCCTTCCCAGATTTCCTTCAAACTAAAGATGTACAACCAGACCCCACTCGAGGTAAATAACAATACGACAATAACAACTACAAAACACCAATACTGATAATAACCTTGTCAGCATTAATACACAGCACCTACATGACCATAATACAAGAAGAACAAGAACAAGAGGAACAACAACAGCAATTAATAACAACAACGACACCACCACCACTAAGAACAAACATTAACAACAACAAGAACGACACGATCAAAACAACAACAATAACAAGAAAGACACGAACAACAAACAACAACGACATCAACAATAATATCAACAACAACAACAACAACAATAACAACAACAACAACACTAACCAAACAACGTGACCCCGTGCGTACTAGACCAATAATTATGTGCTAGGTATTTAGTAACCAATTATGTGACCCCAATTAAAGTAAGCCAAGCCTTTCGGAATCCTGCCTAGCTATTCCTCATTTATAAACCCGTTTGCAGCTTAAGGGGGGTCACCGTTTTTTGTTGTATCTTTCTCTCCTTTTCTCTCTTTCCCTGGCTTGTATCTATTCGGCCCCATTCAGCCTACTGTTTTATGACGTTTACCCCCATCCAGGTGTCACTGTTTTACTGGCGAGCGGGAGCGAGCCAGCATATATATATTTTTTTGTTTTACAGTAAGCTAAATTTGTACATTTTTCGATAGAAACATGTCTCCGGCGAAGCCGGATTTCTCCATACAATGCTGGCTCGCTATCGCTCGCCAGGAAAACATCGACACCTGAATAGGGATAACCGTCTTAAAACAGTTGGCTGAATGGGGCCAAATGAATACAAGTCAGAAAGAGAGAAAAGGAGAGAATGAGAAAAAAAGCAGGTCACCCCCCTTAATGCCTATTTTGCAAGGCCGGGAAGCATATTCCCCAAGTTTGGATGGGTAATCTTCCCGTCACCTGTTGGTAAATGTAACCCCTTGGCAGATGATTTGTAAATATTGAATGGTGAGATGTGAAACTACTCTCTCTTCAACATGTCTATTAAGTAACATTAATCATCAGTTACAAACCCCAATGCGCTTGAATAAACTAAGGAAAGCATATGATCCTCCCGGGATTCGAACTGGGGACACCACACCCAGAACCATTACACCATTTGATGCCAAGTTTTTAAAATTGACCACTTGCGAAGTTTGGCCTATAACGAAATTGGAGCTGTAAACAGCGATATTTAGCTGAATTACTAGGTATGACACGGTTGTAATGACTTTATACATAAATCAAATATAATGGCGCATACTTTCTATCCATCAGAAATTTACGTTTTTATTGCATCTTAATTTAACATCGGTGTTTACGGCTCCAACTTCCTTATAGCCTGAAACTCGCAAGTGGTCAACCCTTCATATATTGCGCCGCACCATTTTCGCAATAGGTATGTAATCAAGAAGCGATTATATATATATATATATATATATATATATAATATATATATAATCGCTTTTTGATTATATATATATATATATATATATATATATATATATATATATATATATATATATATATACTGCACATATATACACATATATATATATATACCGGTATATATATATATATACGGCATATATTTTATTTATATTTGTTTACCTTCCCTGTTTCGCTCAATAAGTTTGGATATCACGACACGGTTGACCCCATTAGTTTGGCGATAATAAGATACTTGACACCTGTAAGGTGTCGATTTCTGTCTGGGCGAGAGGCAGAGAGCCTGTAACTTGGAAGAAATAGGCCTTCGGCCGGGACATTTGTCTACACATTTAGTTGAAAGGGGGTCTGAGTGGAAATGTCCAAGTTAAAGGAAGTCTGGGAAGGCGTATTTGTTAGCCAAGAGAACAAGCTAAACAAAAACATTGCTCGAAAATGACAAAAGTAAGTACATTCCTCAATACTATTTGAACAAAACATAATAACCCACAAGACGTCGGCTCATATAGTGTTAAGCAAGGATGAGTTACCGTAGCAGTCCTGATAAAAGAATAGTAGCGCCGACCTTGCCAAACTTACATAAGCTACATTGTAAGTGAGGTCAGGCTGTTAGTATGATCAAATCATTACTTGTTCAAAACATGTTCCGTCAACTTTTAAACCCGTCCAAACCTTGGGAATAGGTCAGGTCAAGTTAAGTCAGGATGAGATATGATGATAGTCTTGGTGAAACTTTATCTATCTATCTATCTATCTCTCTCTCTCTCTTTCTCGAGCCCGACGAGTCAACCCGCCAACAGCACTTCGCTCTCGCTGCTCGAAATTTGACCATAACTTGAGTACTCCATTACTCATCCCCTTATTTGTTTGCATGAGCTGTAGCTAAGCTCTAGCTTAACTGCCTGTAGTTGCTTTGCATGTAATTTTGCTGTGTTTTTGACTGATAAACGTTTGTTTATCGAGACTGCTTTTGTTTACATTTGTACCGGTTAGTGACGACCGACGCTCTAAAGTAAACAAACTATTTGCTTGTTTCATATTATAAAGTTCTAGCACTTATTGTAGATATTTTAGCCCTCACTGTAGTTAAGTGCTTAGCAAACCACTCAGTAGTTATCTTGCATGACATTGTACTGTAGTTTTGACTGATAAACGTTTGTTTTTCAAAATTCTATTTGTCAAGTTAGTAGAGACGCCGCCGATACCAGCGCCACCTGTGTACGCATAAACAAACCCTCTTCTTGTATTTTATATATCAAAGTCTAGCCAATACTGTACTTGGTTGAACTTTTTATCTTGGTTATCTATATAAATCGCACACACACTAACATTTGTCAAGATAGTTTTAATATTGGGTTAGAATAATTTAGTTACTGTAATACTTTTTGATAGCCTATTTATTAATCGCATTTCAGATACTTGTCACCATATTAATAGGCCTCTCACACTCTTTCCAGGGATATTACTAACTCCATTATTATTATTATTGTGTCGACCACTGTATAAACTAATATACAGGCTTTAGCCTAACTGTGTAATACTGCTAACATAATTTTATTTTTATTTTCAGGCATAAAATTGTGTTCTATTGCTAACATATTCTTTTTGTGATTTACAGGCATTAATTGTACCATATTGCTAACCAATATTTTTTGTTACTGTACCGTACTGCTTTCCAGTTTTCTCACTAGGCTAAATTAACCCTCTCCCACTTTTTTCCCCAGTAAATTTTGTAACAAATTACTAGTCCATTTGCAATTTTCAGGCTTTAACTGTGTCATACTGCTAACATCATTTTTTGTTTTATTTTCAGGCATAAATTGTGTTCTATTGCTAACATATTTCTTGTGATTTACAGGCATAATATTTTGTTTGTGATTAACATATTCTTTTTGTGATTTACAGGCATTAATTGTACCATATTGCTAACAAATATTTGTTGTTACTGTACTATATACTGTTTTCCAGTTTTCTCACTAGGCTACATTAACCCTCTCCCACTTTTTGTATTTTTCCAGTAAATTTTGTAACAAATTTCTAGTCCATTTGTGATTTTCAGGCTTTAACTGTGTCATACTGCTAACATAAATTGTTGTTTTATTTTCAGGCATAAATTGTGTTCTATTGCTAACATATTTTTTGTGATTTACAGGCATATTAATTTTATCATATTTCTAATAAAATTTTGTGTGATTTTCAGGAATTAATTGTATCACATTGCTAACATACATTTTTTGTGATTTTCAGGCTTTAATTGTACCATTTTGTGATTATAACGTCATGGCACCGCAACGAACCTGCACAAGTTGTTCCGGTAAATTTGGCCCTACCATGTTTGTTGATACTGATGTCTAAATTTGTAGATTTTGCCAGCTCCGAGAGAAGATTGCGGATGAATTGAATGCAGCTCACCGCAAGATCGATGCCCTGACTACAAAGCTTGAATCCCTTCAAGAATTTGCCACACTCAACGTAGGAGTGCCCTCGGCCCAAGAAACCACTACGATGTCAACCGCCATTCCAGTGCATACAGTACCGGTACCGGTACCCACACCAGCAGCTACCTTAGATGTTGCAGAAAATAATAATGACTCTACTCTCACTCCCCCTAAGGACAACTTTCAGTTAGTGAGAAACAATGTGCATCCCAGTACCAGTACCAGGAAGGTCATCCCGACAACATGCCAAAACCGCTTCAAAATTCTTGCTATTGACGAGGAAGAGGAAACGGAAGAAGTTCGGCTTGTGGGCGACTCCATGGTCCGTGGCCAATTAACCAAGTTCTGCGCCAGGGCACCCAGGACCAGAAAGCGATTCTGTATCCCAGGTGGCGGCGTGGACGACATTGTTGCGGCTGTGGAAGAGGTTTCCAGGCTCGCCCCCGCAAGCACCACGTACGTCATCCACGTTGGATCTAACGATGTCCAACGGACGCGGTCAGAGGAACTACTTTGCAAGTACCGGCGGCTGATCAGGTCCTTCAAGGAAAAATCTAATAGAATCTTAATTTCAGGAATTGTTCCCCGGATTGATGTAGAAAACCGATTCTACAACATAGCTACCAGTACAAATCGCCGACTAGCCAAACTCTGCAGGGAGGAGGACATCGGCTTTGTCGACACGTAGGATCATTTTTACTATGATAAATCTTTGTTTTCAGGAGATGGTGTACATCTCAATGAAGTAGGAGCTGCACGTCTTGGTCGTCTGCTGAACGATGCAGTCAAGGATTTCCGTTCAAAAAACCGGGTCAACCGGGGGTATCCAGACAGGGTAGTGTAAATCAAATACGAACTGAAAATTCAGACAATGCACAATCAGTAACATCCAACTCTAATACTCTTAAGTTGTTTTATGTAAATGCTCGTAGCATACACAATAAATGTTCAGATCTAGAGGAAATCGTGTTTACAGAACATTATGATATAATCGGCATTACAGAATCTTGGTTAAATACGGAAGACAGAGACTTTTTAGCCGAATATACGCTTCCTGGTTATACAATGTTTGAGAAAAGTCGGATCAATAGAAATGGAGGAGGAGTTCTGTTTTTTATAATGGAAAGTCTTAATCCCGTCTTAATGTCAAAACCTCAAATTGCGAATATAGACATATCTTACGTACTATTAAATAATAAACGAGGAACTAAAATAACACTAGCTTTATTATACAGACCCCCAGCTCAATCAGTGCAAACTGACAGTGAAATTTATGAACAAATTGCAGAAATAACTAACATACAAGATACCGTAATTCTTGGCGATTTCAACTTACCCGTGACTAAATGGGGCGATATTCTTACTTCACACTCTGGACACGACCTCTATGCTAACTTGCAAGAGAGTTCACTTTTTCAATTTGTACAATCTCCGACCCGTGGTAATAATGTGCTTGACCTTGTACTCGCAACAAAAGAAGAATTAATAGAGAATTTGAATGTTGGTGATGAATTCAGTAACAGCGACCATCGTACGATAACTTTCACTTTAAAGTTTACTAGTAACAAATCAAATAGCAGCATTGAGAAAGTCCCTAATTTCAAGAAAGCAAATTTTCATAAACTTAAATCAAAGCTTCAAGAAACTGACTGGAGCTTTCTGACTAACAATAACGATATAAATACATCTTGGGAGTGTTTCACAACCACTTACCTTAAGGCAGTGCAAGACTGCATACCATCGAAAATACGGTGTCCAGGCTATAATGATAAGCCCAAATGGTGGAATAAAGATATTTCAGACTGTCTGCTTGCTAAAACATTTGCTAATGATAGATTAAAATCCTCACAAAATGACGAAGAACGGGTGAAATTTGTAGAGCTACGACGCAAAGCCAAAAAGTTGATTAAGCAAAGTAAAAAGACCCTGGAGTTACATGTTGCGAATCAAAGTAAAACAAACCCGAAAGAATTCTATAGTTATATCAGAAAGAAAAAAGTAGTTACTTCAACTGTTGGACCGTTAGTCGATGAAAATGGAGAATACACCAAAGACGAAGTACAAATGAGTAATGCACTCAATACCTTCTTTGCATCAGTTTTTACAACCGAAGACCTCAGTGATATCCCTACACCATCGCCGATTCAGATTAATAATTCAGATGTTCTAAGCAATATCACCGTTGCAGAGAGAGAAGTATTGAATTGTTTAGATAAACTCAAGGTAAATAAAACGCCTGGACCTAATACAATCTCGCCTAGAGTTCTAAAGGAAGCTAAGGATGAGCTCTAACCACTGACATTGCTATTCAATGAATCCTTGCAGTCTGGGACTATGCCTGATCAGTGGAAGCTAGCCAACGTAACACCGATATTAAAAAAAGGCAGCAAATCCCTACCCAGTAACTATCGTCCAATTAGCTTAACCTCAATTGTATGTAAAATGCTAGAAACGGTCATAAGAGACAGACTCGTAAATCACTTAGAGGAAAATAACTTACTTAAAGATACTCAACACAGCTTTCGTAAAAAACGTTCCTGTTTAACAAACCTCTTTAGACTTCTTCCACGATATCCTCAACCTCTACGATGAGAGTAAAGCTGTAGATATTATATACCTTGATTTTCAAAAGGCCTTTGACAAAGTTCCCCACAAACGTTTACTGCTAAAACTAAAAGCGCATGGAATAAAAGACGGTGTGTTGAAATGGATAGAAAATTGGCTCAGCGACAGAAAGCAAAGAGTACGGTAGTCATAAACGGTAAGGCATCTAAATGGACCAATGTAAGTAGCGGGGTGCCCCAGGGATCGGTACTAGGACCAATTCTCTTTCTAATTTACATCAACGACATAGATGAGGGTCTCACCTGTACAATCTCAAAATTGGCTGACGATACAAAAATTGCAAATAGCGTACTCTTAAAAAAACAAGTTGACGATATGCAACACAATCTAGATAAATTGTCATGTTGGGCCCAAATTTGGCAAATGAGTTTCAATGCGGATAAATGTAAAGTACTACATATCGGATACCTAAATGAGAAAGCAAACTATTCGATGAATGGCACTCAGCTTAAGAATGTAAACAGAGAAACCGATCTGGGAGTAACAATATCGAGTAACCTAAAACCGATTCAACAATGTTCAGAAGTTGTTAAGAAGGCAAACAAAATAATTGGCTTTATAGGCAGGTCATTTGAGCATAAATCCAAAGTTATCCTAACCCTTTACAATTCCTTAATCCGGCCTCTTCTGGAATACTGCGTTCAATCCTGGTGCCCTTATTACCAAAAAGATATAAACAAGCTAGAACGAGTTCAACGTAGAGTTACCAAAATGATACCTAGCCTAAAGAACAAACCATACGAAGAGCGTCTTAGAGAATTACATCTATTTCCTTTAACCCAGCGCAGATTAAGAGGCGACTTAATTCAAGTGTTCAAAAATAATCAAAGGCATCAACAATATGAACTGTAATAAGTACTTCACTATCGACCAATCTAATTACATGCTGGGAAACGGTTGCAAAATGATTGGTAAATCTTTTAACTCACACGAATCTAAGAATTTCTTCTTCAATCGAGTTGTCAACTTGTGGAATGGGCTTCCCCGGGACGTTATAGACTGCAGCACCGTTGATTAATTTAAACTCCGCTTAGACAAGTATCTCGCATCAAACCCGCGACTGACTGCGTTTGTAAATGAATAACTTTATTTTATCCCCCCCCCCCCAGTTACTAACCCATCTGTCCCCTACTAACTTCCTAATCCTGCCACGGACATTGGTTCCAGGGCAGTGGTTCCCTTTCCAATGTTCCCTTGCCCACTCTAAACCACTGTTTGGACACTTGATCCTCAGTGTTTTGGAGGACAAGCAGCCTAGAAGGGTCACTAGACCTGTTGTTGCTTGATTTCCTTTGTATTCCTTTATGTATATATATACAGTATATATATATATATATATATATATATATAATTATATACAATATATATTTAGTATACTAGCTGTATAAGATAGTATATTTGGCCAATATTAGCCAAAATAAAACAAAATTGGCATCATTGTATCGAAGAGGTTAAGTACATTTAATTCAATGTTGTAATTTGCACATTTACTTTACAATCCATATATATCTTCTTTTGTGAGTGAAAGGTGTGACATTTAGTGAGGGTGTTATGTTTGACTTGCTTGGTTGACTAAGGTTTTGATTCTGTTAACATTACTTTCCTTCCTTGGTGTGTGTGTGTGTGTGTGTGTGTGTGTGTGTGTGTGTGTGTGTGTGTGTGTGTGTGTGTGTGGTATGCTGGTCATGCCGGAGAGAGAGAGAGAGAGAGAGAGAGAGAGAGAGAGAGAGAGAGAGAGAGAGAGAGAGAGAGAGAGAGAGAGAGACAAAGGTGCAGAGATGGTACAATAGATAAATGGAGATATGTGTGGATGGATGAGCTGTGGTATAAAGATAGATATAGTTATTTATATTCGGGGAGGTAGTTTGGTAGATAGGCTAAATTGGTATTCAGATATACAGATATATATTCTATATTGCACACACACCCACTTGCCATCAGCAACACACACACACACACACACACACATATATATATATATATATATATATATATATATATATATATATATATATATACTGGCCTGGTAATATATATCCCGATGTATCATGGGAAGATATTATTGGATCGAATTTGTGCTGTACCTAGTATCAGTGCATCACAAGATATTCAAAATATGCTATAAAAAAAAAAAAAAAAAAAAAAAATATATATATATATATATATATTATATATATATAGATATATGAATGTTCCATACTGACAGGCAGACGGATTGGGTGGAGGAGATAACACAGGGAAGAGCTATGAATCTTTATTCTCTAACGTTTCGGGTTATGTTATGTACCCATCTTCAGAGAGACTGACAGATTTTTAGAAAACTCACAGAATATATACAAAGTCAGGAAATTCATTGTTGGCATCCTTTAAATCTTTTTAAGTAGAACAATTATCCGATTAGCCTACCCTCTGGGACGGGGATATTCTTTGCCTCTTTCTCTAATTACCCTTTTATACCTTTCGGTACCAGCAACGGACTTGTATTTATTTGTTCACTATTGGTAACAGGAAAGGTTTGAAAAAATATATACAATTATGTACATATAATATATACATACATATATATGTACACATATATATATATATACATACACATACACATATATATATAATATGAGAGATAATGTGTGTGTGAGGAAGAGTGAGAGGGAGAGAGAACGACAGGGGGGAGGGGGGGGGGGGTGAAGGAAGGTATATACCGGTACTAGGATAACCAACTAAACAATAATGCCAAAACAAATTAAATAAAACAGAGGACACAAAGAGAAGAGGAGGAAGGTAGAAAGGAAACTGAAAGTGAAAGTGAGAAACAAACACACACACACATACTGGGAAGTTTGTTTCACGAGTTTTGAGAATAATGTGGTTGTAGGATTACGTCATAAGCGTGCGTTGAAATCTCCTAGTGTATATTATGTGTGTGTGTGTGTGTGTGTGTGTGTGAGAGAGAGAAAGAGAGAGAGGGATATATATATATAGAGAGAGAGAGAGAGAGTGTGTGTGTGTGTGTGAAAGAAATACACAGGTTTTAAATAATTATCAAAAAGTTAACTCAATGCCAGCGAGCAATATGCCCTTGGTATAAGTGACACCAATTCAAACATGCATCTCATTAACCAGTGTCGGTCAAGCCTCTCATCTAGACTAGCAAATGTGAGTGTTATAATTAGCAGACACATTTTGGAACGCGCCTAGCCCTTTGAATACAAGAAACGTGTGTTATGTTTTAGTCTAGCTATATTTAAACGATATTATGCAGCTTGGGAAGGATCTGTGGTAGTTGAAAGGGTTGGTTGAGATAGTTTGAAGCCTTAGTATTGCTGCAGGTCCTTCCTAAGCTGAATAAAAGTCTAATAGTTGCCAGGATTTGATGAAAAGGATGTCCCTGGTACTGAATGGGTCATGAAACAAAGTTGAAGCTTAATATGGCACGAAGCTCTTGGCAAGTGCATGCAACTCCAACTTAACACTATTTGCTGCCACATTTTGGGGCTTATTATGATTTGGTGTAATTAAGCTTCAGGATGTGTATTTATTTTGTTATTTTCGAGCAGTGTAGTATATAGTTTGCTCCCTAGAATACAATAAATAATATTACAAAAACAAAAACAAAATAAAAAACCTCTCCTGACATACCGTACGCCAAACTACAAAACGCCTCCCAAACCCAGTTCCTTCTAAATATGTAACTTATTTGAATATCATGGCCAAAGACCAGATTATCCTAAATTGCAGGCTCGCTTTCGCTCGCCCAGACAGGAATTAACCCCTGTGAGTCGTTGTATACTTGCCAAACAAATACCGGTAAGGTGAAAGTTTGTAAAGTTTGGGAAATCCCGGAGGCTTGCTAAATGACGAGCCTCACACCGGATACAACTATAATATTCTTAAGGGAGCCCACCTCGCTTTTTTTATCTTTCTCTCCCTCTCTCTTTGGCTTGTATTCATTTGGCCCCATTCAGCCTACTGTTTTAAGACGTTTACCACCATCCAGGTGTCGATATTTGCCTGGCGAGCGGGAACGAGCCAGCATATATATATTTTTTTGTTTTGACAGCAAGCTAAATTTGTAAATTTTTCGATAGAAAAATGTCTCCGGCGAAGCCCGATTTCTCCATACAATGCTGGCTCGCTATCGCTCGCCAGAAAGAAATCGACACCTGGATGGGGATAAACGTCTTAAAACAGTTGGCTGAATGGGCCGAATGGATACAAACCAGGGAAAGAGAGAAAGATAAAAAAAATATGGTGACCCCTTTTAAGGTAGTCGCTCCTCCTCCCTCATGTTTAGTCATATTACCTATGAAATATTATGACGTTTGTTCCATTAGGTTGGTGATTTTAAAACCTTGCGCCCCATTTCTTTGTCAAATAAAGACCTTTCCAGCCATTTAGCTGTTGATTTTTATTATTACTATTTATGACATTAATTAATAATAATAATAATAATAATAATAATAATAATAATAATAATAATAATAATGTGTGTGGTTAATTAGGCAAATGGACGATTGGGTCTTGACCCTTTGCTTCAACTCAATCAACAAATCAACCAATGTTTCTCACTACGATACCGAAATGTATCAACGTATGCATTGTATTTCAAAGTATTATCCAACTCAAAACACATTCACCAACTCTGCAATGCGCTGCGTCACCCAGTTTTTAATTTAACTCAAAGCACTAATGGTCAGTCATATGTCTACTCAACACACGTTATATAATTTACTAAACACATTCGTAAATAACAACTCACTGTTTGCATATCTTTAAAAACATCATTACTACGTTAAATACATGTAAAACACTCTTCATTCCAGCTTATATACTTTACGTCAATAAATATCTCGCTTTTCTAATCTATCACAATAGCAGAGTTACTTAATAACATGCTAATATTTATTCATGAATACAAAGCTCTCTTTCCAATCCACTTCACTTCACTTCAGGGCTGTTCTCGGGCAGCATGGTGCGAGGGAATGTATTATAACTGTTAGTAGTTGACTGTATTAGGCTTTATTTTACATTATAGCTAAATTAAATGATCTTACTGTCACAACACTTCACTGCAACTTTACTTTACCTCTCAATTTTCTACTTAGTTTCTGCCTGCCAGACTAGTATAATAGAGGTAGGGTTTAACGCACTGCTGGTGAGGACACAAGGATAGGTTAGTACATGTATGACTACAAACTGTTTTATAGGAATAGATCTACGTTCATGTGTGTCTACCTGTCTACACTAAAGTAAACACACGCCTCTATGCACAAAACAAACATATACCCCCTCCCTCCCCCCACACACACACCCACACCTACACCCACCCACCCACACACACACCCACATTCCAGAGATCATATTAACTACCAACACAGCTATTTGGTCCACTGGCAGTAGTTTTCCGCCGTCATGTAAACCACTCACTACCAGCACCCCAAACTTTCACGCCTAGGTTGAGCAATATGTTTGTGTTTTGGTACTTAAATACACCTGTTTATACGTGTGTCTGTGTTTGTGTACGTCAGTGAGTGTGTGTGGACGTTTGTGTTATAAGGGGGGTCACCTGTTTATACGTGTGTCTGTGTTTGTGTACGTCAGTGAGTGTGTGTGGACGTTTGTGTTATAAGGGGGCTCACCTGTTTATACGTGTGTCTGTGTTTGTGTACGTCAGTGAGTGTGTGTGGACGTTTGTGTTATAAGGGGGGTCACCTGTTTATACGTGTGTCTGTGTTTGTGTACGTCAGTGAGTGTGTGTGGACGTTTGTGTTATAAGGGGGTCACCTGTTTATACGTGTGTCTGTGTTTGTGTACGTCAGTGAGTGTGTGTGGACGTTTGTGTTATAAGGGGGGTCACTGTTTGGGTTATAAGGGGATCACCGTTTATTTCTTATCTTTCTCTCCTTTTCTCTCTTTCTCTGGCTTGTATCCATTCGGCCCCATTGAGCCAACTGTTTTAAGACGTTTATCCCCATCCAGGTGTCGATATCTTCCTGGCGAGCGATAGCGATCCAGCATTATATGGAGAAATCCGGCTTGGAGAAATTTTTCTATCGAAAAATTTACAAATTTAGCTTGCTGTCAAAACTAAAAATATATATATATGCTGGCTCGCTACCGCTCGCCAGGAAACTATTGACAGCTGGATGGGGGTAAACGTTAAAACAGTAGGCTGAATGGGGCCAAATGAATACAAACCAAAGAGAGAGGGAAAGAAAGAGAAAGAAAGCGAGGTGGGCTCCCTTAATGCATGGATGTTAATTTGTGTTTGTGGCTGTCAGTGTGTGTGTGTATGTGTGTGTGTGTGTGTGTGTGTGTGTGTGTGTGTGTGTGTGTGTGTGTGTGTGTGTGTGTGTGTGTGTGTGTGTGTGTGTGTGTGTGTGTATGTGTATGGCGTGCTTCCCTGCCTGCTCGTGTGGTGTTAGTGCCTGGACCACACCACCACACCTCTGAACAATGGTGGGAGATCCAGGCCTGATACTCAATGATCATGCAACAGAACTGATGCATGACAGGTCGGCCATATTGAGTGCATAATGGTGGCGGAGGAGGAGGAGGAGGCCATTTTGGTGATTGTTGTGGTGATTGTTACGGTGAAGGTGAGTGATTATAACCAGGAAAATATTATATAGTATGTGATTATAATTATATTATATAGTATGTGATTATAATTATATTATATAGTATGTGATTATAATTATATTGAGTGACATATGATTATCTTCAGCGTTTATTGTGGTGATTGTTATGGTGATCACGAGTGATTATAACCAGGACAATAGTATATCGTATGTGGTTATATTGCCAGGAGTATATTATTTAGCATGTAATTATATACTGAGTGACTTATAATTATCTTCAGTGTTAATTGTGGTGATTGTTGTGGTGATTGTTATGGTGATGGTGTGTGATTATTGCCTGGAGTGTATTATATAGTACGGTACGTGATTATATACTTAGTGACATATGATTATCTTCAGTGTTTATTTTGGTGATGGTGAGTGATTATAACCAGGAAATTATTATATAGTATGTTATTTTATACTTAGTGACATATGATTGTGTTCAGTGTATAGTTTGGTGATTGTTATAGTGATGGTGAGTGATTATTGCCTGGAGTATATCATATAGTATGTGATCATATACTGAGCGACACTTCTGGGACCCCAAATATACCTCCTACAAATTATTATAAACATTTAACTATTCTGACCGGGATGGATATTGCCTGTTTAACCCTTTGAGTACCAGCGACGCGTTTTGCATTTTGTTCTGGTTTCATTGAGACGATATGATGCAGCTTAGGAAGGATCTGTGGTGGTTAAAGGGTTGGGTGAGATAGTTTGAAGCCTTATTATTGCTAGAGGTCCATCTTAAGCTGAATTAAATCATCTAATTGTTGCTAGAATATGATTAAAAGGATTTCCCTGATATTGAACGGGTTAAGGATTTGGAACATACTGTATGTTATGGTGAAACCAAGGTTAAGAGATACAACGTTGTATTTTTGTATCTCTTAACCTTGGGTGAAACGTGGTTCTATTTACATGGCATACGTCTCCACGGATATGCGCACATGACTGACATTCGTGTTCCTCTTAGCATCCTCAATGAGAGAGAGAGAGAGAGAGAGAGAGAGAGAGAGAGAGAGAGAGAGATAGAGAGAGAGAGAGAGGGGGGGGGGAAGGTAAGGTAAAGTGAAGGTATTATAAGGTGAATGGTGACCCTTATTTGAGATGGGGTACACCCATGGAGTGTATTAACATTAGCCTCTCTCTCTCTCTCTCTCTCTCTCTCTCTCTCTGTTTGTATTTGTGTTATGATCATCTCCTATACTTTGAGCCCAACCCCCCGCGCATCCCACTGCCCAGGATCAGTGACCTAACTAACTAAAGCCGGTATCACACGAGCGCTTTTTCACTCAACATTTATCCTCAACACTGGTCTGGCAGCTTATGAGGTCAACATTTACAATATGTCGGTCACCTAAATTCATCTACCAACAGCCTAGTTTCCGATACCAGTGCAAAATAGTCCAGAAATGTTGCCAGAAAATTTTGATCATCGAATGTTGACTATAAAAGCTCTCGTGTGATACCGGCTTAACACTACACAGTGAAGCGCAATGAGTCACACCCACACACCTACACACCCGCACACATCTCCCCGCACCCCCTCAGACCTCCTCTCAAGCTAGATTTGTAGATTTTTCGGTAAATAATATCCCGGTCAAAGACTGATTTCTCCAAATTTGTAGGCCCGATCACTATCGCTCGCCAGTAAAAATCGAAACCTGAATGGGGTGAAACGTTATATAATTGCCAAACTAATGGGATGAAATGTCTTATAATCGCCATTTTATAGAGGCGAAATGTGGGCTTAAAATAAGATCCCCTTCTGATTACACCCATACACCACCATTTAATAATATTATTATGCTGCCAATATTGTTCTCTTGTATTATAGAGATCTTACCACAGTCAGAGATCACAGGACCTTGTAGGCCTACCGTAGCACTAATTGGAACACGGCCCGTTCAATGCAATGGCGGTATTGGCAAGATTTGTATGTATTTGTTGATACACTTATTTATTTACCATATATTTTAGGGTCCTCCCAAGACCTCCATCAAGCTAAAAGGATACCAAACAAAAAACACTACCTTTCCAGATACATTTGTGCATTTTTCGGTAGAACATTGCCTCGGCCAAAGGCTGGTTCCTCTTAAATTGAAGGCTCGCTATCGCTCGCCAGGAAATAATCGATATTTATATGGCACAAAAGAATTATAATAAACAAACTATTCGGACGAATCTCTTAAAATTTCAAAACTAATGGGGTTAACATGAGAGAGAGAAGGACGTTCATATTTAGGTTATTTTTTCGTTGATTTAAGGTTTTAAATGCTATTGTTGGCTAAGTTAGGTAAGGTAAGTTAAGCTAGGTTAGTAGGTTAGGTAAGGTAAACTAGGTTAGATTAGCTTAGGTAAGGTAAGGTAGGTTAGATTAGGTTAGGTAAGGTAAGGTAGGTTAGATTAGGTTAAGTAAGCTAGGTTAGGTTAGGTAAGGAAGGTTAGTTTAGCTAGGTTAGGTTAGGTAGGCTAGGTTAGGTAACCTAGGTTAGATTAGGTTAGGTATGGTAAGCTAGGTTAGATTAGGTTAGGTAAGGAAGGTTAGGTTAGATTAGGTTAGGTAAGGAAGGTTAGGTTAGGTTAGTTTAGGTAAGTTATGTTAGATTAGGTAGGTTAGATTAGGTTAGGTAAAGTAAGCTAGGTAAGGTTATGGAGGTTAAGTTACCGGCACCTAAACACTGAGTGGTTTCCAAACGAAATTAATATACAATTAGTTATAATTACATTCAATACCATGGACAAACACGTACGGTAGGCCGTAGGCGGACCCGTAAACACGTACGGTAGGCCGTAGGCGGACCCGTAAACACGTACGGTAGGCCGTAGGCGGACCCGTAAACATTGATATCGAACAGAAATACAATACTAATAATATAGATTGCTGATGGATAGAAAGTATGATTAATTTGGATTTATGCATTCATAGTTGTACTACGACCGTATTTATGCATTCATAGTTGTACTACGACCGTATTTATGCATTCATAGTTGTACTACGACCGTATTTATGCATTCATAGTTGTACTACGACCGTATTTATGCATTCATAGTTGTACTACGACCGTATTTATGCATTCATAGTTGTACTACGACCGTATTTATGCATTCATAGTTGTACTACGACCGTATTTATGCATTCATAGTTGTACTACGACCGTATTTATGCATTCATAGTTGTACTACGACCGTATTTATGCATTCATAGTTGTACTACGACCGTATTTATGCATTCATAGTTGTACTACGACCGTATTTATGCATTCATAGTTGTACTACGACCGTATTTATGCATTCATAGTTGTACTACGACCGTATTTATGCATTCATAGTTGTACTACGACCGTATTTATGCATTCATAGTTGTACTACGACCGTATTTATGCATTCATAGTTGTACTACGACCATATTTATGCATTCATAGTTGTACTACGACCGTATTTATGCATTCATGGTTGTACTACGACCGTATTTATGCATTCATAGTTGTACTACGACCGTATTTATGCATTCATAGTTGTACTACGACCGTATTTATGCATTCATAGTTGTACTACGACCGTATTTATGCATTCATAGTTGTACTACGACCGTATTTTAGCTGGTAATTCTGCTTAAGGGGGTGACCTGCTTTTTGTTATTTCTGTCCTTTCTCTCTTTCTCTGGCTTGTATCCATTCGGCCCCATTCAGCCAACTATTTTAAGACGTTTATCCCCATCTAGGTGTCGATTTCTTCCTGGCGAGCGATAGCGAGTCAGCATTATATGAAGACATCCGGCTTCGCCGGAGAAATTTTTCTATCGAAAAATGTACAAATTTAGCCTGCTGTCAAACAAAAATAAAAAATATGGTGGCTCGCTACCGCTCACCAGTAACAAACTGGTTGGCTCGGACGGTTGCCAGATCTCATCCAGGGAAAGTAAGAGTGTGTGTGTGTGTTTGTGCGTGTGCAAGTGAGTGGAACTTTGCATGTGTGAGTTTGTGCGTGCTGCTTTGGGTGTGAGTGACTCTGTTTGAGAGCTTTTGTACTTGTTTGTGAATTAGCTTGCGTGTGTGTGTGTGAGTGTGTTTTGTGTATGTTTATGTATGTGTGTGTGTGTATGTGTTTGTGTGTGTGTGTGTGCGCATGTATGTGTGTGTGTGAGAGAGAGAGAGAGAGAGAGAGAGAGAGAGAGTTAGTGTTCGTTCACCTGCTTGTGTGTGTTTACGTATGAGCGAGTTTCTGTGTGTATGCATATTTCATAATTATGTGAATAGGACCAGGTGTGTGTGTGTGTGTCTTCTTGTGTGTGTGTGTGTGTGTGAGTGTGTGTGTTACTTGTACAGTCACATACAATACACCCATAGTACCGTACGGTGGATGACCAACCCTGTACATTACATTACATTCTGGACCACTTAAGGGAGGTCACCTGATTTTGTTCTCTCCTTTTCTCTCTTTCGCTGGCTTTTATCCATTCGGCCCCATTCAGCCAACTCTTTTAAGACGTTTATCCCCATCTAGGTGTCGATTTCTTCCTGGCGAGCGATAGCGAGCCAGCATTATATGAAGAAATCAGGCTTCACCGGAGACATTTTTCTATCGAAAAATGTACAAATTTAGCCTGCTGTCAAACAAAACTAAAACATATGCTGGCTCGCTACCGCTCACCAGTACAAAATTGACACCTGGATGGGGATAAACGTCTTAAAACAGTAGGCTGAATGGGGCCAAATGGATACAAGCCAGAGAAAGATAGAAAAGGACAGAACAAAAACAGGTCACCCCCCTTAACCACGGGATAGCTAATTATACAATACCCTATCCTACAGTAACTAGTTGGCGGGGTACAGTTGACAACAAGGTATTCTAGACAAGTTTGTTGAGGCACCATGTTGATACACTGGCCAACCTCTTTGACAAACTGCTTGAGTCACAGAGATCAAATTACCTTGTTCATTTGTTAACGCTCACCGCCTTGTACTGATCATCAGGAGATTAGCAATCATTCTAAGCCACAACTGTGTGTATATATATAGATAGAGAGAGAGAGAGAGAGAGAGAGAGAGAGAGAGAGAGAGAGAGAGAGAGAGAGAGAGAGAGAGAGAGAGAGAGAGAGAGAGAGAGAGAGAGAGAGAGAGCGATTTGTGATAGTGGTTGTCTAGTATTGTGAAGGTTGTTAGATAAGTGGATGATATAATACAACTATTACTGGTTGTATAACTGGTGTTAACATTACCGTTGGTAAGGCAGGTCCGTTAGTAAGACGGTGTTGGCTCGGACGGTTGCCAGATCTCATCCAGGGAAAGTAAAGTGTGTGTGTGTGTGTGTTTGTGCGTGTGCAAGTGAGTGGAACTTTGCATGCGTGAGTTTGTGCGTGCTGCTTTGGGTGTGAGTGACTCTGTTTGAGAGCTTTTGTACATGTTTGTGAATTAGCTTGCGTGTGTGTGTGTGAGAAAAAGAGAGAGAGAGAGAAAGACAGTTAGTGTTCGTTCACCTGCTTGTGTATGTTTACGTATGAGCGAGTTTCTGTGTGTATGCATATTTCATAATTATGTGAATAGGACCAGGTGTGTATGTGTGTGTGTGTATGTGTGTGTGTGTGCGTGTATGTATTTGTGTGTGTGTCAGCTCTCACTTCTTGTACAGTCACACACAATACACCCATAGTACCGTACAGTGGATAACCAACCCTGTACACTACATTCTGGACCACTTAAGGGGGGTCACCTGTTTTTGTTCTCTCCTTTTCTCTCTTTCTCTGGCTTTTATCCATTCGGCACCATTCAGTCTACTGTTTTAAGACGTTTTCCCCATCCAGGTGTCGATTTTTTCCTGGCGAGCGGTAGCGAGCCAGCATATTAAACTTTTGTTTTTTGACAGCAGGCTAATTTGTAAATTTTTCGATAGAAAAATTTCTCCGGCGAAGCCGAATTTCTTCATATATTGCTGGCTCGCTATCGCTCGCCAGGAAGAAATCGGATAAACGTCTTAAAACAGTAGGCTGAATGGGGCCGAATGGATACAAGCCAGAGTAGGCCTAAGAGAGAAAAGGAGAGAAACAAAAGCAGGTCACCCCTCCTTAAGCTCTCCTACACTGTATATATTTAGAGTTCAACTACTACCACAACACAAGTGGTTACATACATTAGTTCAACTACTACCACAACACAAGTGGTTACATACATTAGTTCAACTACTACCACAACACAAGTGGTTACATACATTAGTTCAACTACTACCACAACACAAGTGGTTACATACATTAGTTCAACTACTACCACAACACAAGTGGTTACATACATTAGTTCAACTACTACCACAACACAAGTGGTTACATACATTAGTAATATTCGTGCTTAGTGTTCAAAACAGGATATATACCGGTAACTGATTTAACACACTTTATGTTTACATATTTGTCTACAGTTAAAAATAAATTACAGTGTATATATATTTAGATTAATATTATCATGCGTGATGTCTTTGTTTGAATTGGGAACGAAAATAATAGTAATTATAATTATTGAACTATTTACCATTAAAATACCTATGTGTCCTTTTTTTCCGTGTGGATAAAGGAGACAAAAAGTAGATTGCCTGTGACGAGTATCTCCCCAAAAGCCAAACGAATGACAGAGCCAAATTCAAGCGACATTGGAGTAGTGCCTCTACACACGAAATATAAAGCAGTTTAAGTCATAGGATGAAGGAGAGATTGATCAAGGGGGAGAGTTCCAGAGTTCACTTGTTGAACAGAAGAAAGACTGAGAAACTATGCCAATTCTTGGGTTGGAGAGCTGGACAGAATAGAAGTGGGACTCTGTTGAAAGGCTGTTTTAGCAAGAGTGGCAATATAATCTTGCCAAGAAAGGTCGGAAAGGTTGATTTATGTATTGTTGAAGAGTAATTGATAGTCTGCGGAAGATTGTGACGGGTAGAGAGAGGGATTAATTGGTTCTTGGAGATGTTGAAGATGTCTGCCCCATTCATAAATAATTGATAGATCAGAAGATAGGGGTGCCATGGCCATGTTATGTAAGTTTTGGATTGATTGCATGCTGGGTTTTTGTGAAAAACTAGTTGAATAGTGTAAGGTAGAGTCATCAGCATATGCGTGGATAGGACTAAAAGTACAGTTGAGATAATTAATGAATATTAGAAAGAGAACTGGAGATAGGGCAGAACCCTGAGGAATACCGGAGTTGATAGGTTGAGGAAGTGAGCGATGGCCGTCTACAACTGCAGCTATGGTACGGTCTGGAAGGAAATTAGAGACAAAGGCAAAGATGGAGGGATAGAAACCGAAGGAGGGTAGTTTGGAAATTAGAGATTTGTGCCAGACTCTATTGAAGGCTTTTGCTATGTCTAGCGCCTGTCTATTTGCCCTGCAAATTTCTATCAAATCAGGCAATATCATATTTTCATTTACACTACAAAATATGTGTGTTTGTGCTCTCTATACCGATTATGTGTAGTAGTTTACATACAGGTTGTTATTAGTTAATTGCATACCTGTTTTATAGTGAAGGTTTGTATTCCAAGGAATGTTTGCTTGTCATTATAATCATAAGTTTTGTGTCTCTTGTTCCTAACGATATCATGGTATGAAATAATGACGTGTATTTGTTGTGCTTACTATAATTTTGTTAACAATATTTTCTGCTTAGCTTCTAAAAATCAATTTTAGTGCGGAAGCGAATGACGTCTCATCTGCAGTACTAAGCTGGTAGTAGTGTTATTAATGAGCATGTGATGGTTGTGGTTGTGTGGTAATAGTGTTATTGGTGGTTATGTGGTAGTATAAGTAGTCGTGTGGTAGTGGTTAGTAGTAGTAGTAATAGTTATGGTGGTAAGGTAAGAGTAGTAGCAATAACAGCAGTAGTAGGCAGTAACAGCAGTAGTAGCAATAACAGCAGTAGTAGGCAGTAACAGCAGTAGTAGGCAGTCAGCAGTTGGGTGGATCATGAACCCTTTCACAAATGCATCACCTTGACACAGCTATAGCCACCACCACCCTCCACCACCACCACCAGCCACTAACTGCACATGGCCCTACCAGACACACACACACACATACGTACACAGCTATAGCCACCCCCACCACCAGCTGCACATGGGCCCACAAGACATACACACACACACGCGTACACAGCTATAGTCAGCCACCAGCAAGTCGCACATGGCTCTACCAGACACACACAGATATACACACCAACCAGCCGAACATGACCCCACCAAACACGCACACATATGTACAAATACATCCAAACACACAAACACGTGCACACGCTGGCACGTATACACACAAGTAATTTTCTGTGCTCGTCAAAACACACACACACACACACACACAGGTAATTATTTATGCACGTCACTGCACCATAACAAATACAGTACAGGTACAGTCGCGCTAATAAGTGAGATCTCGGCACCAATTATGTTTTGATCAATAATTGGTATCTGCAATATTTACACATCATTTCTCCGATTTGAGTGAGATATACAAACATGTTCCTGCACTTACCCGCCCTATTCAACATCTGACAGACATTAATACAGCACACAGCGAGCCAAACGTAATGACAGCTGAGACATGACTGATTAGCGCCACCGTACAGGCAATACTCAAAGTTCGTGTACTTATTTCCTCTGTACTTACGTTAGCACATATATTATAGCGGAAGTTATTTATAAATATAATTAAATATTTAGGTTAAATAATACATCTATCTATCTATCTATCTATCTATTTACTCAGGCCCAACACCCCACGTTTCCTATTTTTTTCTTTTCTTTTTCCCTTTTTTTTTCTTTTTTTTGGGGGGTGGCCGACTCAAGACAGAGCAAGAACGGGGAAAACACAAAACACAACATAAAACAAGGAACACACACAGACAAAACACATATGTTTGTATAATTAATATATATATACAATATCACTGAAGAACGGTTTTCATTGATTTACTGTATATCCCATTCAGTACGGTACCGGTGACGTACTTTGCATTATATTCTGGCAACTATTAGACGATGTTATTCAGTTATAATAGAGGGCCTCCAGCAATTTCAGGCTTCGGACTAATTCACTTAAGGGGAGGCAGACCGTTAGTTTGGTCTATTAATTCATTTATTCATATATATATATATTTTTTTTTTAGTTTCCTCCCTAGACCCCCCTTCAAGATAAATTTGTACATTTTTCGGTAGAAAAAATTCCCGGCCGAAGGCCGGTTCGGTTCCTCTTAAAATTGCAGGCTCGCTATCGCTCGCCAGGAAAAAATCGACACCTAAATGGCACGAAAGGTCTTAAAATTGACAAGGAACTAGGGCGAAAGGTGTTAAAATCGCCAAACTAATGGGCCGAACGTCTTATAATCTCAAAACTAGTGGGGCTAAACAAAAGGGAGAAGGAGGTCCAGAAAAACGGTCTTCCTCCCCTTAACCAAAATCGTCTAAATATAGATAGACTATACCATAGCACACGTAGCCGGTTCTCAAAGGGATATTGATACTTAGATAATTATATGACTGGTGGAAGATTTATAATGAGTAACTGTAAACACACCTAATGATATGCACGTACAGTCGCGCTAATAAGTTTTGTTCCTCGTCGTGATCTTATGTATGAAAGTAAAATGATATATATATATATTTTTTTCTTCAATACCAGTTGACTGATCAGATGAGTTTATTAATCACTGCACAACAAACTACACCCGTACTTCAATCATGCACATTATATTTCCTTGTAAAAGATCACGGAGAGGAACAGGACTTATGTGGGTTCAACTGTACATCCTAGAACACGGCAAGTAAATACGTCGGTCTCTACTCGGTTTCATTTCATCTGACGGTAAATTACAATGTTCTTATATGAATTACTCAACTAATACGAACAACTGAAAATGAAGTATGGAGATAATTATGAACACTTGGTATGTATAGGATGCAGGAGTACAATAGTTAAATATAGTTCCAATAATTATCCAGAAAATAGTTGGTAAGAGGGATTCAATTTGGCGTCAGATGAAATTAAACCGAATATAGTCATCATGTATGTTGAGCACCTCCTACAGTTCCGATGACATGATACAACATACTATTATTAATGTAACCTGGGACGGACAAGAGGTGTGAATGAGGAACAGTTTAAGGGGGAGGTAATCGCTTTTTATGGACCCCCTTCTCCCTTATTTTTTAGCATATTAGTTTTGAGATTCTAAGACGTTCGTTCCGTTAGTTTGGCGATTTTGATACTTCTTTCGCCTAATTTGTTTGTCAATATTAAGATCTTTCGTGCCAAATAAGTGTCGATTTTTTTCCTGGCGAGCGATAGCGATCCTGTAGTTTTAGAAGGAACCGGCCTTCGGCCTGGACATGTTTCTACCGAAAAATGTACACATTTATTTTGAAAGGGGATCTAGGGGGTGTTTTATTTAAACTTGATGGAGATCTAGCGACGAAACTTATAATATATAAATAAATACATTTATAGACCAAACAACAAGCACTACGGTACCCCCTTAATGCCCTCATAGGTTTGTATATAGTTTGAAGATGGACATTGGAGTTAACCCTCAACCCTATTTGGTCCAAGGGGAGCTTTTTGGACCTCACTTGTTCGTTTGGAATTTTTAAGACGTTTCACCCCCTGAATGGACTCGGCTTTCGTTTGCCACCCTGATTTTAACCTATCACTTCTTATACATACGACATTCGGTACTCTCTTCATTCTTTCCATCGGATAACGCCACCAACTTGTCTTATATTTTACCAACCTTTTGTCGATATTATTCAGTTATAATGTAAAACTTGCAAAACAAACCAACCAAAACAGGGACGACCCAATATAAAGACAAAAGATACTTAGACAGAACAATATTTAAGACAACAGATACTTAGACAGAACAATATTTAAGACAACAGATACTTAGACAAAAGATACTTAGACAGAACAATATTTAAGACAACAGATACTTAGACAGAACAATATTTAAGACAACAGATACTTAGACAGAACAATATTTAAGACAACAGATACTTAGACAGAACAATATTTAAGACAACAGATACTTAGACAGAACAATATTTAAGACAACAGATACTTAGACAGAACAATATTTAAGACAACAGATACTTAGACAGAACAATATTTAAGACAACAGATACTTAGACAGAATAATATTTAAGACAACAGATATCTTAGACAGAGCAAGTCAGAAGTAGCCGGTACCACACGAGCACTTTTTCCCTGGACATGTATCGTGGTAATTGGTCTGGCAGCATACGAAGGGGGTAGTGGCTGGGTCTTTTTCTTCTATTTATTCAGTTATTCATATAATTTTTAGTTTCCTTATAACCTCTTCACCACCATGACGTAATTTTCATCATATTCTGGTTACCTTTAGACGATTTTCTTTAGTATATAATCTACCTCTACGACTCAGATGGGTAAAAACTATCTCAATCAACCCTCTTAATAACATAGGTTTTTCTTATCTACACAAAATCGTCAAATTTTAGCCAGAATCAAAGGTAAAACAGCGTAGTGGTGCTGAAGGGGTTAAGGGGATAGTGGCTTTTGGTCTATTTATTCAGTTATTCATATAAATTTTAGTTTCCTCGCTAGACCTCCATCAAGCTTAAAAAACACCCTCTAGATAAATTTGTAAATTTTTCGGTAGAAAAATGTTCCGGCCGAAGGCCGATTCCTCTTAAAATTACAGGTTCGCTATCGCTCGCCAGGGAAACATCGACACCTAAATGGCACGAAAGGTCTTAAAATTGACAACGAAATAGGGAGAAAGGTGTTCAAATCGTCAAACTAATGGGCCGAACGTCTTAATATCTCAAAAACTAATGGGGCTAAACACGAGGGAGAAAATGGTTCAGAAAACCGGCCCATCTGACCTTAAGTCAACTTTTAGCATACTGGCATCGTCTAAAACTATATATATCCTCAGTCTAGTGTCCGAAACTAGTGTGGCAAAACGGGATCATTATTATTAACTATGAGTGGAATGAATACGAGACAGAATATAGGAAAATTGACATGAAGTAGTATTTTCTTTGCCATTCTATCACTTTCTAGGACATATAGATAGAATATATGAACATTTACATTATAGATAGAATATAGGAACATTAACATGAAGTAGCATTGTTTTGGCCATTCTATCACTGCCAAAGACATATAGATATAATATAGGAACATTAACATGAAGTAGCATTGTTTTGGCCATTCTATCACTGCCAAAGACATATAGATATAATATAGGAACATTAACATGAAGTAGCATTGTTTTGGCCATTCTATCACTGCCAAAGACATATAGATAGAATATAGGAACATTAACATGAAGTAGCATTGTTTTGGCCATTCTATCACTGCCAAAGACATATAGATAGAATATAGGAACATTAACATGAAGTAGCATTGTTTTGGCCATTCTATCACTGCCAAAGACATATAGATAGAATATAGGAACATTAACATGAAGTAGCATTGTGTTGGCCATTCTATCACTGCCAAGGACATATACAGTAGATAGGCGATAGTTTAGCGATTTCAAAATCTTTCGTCACATTTCTTTGTCATTATTAAGACTTTTCGTGTAATATAGGTGTCGAATTTTTCCTGGCGAGCGATAGCGAGCCTGTCATTTAAGAGGAACTGGCCTTCGGCTAGGAATTTTTTCTATCGAAAAATTTACAAATTTATTTTGAAGGGCTTTTTTTTTTTTTTTTTTTTTTTATGGAGGTCTAGAAGGAAACTAAAAATATGATAACAAATATATATATATAAATATATATATATAAATAATATAAATATGAATATTATACATACCGGGTATATAAATACATAAATAGTATAAATATATATATATATATAAACAATGATGTGTACACAATAACTCGTAGAATGCCTCAGAACTGGTATTCACGGTAGGAACAGGAATTTGAACACGTATAAAGAGTTGATTTATTTGTTAGACCATTTTTTAACCCCTGCAGGCTTGGAACTATCTCGTTGAACCCTTTTTACTACCACAGATCCTTCTTAAACTGCACAAATTCGTCTTATAGCTAGAGTAGAATATACAAGACGTCGCCGGTACAGAAGGGGTTAATAATACGTATAACAGATATACTATAAATGCCGACCTGTCATGTCCGATTATTATTAGGCTACACACGGACGTACAGTCGTGGCCACAAGTTCTTCAACTTCGGCGAATGTCAATTTTGTGTTAGCTGCCTTGATGGTGTAATGGTTAGAGTGTTAAATATCTGTATTTGGTAGCCCAGGTTCGAATCCCGGTAGATCACTTGCTTGCATTATTATTATTATTATTTTTTTTTTTTTTTTTTTTTTTTTTCTATATTCCAACTTACTTCCTCTCGGGCATAGGCTCAGAACCTTAACATTCACCGCTTTACAATGAACAGTGAAGCCCGTGAGGTCTTGTTCCAGTCTAGGGAGTGAGACATGTGAAGCACGTAGAGTACAACGAGCACCTGCCATCTTGCCTTCACATGAGGCACGGTGCTCACTCATGGCCCGAAACGACCCCATCTCTGAAGCCACCTCGTCCCCGTGCTTCACTCTCTGACCCCCTACACTCGGACTCTCACACTTACACACACACAACGCCACCTGTTGAGCAGACAACTCACCAGGCATTGCACCCCTATAGCATATTTTGAATATGGGAATATTCATACAGTGCTATTTAATCAGGGAACAATGAGGGTATTTTATTGACGTTTCGGTGGGCTTGTGGTAATGCACTGATACCAGGTACAGCACAAATTCCATCCCAATAATATCTTCCCATTGATACATCGGGATTTGAACCCGGGACCTTTGGATTACCAGGCCAGTGGCAAGACCACTCCACCACACCTTCCCTGGGAGGTGTTTGGTGTTGGAATTAAATTAATACAAATAGAATATAGGGGTCACAATTTCTGGCCTAATTATAATGAACGAACAAGAGTATTTCTTATTCTATTTGTGTTAATCTCTGACCGTTTTGGTGGGGTCAGTACTCAAGGTATTAGTGAGTTGGGCCTATAATTGGGCCTAGTAATTGGGGTTGGGTGTGACAGGGATCTGCCTTGTATGGGCCGATCGGCTTTTTGCAGACTCCCATTTTCTTATGTTCTTATGTTATTTATTTATATATTTTGTCATTCATTTATTTATGTACGGTATATATATTTATGACGTGGAAGCAATGTTAAGTTACTGCCACTTTTCTAGAATTGTCGTCGAACTTCTGATCTCGAGTGTACAGGAATTTCTGGATGGTCAATAACAATACATTAAAGAACTGCTGGTCACTTAACACTGTCTGCTTCGACACGTCTTGGGGGTTATTATGAGAGTGAGTTGAACTATTATTGAGGAATTTGCTTTTTACCGTTCTTGAGCAATGTATTTTAGTTTGTCTCCTAGGCTAACCAAAACGCCTACCCACACTTCCTTCAAACTAAGATACACCCATCCACACCTCCTTCCAGCTAATTGTGTGCATTCTTTGATAACAAAAATAAATAAATAAATAATATGTCTTGAATGAAGGTAGATTTCTTTCAAGTTACAGATCCCCACCCCACCCTCCAGAAAATGACACCAAAATGGAGAGAAGCGTCTTTTTATCGCCAAACTAACGGGGTGAAACTTCTTAAAATCTCCAAACTCATGGAGTGAAACAGGGGAGATTAAAACAATGATCACCATCGAACCAAATAGGGTTAAGATCAAATTATCGGAATTGACTCATTATTAAGGTAAGATTTTCACTTGAGGTATTTTTTTCTGGTCCCCCTTCTCTCTCGTGTGTAGCCCTTTTAGTTTTGTGATTTTAAGACGTTTGCCCCATTAGATTGGCGATTTTACGACCATTCGCCCCAAGACTTTTCGTGCGATTATGGGTCGATGTTTTCCTGGCGAGCCTGCAATATAAGAGGAATCGGCATTCGGCAGAGCAATTTTTGTACCGAAAAATTTACAAATTTATCTTGAAAGGGGATCTTTGGGGTATTGTTTTTAAGCTTGGTGGTAGACTAGGGAGGAAAATAATAAAATAGTAATGAGATAGGCCTAGTATTATTTTTAATTTATTATTTTTTAATTTATTACACAAATGAGCCAATAAAAGCGACCCATCCCCCCTTAATGCTGACGGTGTTGTTTGATATCATTAGAAGGTGTTGCAGTATTCCTGAACGTGACTGTACCGAGGTGGATACAGCATGTGTGTTCTATATTACACACACACAGCATGTGTGTTCTATATTACACACACACACCACAACATTGCACACACACACACACACCACATTACACACACACACACCACTACATTACACACACACACCACTGCATTACACACACACACCACATTACACACACACACCACATTACGCACACACTCACACACGCCACGACATTACATACACACACCATAGCATTGCACATACGTACACAGGACCACATTGCACACACGCACTACTTGGATTACATAATTTATACAAACACATATTTTAACACCTTCACTACACTGTCAAGATGTGTAACACAGTGGGGCACATAAATTGCAAAGGACGGTGTAACTTTAATAACATTACCGGTATACTGTATATTAATAGCCAAAATATATTAATTAATTATAAGCGTCATCGTAGCTATTGTAGTGATGGGGTTAACAGTTGTGATAACATAATAACAGGTATTTTAAGTACACTGTAAAATTAAACACGCCATTGTATCACAAATGGTATTCATAAACAATGTTCTTCAGTTTATATATTTATATTACAACACATAAACAATGTTCTTCAGTTTATATATTTATATTACAACACATACACGATTAGAACACTGTTTATGTGTATTGTTTTTGTTACAATTTAGGGGGAGGTAGTCGCATTTTCTGGACTCCCTTCTGCCTCATGTCAAGCATATAAGTTTTGAGGTTTTAAGACGTGTTTGGCTGTTTTTAGACCTTCCGCCCCATTTTGTTGTCAATATTAAGACCTTTCGTGCCATTTAGCTGTTGATTATTTGCTGGGGAGCCATAGCTCCCGGCCTTCGGTCGGGACCTTTTTCTACCGAAAAATTTACACATTTATCTCAAATGGGAGTCTTGGGGTTGATTTTTTAAGCTTGATGGAGGTCTAGCGAGGAAACTCAAAAATATATTAATACATAGATATAGGCCTATACTGTAGACCATAAACAAGCACTACCCCCATTAAGTGTTCATTTTTACAGTGCACTCAGAATACCTGTTATGCTAACACATATATTAACCCCTTCACTACGACCTATACCATGACGCACTTTTGTAATATATTATGGCTATCATCACAGAATGTTATTGAACTTACACCGTCTTTTGCCATTTATCATTTCACCGTCTTTTGCAATTTATTCTGGCTATAAGTAGAGGATTTTTTTAAGTTTAGAAAAGTCCTGTGGGATTTAGCGGGATAAATGAGAGACTTTCCCCTTTTGATTCCTAGAGGTCCTTCCGAAACTGAGTAGGCTAAAATTTGCTTAGTGGTAACCAGAATAAGATGAAGGTGACATCATCGTACTGAAAGGGTTAACTAGTCTATTCGTTGTAAGTAGGCGAGAAATCATGACCTCTATCCTCTGTAACTCAAAAAGGGCTAGAGCAAATTGGCTGTAAATTTCCACATCTACAGTATTCCTTGCCTGACTCCTCCCAAATGGTAGAACTATTAGCTCGATTGCTCTATAGTCATTTTTGAGTTACAGAGGTTAGAGGTCATGATTTCTCGCCTACTTACCGCGAACAGACTATATATTTTTTTCAGCTACTTTTATCGGGTTCCGGTATTCGCTACTAATTAACCTGTTATTTTGATGGGTTTGAGTTTTTCACTTTTGGATTTAAGGGAGTATCGCTTGTATTTTGGTCTGTATATATTAGTATTAATGTATGTATGAGTTTCCTGGCTAAACCTCCTTCAAGCTTTTAAAAACACCTCCAAGACCCCCTTTAAAAACACCTCCAAGAACCCCTTTAAAAACACCTCCAAGACCCCCTTTAAAAACACCTCCAAGAACCCCTTTAAAAACACCTCCAAGACCCCCTTTAAAAACACCTCCAAGGCCCCCTTTAAAAACACCTCCAAGACCCCCTTTAAAAACACCTCCAAGACCCCCTTTAAAAACACCTCCAAGACCCCCTTTAAAAACACCTCCAAGACCCCCTTTAAAAACACCTCCAAGACCCCCTTTAAAAACACCTCCAAAACCCCCTTTAAAAACACCTCCAAGACCCCCTTTAAAAAACACCTCCAAGACCCCCTTTAAAAACACCTCCAAGACCCCCTTTAAAAACACCTCCAAGGCCCCCTTTAAAAACACCTCCAAGACCCACTTTAAAAACACCTCCAAGACCCCCTTTAAAAACACCTCCAAGACCCCCTTTAAAAACACCCCTTTAAAAACACCTCCAAGAACCCCCTTTAAAAACACCTCCAAGCGCCCCCTTAAAAACACCTCCAAGACCCCCTTTAAAAACACCTCCAAGACCCCCTTTAAAAACACCTCCAACAACCCCTTAAAAACCACCGCCAAGACCCCCTCTAAAACACCTCCAAAACCCCCTTTAAAAACACCTCCAAGACCCCCTTTAAAAACACCTCCAAGACCCCCTTTAAAAACACCTCCAAGACCCCCTTTAAAAACACCTCCAAGACCCCCTTTAAAAACACCTCCAAGACCCCCTTTAAAAACACCTCCAAGACCCCCTTTCAAGATACATTTGTAAAAAATTTGGTAGAAAAATGTCCCGGCCGAAGCTCGACTTCTTCTAAAATTACAGGCTCGCTATCGCTCGCCAGGAAAAAAACGACACCTAAATGGCACGAAAGGTCTCAAAATCGCCAAACTAACGAAACGAACGTCTTAAAATTTCAAAACTAATACGCTACACATGAGGGAGAAGGGGGTCCATAAAAGTGAATACCTGTCCGTTAATATGACTATTCAAAATCATAATCTACAAAATTAATACTACCGCCATAATAGAAGTGAAAATCGTTACGTAATAAACCTTTTCTCGGTATATTTTGTTTTAACTCCGATACAGTGACTCCGATACAGTGACTCCGAGAACATCCGTCACTAGAGTGCTCGTGTGACGTCGGGTAGTGTGCCCTCCTTGGGATACGTCGTGGAGGAGGTGCGACGCCCCCCAGACCCCACTGCACGCTTATACAACGCCCCCCAATACCCCTTGTAAGCTAAAGACAAATCTCCCCTTAGACTCCTCTTCAAGCTAAATTTGTACATTTTTTCGGTGGTAATTTTTTCCAATTTACAGGGCCGTCAATAAACTAATTATCTATATTTTTATTTATGTCACCACAACACCAAACACCTCCATTGAAATTAATGAAAACATATATTATGTGATCCACCGGGATTCGAACCTGGGTTATCACACAGATGTTTAAACACTAACCATTACACCATATATGAAGTTGGCGAAATGTCTTAGATTCGTCAAAGTAATGGGCCAAAACTTTAAATCCTCAAACTAACTCGACTAATCATAAATGTGAAAAAGGCCACCTACTGCTTAGAGGCTTTCATTAATTTAAAAGGCCACCTACTGCTTAGAGGCTTTCATTAATTTAAAAGGCCACCTACTGCTTAGAGGCTTTCATTAATTTAAAAGGCCACCTACTGCTTAGAGGCTTTCATCAATTTAAAAGGCCACCTACTGCTTAGAGGCTTTCATTAATTTAAAAGGCCACCTACTGCTTAGAGGCTTTCATTAATTTAAAAGGCCACCTACTGCTTAGAGGCTTTCATTAATTTAAAAGGCCACCTACTGCTTAGAGGCTTTCATTATTTAAAAGGCCACCTACTGCTTAGAGGCTTTCATTAATTTAAAAGGCCACCTACTGCTTAGAGGCTTTCATTAATTTAAAAGGCCACCTACTGCTTAGAGGCTTTCATTAATTTAAAAGGCCACCTACTGCTTAGAGGCTTTCATTAATTTAAAAGGCCACCTACTGCTTAGAGGCTTTCATTAATTTAAAAGGCCACCTACTGCTTAGAGGCTTTCATTAATTTAAAAGGCCACCTACTGCTTAGAGGCTTTCATTAATTTAAAAGGCCACCTACTGTTTAGAGGCTTTCATTAATTTAAAAGGCCACCTACTGCTTAGAGGCTTTCATTAATTTAAAAGGACACCTACTGCTTAGAGGCTTTCATTAATTTCATTGGAGGTTTTTGGTGTTGTGGTGAAATTAATAAAACATAGAAATACAGTGATATAAGGTGTTGTTGATTTACCTGCTTGTGGAGAATCCAGGGGCGTCCCTTGCAGCAGGTAGGACGCCGAGGAGAAGCAGGTCTTGATGAAAGTATCCATATCGTAGGTGGTGTGTAGATAACCGAACAACAGCAGTAGGGTCAGAACACAACCATTGCAACGACTGGCTAACACATACACACACACACACACACCACTAGAGGAAGGTTAGTGGGATCTGCCTTGGTGTTCGGACATAGGCAAGATACAGGTGATAGTGAGGATAGTGGTAGTAGTGAAAGTGGTGTGGTTGAGGTTGATAGTTTTTACTGCAGAATAGGCGTTAACACGTAAGTATCCACCCCACAAACTCGACTGGTTCCTGAGTGGATTCGAACGTTTCCCACACTACAGGCCAATGTACAGAGCACTCTAACCACTGCACCAGCGAGCCACCCAAGGCACTAGAACACACACGGCACCACACGGGCGGAGCTAGTGAAAGAACTAGACGGAGAGAGAGAGGGAGGTCAACTCAGCCGCTCACTCAAGATCCGCCGGAGCGAAAGTTGGACGTAGACCTCACACCACGGAGCACCGGGGTATACTGACGGGGGAACTAACAGGGCCACGTTTACATACGCTTCCCTCTCTTTCCTTTTTTCTTTATGTATACACGATCCCTCTCCTTCCCTTTTTGTTGCGCTTATTACGATATACACTTGTCTCCTCTTGTCTCCCTTTCTCGGTATACACAGGTAACGCCTTTCTTTCACCCTTTTTATATTTTTACGGAAATACAGTATTTAAATATTGCTTTCTATTCCCTTTACTCTCACGACTCCTCTCCTTCCCTCCTTTCTTTAATTTTAAGTATACATACGCTTCCCTCAATCTTTCTCTACACACTGGACGCATTTATTTTCCTTTCTTGTTACGTTTATATACATTTCCTCTTGTTTGTTTCTCCCTCTACAGTACACTCATGACACCTGTCCTTTCTTTAATAAGTTGTGTCGTCCTTTATGGGCGCTGCAAAAGGGAAGAATTATTTAAAAATACAAGCGTCTGCCCTCCCTATGCACCCCCCCCCCCCATCCCTTTACATTAATATTTTACATATACTTCCCCCCCCCCCCCCCCCTATCGATTTACATATACTCCCCCCCCTATCGATTTTACATATACTTCCCCCCCCTATCGATTTTACATATACTCCCCCCCCCCCCTATCGATTTCTGAGGCCTTACTTCTTCTCTTTTTTCTTTTACATGCACTTTCCTAGTTTTACCTATGTTACCCCCTCTCTCTTTCTCTCTCTCTCCCTCTCTCTCTCTCTCTCTCTTTGTTTTTGTTTTTATATAACTCTTGGAGGAGGTACGAAGCCCCCCAGACACCTTGAAAGCTAAAGAAGAACTCCCCCACCCCGCCCCCTCTTCAAGCTAAATTTGTACATTTATCGATAGAAAAAATGTGGGTAGATAATGTACAGTGGTGGATTGGTAGTTGATGATGAATACTGTAGTTGGTTGTTCTATTGATGAGGCCTGTCTCCCTCCCCTCTCTTTGTTTCGTGTACATTCTTCCCTATCCTTCCCTCTCTTTGTTTCGTGTACATTCTTCCCTATCCTTCCCTCTCTTTCTATTCCACTTTCTCGTTTATCGTTTACATACACTTTCTATTCCCCTCTTTCTCCTTTCCTCTCTCCTTCTCACCTCTCTTTCCTTTTGTCAACTTAACCCTTTGATCACGACCGACCTTTTACTATGCTTCATAATTAAACTTTACATTTAGCTTAGGAAGGACCTGTGAGAGTCAAGATGCTAATTGAGATTGTTTTACCCCTATGATTTTATTCAGTGTGTATTCACCCTTTGAATTCCTGTCGCTAAATTAATGATATTCCCTCTTTTCTTTATCTATTTACCTTACGCTCGGGAATTCAAATAATTATCAGGTCTTGATAATTATCTAGCTTCCCCATCTCTTCCTCCTCGGCCCCAGGCTCCCATGGGATGGAGATATCGATCTAAATGGCATTTTGTATATTCTTTCTTTACTGCAATTGTTTTTCTTATTTCTACCATCAAAGTTAGACGGAGGTTATGTTTTCTTCTCCGTTTGTTTGTTTATCAGTCTGTCTGTATGTATGAACATAATTTTCTTTGTCTAAACAAAATAGCTCACTAGGTGATTAACTAATTTTTACGAAATTTGGTGGGCAAATAAGATATGCGCCAAGGAAGAAGTGATTCAGTTTAGGAGGCGATCCCGATCATACCTAAAGCCAGCGTAGGCGGAGGTATGCACTCTACCGAATACCCCTATACTAAAAATTTGTGTACAATTTTTTTTAATATTATCATTACTTATGCTTTTGTATATAATATATATATATATATATATATATATATATATATATATATATTATATATATATATACTGTATATATTATATTATAAATATATATATATATATATATATATATATATATATATATATATATAGTATATATATATATATGTATATATATATAATATATATATATATATATATATATATATATATATATATATATATATATATATTATATATATATATATATATAATATAATATACCAGTATATATATATATATAGATATTATATATATATATATATATATATAGTATATATAATATATATATATATATTTATATATACTTTATATGATATTATATAGATATATATATATATATATAAATATATTATATATATATATATATATATATATTATATACTGTATATATATATATATATATATATATATACGGTATATATACAGTATCAATACTCATATTATATATATATATATATATATATATATATATATACTGTATATTATAATATATATATATATATATATAATATATATATATCTATCTATATATACATATACATACATATATATATACATATATATATATATATACTGTATATATATATATATATATATATATATATATCTTTATATATCTATATACTGTTATATATATATATATATAATATATATCTATATATAATATAACTGTATATATATACTGTATATATATATATTATTATATATATATATCTATCTATATATATCTATATATATATATATATATATATACTGTATATATATATATATATATATCTCTTATATAATATATATATATATATATATACCGGTATATATATATATATATTACAGTATATTGTATATATTACAGTATATTATTATTTATGTTACCGTTGTTGTGAATGATGTCGTTAACGTCATTATCTGTCTGTCATTATTATTACCGTTATTACTATTGTTGTTGTTGTTGTTAATTAAGGTAACAGACGGATATTACAGTGTATTGCCAGCGATCTATACTTCATAATGGCCCTCTTCCTCAGCCTTAACCCTAGGTGGTCCATGGAAGATCTTTCACAACTTCCATATTTCGCTCAATTAGTATGGAGATTTTAAGACGCTTTACTTCATGGGTTTGGCGATAATAAGACGCTTCACCCCATTTTATCCTAGCAAGCCTGTAACTTAGAGGAAATCATCCTTTGGCTAGGACTTTTTTCTATCGAAAAATGTAAAAATTCAACTTGAAGGGGATCTGGGTGAGTATTTTATAGTTAGAGGAAGTCTGGGAAGGCGGTTTTATCAGCCAAGGGGACAAACTAAAATACATTGCTCGAAAATGGCAAAAGCAAGCAAAATCTTCAATATAAGTACACAAGCTTTGATAATATCCCACACGACGTCGGATCAGGTAGTGTTAATACCCAGCTCTGTGTTATCTATATTATAGGGCTTATTTATCATATTTATCTGATTATCTTTCTCCTCCTCCTCCTCCTCCTCCTCCTCCTCCTTGGCCCTTCTTCTTCTCCTCCTCCTCGTCGTCGGTCCTTTTCCTCCTTCTCCTCCTCCTCCTCCTCCTCCTCCTTCCCCTCCTCCTCCTCCTCCTACTCCCCCTCCTCCTCCTCCTCTTCCTTCCCCTCCTCCTCCTCCTCCTGCCCCTCCTCCTCCTCCTCCTCCTCCTCCTCCCTCCTGCCCCCTCCTGCCCCCCCTCCTCCTCCTCCTCGTCCTCGTCCTCGGTTCTTCTTTCTCCTACTCCCCCTTCTCCGCCTCCTTATCCTCCTCAGCTATTATTCTTTTTCTTCCTATAATTCTGCTTCATTTCGTCATCTTCTTCTTCTTCTTCTTCTTCTTCACCAATATATTATGTGTACAAAACAATTGGCCACTTGCGAGTTTTTGGCTATAAGGAAGTTGGAGCTGTAGACATCGATAGTTAGTGGGTGTACCAACTAAACACGGCTGTAGTGCAAAATCGTTACATTCAACCAATTTAACAACGTTTGTATCGATTATAAACTCACATTATTGTTGCATTCATCATAAAATGCTGGCTAGCTATCGCTCGCCAGGAAAAAATCGACACCTGGATGGGGATAAATGTCTCAAAATAGTTAGCTGAATGGGGCCTAATGGATACAACCAAGAGATATGAAAAAGCAGGTCACCCCCCTTAAGTACTGTAGGATTAAATTATTCGCCTGGTGAACTAAACTGCGTATAGTCTGTGTGTGTTGGCTGAGTCGGTGGTGAACTATAGGGGTGTCTTGTGTATCCTGGTGAGGCTATACATTCCTACACACAACCATATATAACTGCTAGTATATCTCTCTGTATAAAAATGCAGGTGTGCAGTCGTGGTAATGAAGACTTGAACACCATCCTTGATATATTATTATGTTTTTTCCACCAACCAACTTCACCTCTAAACTCAATTAATGAAATCAGCAAATACATGTGGCACTCCAAAGACTCGAACCTAGGATACTCACATCGAAATTCCGCGCACTTATGCATTACGCTATCAAGACAGTTAACATACTTGATCATGAATACCTGCCATTGATATAAACAGCCTTGATCATGTATATCTCAACACCTCCCAATCTTTAAAGCAAGACGGGGAACAGTAACCAAATCCTAAGTCAAAGACAAACTCAAAGTCAAGGTCTTAATTTTTGCTAAAAATATGCATGTTTATATGAAGTTTACTGAAACATAATGAGCTGTGAATACCATAATGTAAAGATTGTGTGTTTATATGAAGTTCACTGAAACCTAATGAGCTGTGAATACCATAATGTAAAGATTGTGTGTTTATATGAAGTTCACTGAAACCTAATGAACTGTGAATACCATAATGTAAAGATTATGTGTTTATATGAAGTTCACTGAAACCTAATAAACTGTGAATACCATAATGTAAAGATTGTGTGTTTATATGAAGTTCACTGACACCTAATGAACTGTGAATACCATAATGTAAAGATTGTGTGTTTATATGAAGTTCACTGAAACCTAATGAGCTGTGAATACCATAATGTAAAGATTGTGTGTTTATATGAAGTTCACTGAAACCTAATGAACTGTGAATACCATAATGTAAAGATTGTGTGTTTATATGAAGTTCACTGAAACCTAATGAGCTGTGAATACCATAACATAAAGATTATGTGTTTATATGAAGTTCACTGAAACCTAATGAACTGTGAATACCATAATGTAAAGATTATGTGTTTATATGAAGTTCACTGAATCCTAATGAACTGTGAATACCATAATGTAAAGATTGTGTGTTTATATGAAGTTCACTGAAACCTAATGAACTGTGAATACCATAATGTAAAGATTGTGTGTTTATATGAAGTTCATTGAAACAATGAACTGTGAATACCATAATACAAAGATTATGTGTTTATATGAAGTTCACTGAAACCTAATGAACTGTGAATACCATAATGTAAAGATTGTATGTTTATATGAAGTTCACTGAAACCTAATGAACTGTGAATACCATAATGTAAAGATTATGTGTTTATATGAAGTTTACTGAAACCTAATGAACTGTGAATACCATAATGTAAAGATTGTGTGTTTATATGAAGTTCACTGAAACCTAATGAACTGTGAATACCATAATGTAAAGATTATGTGTTTATATGAAGTTCACTGAAACCTAATGAACTGTGAATACCATAATGTAAAGATTATGTGTTTATATGAAGTTAACTGAAACCTAATGAACTGTGAATACCATAATGTAAAGATTATGTGTTTATATGAAGTTCACTGAAACCAAATGAACTGTGAATACCATAATGTACAGATTGTGTGTTTATATGAAGTTCACTGAAACCTAATGAACTGTGAATACCATAATGTAAAGATTATGTGTTTATATGAAGTTCACTGAAACCTAATGAACTGTGAATACCATAATGTAAAGATTATGTGTTTATATGAAGTTCACTGAAACCTAATGAACTGTGAATACCATAATGTAAAGATGTGTGTTTATATGAAGTTCACTGAAACCTAATGAACTGTGAATACCATAATGTAAAGATTGTGTGTTTATATGAAGTTCACTGAAACCTAATGAGCTGTGAATACCATAATGTAAAGATTGTGTGTTTATATGAAGTTCACTGAAACCTAATGAACTGTGAATACCATAATGTAAAGATTATGTGTTTATATGAAGTTCACTGAAACCTAATGACTGTGAATACCATAATGTAAAGATATGTGTGTTTATATTGAAGTTCACTGAAACCTATGAACTGTGAATACCATAATGGTAAAGATTGTGTTTATATGAAGTTCACTGAAACCAAATGACTGTGAATACCATAATTGTAAGATTGTGTTTATATGAAGTTCACTGAAACCTAATGAATACATAATTAAGATTATGTGTTTATATGAAGTTCACTGAAACCTAAACTGTGAATACCATAATGTAAAGATGTGTTTATATGAAGTTCACTGAACCTGAACTGTGAATACCATAATGTAAAGATTGTATTGTGTGTTATATGAAGTTCACTGAAACCTAATGAACTGTGAATACCATAATGTAAAGATTGTGTGTTTATATGAAGTTCACTGAAACCTAATGAACTGTGAATACCATAATGTAAAATTGTGTGTTAATATGAAGTTCACTGAAACCTAATGAACTGTGAATACCATAATGTAAAGATTGTGTGTTTATATGAAGTTCACTGAAACCTAATGAACTGTGAATACCATAATGTAAAGATTGTGTGTTTATATGAAGTTCACTGAAACCTAATGAACTGTGAATACCATAATGTAAAGATTATGTGTTTATATGAAGTTCACTGAAACCTAATGAACTGTGAATACCATAATGTAAAGATTGTGTGTTTATATGAAGTTCACTGAAACCTAATGAACTGTGAATACCATAATGTAAAGATTGTGTTTATATGAAGTTCACTGAAACCTAATGAACTGTGAATACCATAATGTAAAGATTATGTGTTTATATGAAGTTCACTGAAACCTAATGAACTGTGAATACCATAATGTAAAGATTATGTGTTTATATGAAGTTCATTGAAACCTAATGAACTGTGAATACCATAATGTAAAGATTATGTGTTTATATGAAGTTCACTGAAACCTAATGAACTGTGAATACCATAATGTAAAGATTGTGTGTTTATATGAAGTTCACTGAAACCTAATGAACTGTGAATACCATAATGTAAAGATTATGTGTTTATATGAAGTTCACTGAAACCTAATGAACTGTGAATACCATAATGTAAAGATTGTGTGTTTATATGAAGTTCACTGAAACCTAATGAACTGTGAATACCATAATGTAAAGATTGTGTTTATATGAAGTTCACTGAAACCTAATGAGCTGTGAATACCATAATGTAAAGATTGTGTGTTTATATGAAGTTCACTGAAACCTAATGACTGTGAATACCATAATGTAAAGATTGTGTGTTTATATGAAGTTCACTGAAACCTAATGAACTGTGAATACCATAATGTAAAGATTATGTGTTTATATGAAGTTCACTGAAACCTAATGCACTGTGAATACCATAATGTAAAGATTGTGTGTTTATATGAAGTTCACTGAAACCTAATGAACTGTGAATACCATAATGTAAAGATTGTGTGTTTATATGAAGTTCACTGAAACCTAATGAACTGTGAATACCATAATGTAAAGATTATGTGTTTATATGAAGTTCACTGAAACCTAATGAACTGTGAATACCATAATGTAAAGATTATGTGTTTATATGAAGTTCACTGAAACCTAATGAACTGTGAATACCATAATGTAAAGATTATGTGTTTATATGAAGTTCACTGAAACCTAATGAACTGTGAATACCATAATGATAATGTAAAGATTATGTGTTTATATGAAGTTCACTGAAACCTAATGAACTGTGAATACCATAATGTAAAGATTATGTGTTTATATGAAGTTCACTGAAACCTAATGAACTGTGAATACCATAATGTAAAGATTGTGTGTTTATATGAAGTTCACTGAAACCTAATGAGCTGTAAATACCATAATGTAAAAATTGTGTGTTTATATGAAGTTCACTGAAACCTAATGAACTGTGAATACCATAATGTAAAGATTGTGTGTTTATGTGAAGTTCACTGAAACCTAATGAACTGTGAATACCATAATGTAAAGATTAGGTGTTTATGAAGTCAAACCTAATGAACTGTGAATACCATAATGTAAAGATTGTGTATTCATATGAAGTTCACTGAAACCTAATGAACTGTGAATACCATAATGTAAAGATTATGTGTTTATATGAAGTTCACTGAAACCTAATGAACTGTGAATACCATAATGTAAAGATTGTGTGTTTATATGAAGTTCACTGAAACCTAATGAACTGTGAATACCATAATGTAAAGATTATGTGTTTATATGAAGTTCACTGAAACCTAATGAGCTGTGAATACCATAATGTAAAGATTGTGTGTTTATATGAAGTTCACTGAAACCTAATGAACTGTGAATACCATAATGTAAAGATTGTGTGTTTATATGAAGTTCACTGAAACCTAATGAACTGTGAATACCATAATGTAAAGATTATGTGTTTATATGAAGTTCACTGAAACCTAATGAACTGTGAATACCATAATGTAAAGATTATGTGTTTATATGAAGTTCACTGAAACCTAATGAACTGTGAATACCATAATGTAAAGATTGTGTGTTTATATGAAGTTCACTGAAACCTAATGAACTGTGAATACCATAATGTAAAGATTGTGTGTTTTATATGAAGTTCACTGAAACCTAATGAACTGTGAATACCATAATGTAAAGATTGTGTGTTTATATGAAGTTCACTGAAACCTAATGAACTGTGAATACCATAATGTAAAGATTATGTGTTTATATGAAGTTCACTGAAACCTAATGAACTGTGAATACCATAATGTAAAGATTGTGTGTTTATATGAAGTTCACTGAAACCTAATGAACTGTGAATACCATAATGTAAAGATTGTGTGTTTATATGAAGTTCACTGAAACCTAATGAACTGTGAATACCATAATGTAAAGATTGTGTGTTTATATGAAGTTCACTGAAACCTAATGAACTGTGAATACCATAATGTAAAGATTGTGTGTTTATATGAAGTTCACTGAAACCTAATGAACTGTGAATACCATAATGTAAAGATTGTGTGTTTATATGAAGTTCACTGAAACCTAATGAACTGTGAATACCATAATGTAAAGATTGTGTGTTTATATGAAGTTCACTGAAACCTAATGAACTGTGAATACCATAATGTAAAGATTATGTGTTTATATGAAGTTCACTGAAACCTAATGAACTGTGAATACCATAATGTAAAGATTGTGTGTTTATATGAAGTTCACTGAAACCTAATGAACTGTGAATACCATAATGTAAAGATTGTGTGTTTATATGAAGTTCACTGAAACCTAATGAACTGTGAATACCATAATGTAAAGATTATGTGTTTATATGAAGTTCACTGAAACCTAATGAGCTGTGAATACCATAATGTAAAGATTGTGTGTTTATATGAAGTTCACTGAAACCTAATGAACTGTGAATACCATAATGTAAAGATTGTGTGTTATATGAAGTTCACTGAAACCTAATGAGCTGTGAATACCATAATGTAAAGATTGTGTTATATGAAGTTCACTGAAACCTAATGAACTGTGAATACCATAATGTAAAATGTGTGTTTATATGAAGTTCACTGAAACCTAATGAACTGTGAATACCATAATGTAAAGATTGTGTGTTTATATGAAGTTCACTGAAACCTAATGAGCTGTGAATACCATAATGTAAAGATTGTGTGTTTATATGAAGTTCACTGAAACCTAATGAACTGTGAATACCATAATGTAAAGATTGTGTGTTTATATGAAGTTCACTGAAACCTAATGAACTGTGAATACCATAATGTAAAGATTGTGTGTTTATATGAAGTTCACTGAAACCTAATGAACTGTGAATACCATAATGTAAAGATTGTGTGTTTATATGAAGTTCACTGAAACCTAATGAACTGTGAATACCATAATGTAAAGATTGTGTGTTTATATGAAGTTCACTGAAACCTAATGAACTGTGAATACCATAATGTAAAGATTGTGTGTTTATATGAAGTTCACTGAAACCTAATGAGCTGTGAATACCATAATGTAAAGATTGTGTGTTTATATGAAGTTCACTGAAACCTAATGAACTGTGAATACCATAATGTAAAGATTATGTGTTTATATGAAGTTCACTGAAACCTAATGAACTGTGAATACCATAATGTAAAGATTGTGTGTTTATATGAAGTTCACTGAAACCTAATGAACTGTGAATACCATAATGTAAAGATTGTGTGTTTATATGAAGTTCACTGAAACCTAATGAACTGTGAATACCATAATGTAAAGATTATGTGTTTATATGAAGTTCACTGAAACCTAATGAACTGTGAATACCATAATGTAAAGATTGTGTGTTATATGAAGTTCACTGAAACCTAATGAACTGTGAATACCATAATGTAAAGATTGTGTGTTTATATGAAGTTCACTGAAACCTAATGAACTGTGAATACCATAATGTAAAGATTGTGTGTTTATATGAAGTTCACTGAAACCTAATGAACTGTGAATACCATAATGTAAAGATTGTGTGTTTATATGAAGTTCACTGAAACCTAATGAACTGTGAATACCATAATGTAAAGATTATGTGTGTTTATATGAAGTTCACTGAAACCTAATGAACTGTGAATACCATAATGTAAAGATTGTGTGTTTATATGAAGTTCACTGAAACCTAATGAGTGGTGAATACCATAATGTAACGATTATGTGTTGATATGAAGTTCACTGAAACCTAATGAACTGTGAATACCATAATGTAAAGATTGTGTGTTTATATGAAGTTCACTGAAACCTAATGAACTGTGAATACCATAATGTAAAGATTGTGTGTTTATATGAAGTTCACTGAAACCTAATGAACTGTGAATACCATAATGTAAAGATTGTGTGTTTATATGAAGTTCACTGAAACCTAATGAACTGTGAATACCATAATGTAAAGATTATGTGTTTATATGAAGTTCACTGAAACCTAATGAACTGTGAATACCATAATGTAAAGATTATGTGTTTATATGAAGTTCACTGAAACCTAATGAACTGTGAATACCATAATGTAAAGATTATGTGTTTATATGAAGTTCACTGAAACCTAATGAACTGTGAATACCATAATGTAAAGATTGTGTGTTTATATGAAGTTCACTGAAACCTAATGAACTGTGAATACCATAATGTAAAGATTATGTGTTTATATGAAGTTCACTGAAACCTAATGAACTGTGAATACCATAATGTAAAGATTGTGTGTTTATATGAAGTTCACTGAAACCTAATGAACTGTGAATACCATAATGTAAAGATTGTGTGTTTATATGAAGTTCACTGAAACCTAATGAGTGGTGAATACCATAATGTAAAGATTGTGTGTTTATATGAAGTTCACTGAAACCTAATGAGCTGTGAATACCATAATGTAAAGATTGTGTGTTTATATGAAGTTCACTGAAACCTAATGAGCTGTGAATACCATAATGTAAAGATTGTGTGTTTATATGAAGTTCACTGAAACCTAATGAGCTGTGAATACCATAATGTAAAGATTATGTGTTTATATGAAGTTCACTGAAACCTAATGAGCTGTGAATACCATAATGTAAAGATTATGTGTTTATATGAAGTTCACTGAAACCTAATGAACTGTGAATACCATAATGTAAAGATTGTGTGTTATATGAAGTTCACTGAAACCTAATGAACTGTGAATACCATAATGTAAAGATTGTGTGTTTATATGAAGTTCACTGAAACCTAATGAACTGTGAATACCATAATGTAAAGATTATGTGTTTATATGAAGTTCACTGAAACCTAATGAACTGTGAATACCATAATGTAAAGATTGTGTGTTTATAAGTTCACTGAAACCTAATGAACTGTGAATACCATAATGTAAAGATTGTGTGTTATATGAAGTTCACTGAAACCTAATGAACTGTGAATACCATAATGTAAAGATTATGTGTTTATATGAAGTTCACTGAAACCTAATGAGCTGTGAATACCATAATGTAAAGATTGTGTGTTTATATGAAGTTCACTGAAACCTAATGAACTGTGAATACCATAATGTAAAGATTATGTGTTTATATGAATTCACTGAAACCTAATGAACTGTGAATACCATAATGTAAAAATTGTGTGTTTATATGAAGTTCACTGAAACCTAATGAACTGTGAATACCATAATGTAAGATTATGTGTTTATATGAAGTTCACTGAACCTAATGAACTGTGAATACCATAATGTAAAAGATTTGTTGTGTTATATGAAGTTCACTGAAACCTAATGAACTGTGAATACCATAATGTAAAGATTTATGTGTTTATATGAAGTTCACTGAAACCTAATGAACTGTGAATACCATAATGTAAAGATTATGTGTTTATATGAAGTTCACTGAAACCTAATGAACTGTGAATACCATAATGTAAAGATTGTGTGTTTATATGAAGTTCACTGAAACCTAATGAACTGTGAATACCATAATGTAAAGATTGTGTGTTTATATGAAGTTCACTGAAACCTAATGAACTGTGAATACCATAATGTAAAGATTGTGTGTTTATATGAAGTTCACTGAAACCTAATGACTGTGAATACCATAATGTAAAGATTGTGTGTTTATATGAAGTTCACTGAAACCTAATGAACTGTGAATACCATAATGTAAAGATTGTGTGTTTATATGAAGTTCACTGAAACCTAATGAACTGTGAATACCATAATGTAAAGATTGTGTGTTTATATGAAGTTCACTGAAACCTAATGAACTGTGAATACCATAATGTAAAGATTGTGTGTTTATATGAAGTTCACTGAAACCTAATGAACTGTGAATACCCATAATGTAAAGATTGTGTGTTTTATATGAAGTTCACTGAAACCTAATGAACTGTGAATACCATAATGTAAAGATTGTGTGTTTATATGAAGTTCACTGAAACCTAATGAACTGTGAATACCATAATGTAAAGATTGTGTGTTTATATGAAGTTCACTGAAACCTAATGAGCTGTGAATACCATAATGTAAAGATTGTGTGTTCATATGAAGTTCACTGAAACCTAATGAACTGTGAATACCATAATGTAAAGATTGTGTGTTTATATGAAGTTCACTGAAACCTAGTGAGCTGTGAATACCATAATGTAAAGATTGTGCATTTATATGAAGTTCACTGAAACCTAATGAACTGTGAATACCATAATGTAAACATGGTGTTTATATGAAGTTCACTGAAACCTAATGAACTGTGAATACCATAATGTAAAGATTGTGTCTTTATATTAAGTTCACTGAAACCTAATGAGCTGTGAATACCATAATGTAAAATTGTGTGTTTATATGAAGTTCACTGAAACCTAATGAACTGTGAATACCATAATGTAAAAATTGTGTGTTTATATGAAGTTCACTGAAACCTAATGAACTGTGAATACCATAATGTAAAGATTGTGTGTTTATATGAAGTTCACTGAAACCTAATGAGCTGTGAATACCATAATGTAAAGATTGTGTGTTTATATGAAGTTCACTGAAACCTAATGAACTGTGAATACCATAATGTAAAGATTGTGTGTTTACATGAAGTTCACTGAAAGGTAATGAACTGTGAATAGGACAATGTAAAGATTGTGTGTTTACATGAAGTTCCCTGAAACCTAATGGACTGGGAATACCATAATGTAAAGATTGTGTGTTTATATGAAGTTCACTGAAACCTAATGAACTGTGAATACCATAATGTAAAGATTGTGTGTTTATATGAAGTTCACTGAAACCTAATGAACTGTGAATACCATAATGTAAAGATTGTGTGTTTATATGAAGTTCACTGAAACCTAATGAGCTGTGAATACCATAATGTAAAGATTATGTGTTTATATGAAGTTCACAGAAACCTAATGAGCTGTGAATACCATAATGTAATGATTGTGTTTATATGAAGTTCACTGAAACCTAATGAACTGTGAATACCATAATGTAAAGATTGTGTGTTTATATGAAGTTCACTGAAACCTAATGAGCTGTGAATACCATAATGTAAAGATTGTGTGTTTATATGAAGTTCACTGAAACCTAATGAACTGTGAATACCATAATGTAAACATGGTGTTTATATGAAGTTCACTGAAACCTAATGAACTGTGAATACCATAATGTAAAGATTATGTGTTTATATGAAGTTCACTGAAACCTAATGAACTGTGAATACCATGATGTAAAGATTGTGTGTTTATATGAAGTTCACTGAAACCTAATGAACTGTGAATACCATAATGTAAAGATTATGTGTGTTATATGAAGTTCACTGAACCTAATGAGCTGTGAATACCATAATGTAAAGATTGTGTTTATATGAAGTTCACTGAAACCTAATGAATGAATACATAATGTAAAGATTGTGTTTATATGAAGTTCACTGAAACCTAATGAACTGTGAATACCATAATGTAAAGATTTGTGTTTATATGAAGTTCACTGAAACCTAATGAACTGTGAATACCATAATGTAAAGATTGTGTGTTTATATGAAGTTCACTGAAACCTAATGAACTGTGAATACCATAATGTAAACATGGTGTTGATATGAAGTCACTGAAACCTAATGAACTGTGAATACCATAATTAAAGATTGTGTGTTTATATGAAGTTCACTGAAACCTAATGAACTGTGAATACCATAATGTAAAGATTGTGTGTTTATATGAAGTTCACTGAAACCTAATGAACTGTGAATACCATAATGTAAAGATTGTGTGTTATATGAAGTTCACTGAAACCTAATGAGCTGTGAATACCATAATGTAAAGATTGTGTGTTTATATGAAGTTCACTGAAACCTAATGAACTGTGAATACCATAATGTAAAGATTGTGTGTTTATATGAAGTTCACTGAAACCTAATGAACTGTGAATACCATAATGTAAAGATTGTGTGTTTATATGAAGTTCACTGAAACCTAATGAACTGTGAATACCATAATGTAAAGATTGTGTTTATATGAAGTTCACTGAAACCTAATGAACTGTGAATACCATAATGTAAAGATTATGTGTTTATATGAGTTCACTGAAACCTAATGAACTGTGAATACCATAATGTAAAGATTGTGTGTTTATATGAAGTTCACTGAAACCTAATGAACTGTGAATACCATAATGTAAAGATTGTGTTTATATGAAGTTCACTGAAACCTAATGAACTGTGAATACCATAATGTAAAGATTAGTATTCATATGAAGTTCACTGAAACCTAATGAACTGTGAATACCATAATGTAAAGATTATGTGTTTATATGAAGTTCACTGAAACCTAATGAACTGTGAATACCATAATGTAAAAATTGTGTGTTTATATGAAGTTCACTGAAACCTAATGAACTGTGAATACCATAATGTAAAGATTGTGTGTTTATATGAAGTTCACTGAAACCTAATGAACTGTGAATACCATAATGTAAAGATTGTGTGTTTATATGAAGTTCACTGAAACCTAATGAACTGTGAATACCATAATGTAAAGATTGTGTGTTTATATGAAGTTCACTGAAACCTAATGAACTGTGAATACCATAATGTAAAGATTGTGTGTTATATGAAGTTCACTGAAACCTAATGAACTGTGAATACCATAATGTAAAGATTATGTGTTTATATGAAGTTCACTGAAACCTAATGAACTGTGAATACCATAATGTAATGATTGGGTTTATATGAAGTTTACTGAAACCTAATGAACTGTGAATACCATAATGTAAAGATTATGTGTTTATATGAAGTTCACTGAAACCTAATGAACTGTGAATACCATAATGTAAAGATTGTGTTTATATGAAGTTCACTGAAACCTAATGAACTGTGAATACATAATGTAAAGATTGTGTTTATATGAAGTTCACTGAACCTAATGAACTGGTGTTTATATGAAGTTCACTGAAACCTAATGAACTGTGAATACCATAATGTAAAGATTATGTGTTATATGAAGTTCACTGAAACCTAATGAACTGTGAATACCATAATGTAAAGATTGTGTGTTTATATGAAGTTCACTGAAACCTAATGAACTGTGAATACCATAATGTAAAGATTGTGTGTTTATATGAAGTTCACTGAAACCTAATGAACTGTGAATACCATAATGTAAAGATTGTGTGTTTATATGAAGTTCACTGAAATCTAATGAACTGTGAATACCATAATGTAAAGATTGTGTGTTTATATGAAGTTCACTGAAACCTAATGAACTGTGAATACCATAATGTAAAGATTGTGTGTTTATATGAAGTTCACTGAAACCTAATGAACTGTGAATACCATAATGTAAAGATTGTGTGTTTATATGAAGTTCACTGAAACCTAAAATGCACTGTGAATACCATAATGTAAAGATTGTGTGTTTATATGAAGTTCACTGAAACCTAATGAACTGTGAATACCATAATGTAAAGATTGTGTGTTTATATGAACTTCACTGAAACCTAATGACTGTGAATACCATAATGTAAAGATTGTGTGTTTATATGAAGTTCACTGAAACCTAATGAGCTGTGAATACCATAATGTAAAGATTGTATTTATATGAAGTTCACTAAAATCTAATGAACTGTGAATACCATAATGTAAAGATTATGTGTTTATATGAAGTTCACTGAAACCTAATGAACTGTGAATACCATAATGTAAAGATTGTGTGTTTATATGAAGTCACTGAAACCTAATGAACTGTGAATACCATAATGTAAAGATTGTGTGTTTATATGAAGTTCACTGAAACCTAATGAACTGTGAATACCATAATGTAAAGATTGTGTGTTTATATGAAGTTCACTGAAACCTAATGAGCTGTGAATACCATAATGTAAAGATTGTGTGTTTATATGAAGTTCACTGAAACCTAATGAACTGTGAATACCATAATGTAAAGATTGTGTGTTTATATGAAGTTCACTGAAACCTAATGAGCTGTGAATACCATAATGTAAAGATTGTGTGTTTATATGAAGTTCACTGAAACCTAATGAGCTGTGAATACCATAATGTAAAGATTGTGTGTTTATATGAAGTTCACTGAAACCTAATGAGCTGTGAATACCATAATGTAAAGATTGTGTGTTTATATGAAGTTCACTGAAACCTAATGAACTGTGAATACCATAATGTAAAGATTGTGTGTTTATATGAAGTTCACTGAAACCTAATGAACTGTGAATACCATAATGTAAAGATTATGTGTTTATAATTATGAAGTTCACTGAAACCTAATGAGCTGTGAATACCATAATGTAAAGATTGTGTGTTTATATGAAGTTCACTGAAACCTAATGAACTGTGTTTATATGAAGTTCACTGAAACCTAATGAACTGTGAATACCATAATGTAAAGATTGTGTGTTTATATGAAGTTCATTGAAACCTAATGAACTGTGAATACCATAATGTAAAGATTATGTGTTTATATGAAGTTCACTGAAACCTAATGAGCTGTGAATACCATAATGTAAAGATTATGTGTTTATATGAAGTTCACTGAAACCTAATGAACTGTGAATACCGTAATGTAAAGATTGTGTGTTTATATGAAGTTCACTGAAACCTAATGAACTGTGAATACCATAATGTAAAGATTGTATTTATATGAAGTTCACTGAAACCTAATGAACTGTGAATACCATAATGTAAAGATTGTGTGTTTATATGAAGTTCACTGAAACTTAATGAATGTGAATACCATAATGTAAAGATTATGTGTTTATATGAAGTTCACTGAAACCTAATGAACTGTGAATACCATAATGTAAAGATTATGTGTTTATATGAAGTTCACTGAAACCTAATGAACTGTGAATACCATAATAAGAACATAAGAACATAAGAAAATGGGAGTCTGCAGAAAGCCGATTGGCCTAAGCAAGGCAGATTCCTGTCCCACACAACCCCAATTACAAAGCCCAATTATAGGCTCAACACTCTAATACCCTGAGGATCATCTTACCAAAACGGTTAGAGATTAACGCAGGATTACGGGGGTCTGCAGAGCGCTGATTGGCCCAACCCTGCTGATCCCCCTTCACACCCAACCCTTCTCGTCCATATGCCATATATAATGTAAAGATTGTGTGTTTATATGAAGTTCACTGAAACCTAATGAGCTGTGAATACCATAATGTAAAGATTGTGTGTTTATATGAAGTTCACTGAAACCTAATGAACTGTGAATACCATAATGTAAAGATTGTGTGTTTATATGAAGTTCACTGAAACCTAATGAACTGTGAATACCATAATGTAAAGATTGTGTGTTTATATGAAGTTCACTGAAACCTAATGAGCTGTGAATACCATAATGTAAAGATTGTGTGTTTATATGAAGTTCACTGAAATCTAATGAACTGTGAATACCATAATGTAAAGATTGTGTGTTTATATGAAGTTCACTGAAACCTAATGAACTGTGAATACCATAATGTAAAGATTATGTGTTTATAATTATTAATTATGTGGTGAGTTATCTGCTCAACAGGTGGCGTTGTGTGTGTGTAAGTGTGAGAGTCCGAGTGTAGGGGTTGAGACAGTGAAGCACAGGAACGAGGTGGCTTCAGAGATGGGGTCGTTTCGGGCCATGAGTGAGCACCGTGCCTCATGTGAGGGCAAGATGGCAGGTGCTCGTTGTACTCTACGTGCTTCACATGTCTCACTCCCTAGACTGGAACAAGACCTCACAGGCTTCACTGTTCATTGTAAAGCGGTGAATGTTAAGGCTCTCAGCCTATGCCCGAGAGGAAGTAAGTTGGAATATAGAAAAAAAAAAAAAAAAAAAAAAATATGAAGTTCACTGAAACCTAATGAGCTGTGAATACCATAATGTAAAGATTGTGTGTTTATATGAAGTTCACTGAAACCTAATGAGCTGTGAATACCATAATGTAAAGATTGTGTGTTTATATGAAGTTCACTGAAACGTAATGAACTGTGAATACCATAATGTAAAGATTGTGTGTTTATATGAAGTTCACTGAAACCTAATGAGCTGTGAATACCATAATGTAAAGATTATGTGTTTATATGAAGTTCACTGAAACCTAATGAACTGTGAATACCATAATGTAAAGATTATGTGTTTATATGAAGTTCACTGAAACCTAATGAGCTGTGAATACCATGCTGTAAAGATTGTGTGTTTATATGAAGTTCACTGAAACCTAATGAGCTGTGAATACCATAATGTAAAGATTGTGTGTTTATATGATACCATAATGTAAAGATTGTGAGTTTATGTGAAGTTCACTGAAACCTAATGAGCTGTGAATACCATAATGTAAAGATTGTGTGTTTATATGAAGTTCACTGAAACCTAATGAACTGTGAATACCATAATGTAAAGATTATGTGTTTATATGAAGTTCACTGAAACCTAATGAACTGTGAATACCATAATGTAAAGATTGTGTGTTTATATGAAGTTCACTGAAACCATTATGAGCTGTGAATACCATAATGTAAAGATTGTGTGTTTATATGAAGTTCACTGAAACCTAATGAGCTGTGAATACCATAATGTAAAGATTGTGTGTTTATATGAAGTTCACTGAAACCTAATGAACTGTGAATACCATAATGTAAAGATTATGTGTTTATATGAAGTTCACTGAAACCTAATGAGCTGTGAATACCATAATGTAAAGATTGTGTGTTTATATGAAGTTCACTGAAACCTAATGAACTGTGAATACCATAATGTAAAGATTGTGTGTTTTATATGAAGTTCACTGAAACCTAATGAACTGTGAATACCATAATGTAAAGATTATGTGTTTATATGAAGTTCACTGAAACCTAATGAGCTGTGAATACCATAATGTAAAGATTGTGTGTTTATATGAAGTTCACTGAAACCTAATGAACTGTGAATACCATAATGTAAAGATTATGTGTTTATATGAAGTTCACTGAAACCTAATGAACTGTGAATACCATAATGTAAAGATTGTGTGTTTATATGAAGTTCACTGAAACCTAATGAGCTGTGAATACCATAATGTAAAGATTGTGTGTTTATATGAAGTTCACTGAAACCTAATGAACTGTGAATACCATAATGTAAGTTATGTTATATGAAGTTCACTGAAACCTAATGAACTGTGAATACCATAATGTAAAGATTGTGTGTTTATATGAGTTCACTGAAACCTAATGAACTGTGAATACCATAATGTAAAGATTGTGTGTTTTATATGAAGTTCACTGAACCTAATGACTGTGAATACCATAATGTAAAGATTATGTGTTTATATGAAGTTCACTGAAACCTAATGAACTGTGAATACCATAATGTAAAGATTGTGTGTTTATATGAAGTTCACTGAAACCTAATGAACTGTGAATACCATAATGTAAAGATTGTGTGTTTAAGTGTAACACAAATTATATATACTTACATTGTTTTGTAATGGTCAGGGTGTACTAGTTGGCATACGTAATGGGTTAAGGGGGGTGACCTGCTTTTTGTTATTTCTGTCCTTTTCTCTCTTTCTCTGGCTTGTATCCATTCGGCCCCATTCAGCCAACTATTTTAAGACGTTTATCCCCATCTAGGCGTCGATTTCTTCCTGGCGAGCGATAGCGAGCCAGCATTATATGAAGAAATCCGGCTTCTCCGGAGAAATTTTTCTATCGAAAAATGTACAAATTTAGCCTGCTGTCAAACAAAAATAAAAAATATGCTGGCTCGCTTCCGCTCACCAGTAAAAAATTGACACCTGGATGGGGATAAATGTCTTAAAACAGTAGGCTGAATGGGGCCAAATGGATACAAGCCAGAGCAAATTAGAACAGTGGAGAACAAAAACAGGTCACCCCCCCTTAAAACGATTAGCATGTGTATCCTTGTGTTACATTTTACCACGCAGTATTTACGGTGCAGTCACTTGTTCTTAGTGGCTCAAACAGTTATTTTGTTTTCTGTACTCCAACTACTCCCTCTTGGGCAGGTCTAGGGGAGTCAGACATGTGAAGCACTTTGAGATGCAATCAGTCCCCGCTATCTTTGCCTCCGTAAGATGCACTGGGACCGGTTTCCCACCCACGGCTCGAAGCAGCCTCATCTCTGGAGATGGCTCGCCCCAGTGCTTCACTGTCTCAACCCCTATACTCGGACCCTCACTCTCAGAACGCCACCTATTGAGCAATGAACTCACTAGGCATTGCCCTCTTGTAGCATATTTTTAATATGGGAATATTCATACAATGCTACTTAATTAGGGAACAATGAAGGTATTTTTTGTTGGTGTCTCGGTGTGCTGTGGTAATGCACTGATTTTAGGTACAGCACAAATTCCATCTCAATAATATATTCTCATTGATACATCGGGATTCGAACCCGGGACCATTGGATTACCAGTCCAGTGGCATGACCACTCTACCACACCTCCACCTTAAGGGGAGATGGTTCGTTTTTCTGGTCCCCCTTCTTCCTCCTGTTTTTTTATTTATTTATTTTTTTCTATGTGAATGAGGGAGACAAAATGCATAACTGCCCCTGCAGCGAGTGCCTCCCCAAGATTTCAAAGAGTGACAGGGCCCCATTAGTTTTCAGATTGTATGACGTTCGGTCCATTAGTTTGGTGATTTTATTTCTTTGTCAATATTTAGAATTTTCGTGTCATTTAGGTGTCGATTTGTTCCTGGCAAGCGATAGCGAGCCTGTAATTTAAGAGGAACCGGCCTTCGTCCGAGACATTATTCAATCGAAAAAGGTACAAATATATCTTGAAGGAGGGTCTTGGGCAGGTGTTTTTTAAGCTTGATAAAGGTCTATTGAGGAAAGTAAAGATATACATAAATGAGCAAATAAATACGCCCATGCTCCCCTACCGTCCAAAAATTCCTGTCCACGACTGTAGCTGGAGGCGCTTCATTCGGGGGCACCTGTAACTTATAAGGGTATCAGTCGCTTCATTCGTGGGCACCTGTAGTTTATAAGGGTATCTGTGACCTCCTAATCCTGTACAGTCCAACCCAATATACAGTAAGAACATCAAAAACAATCAAAATATAGTGATAAATTGTATCGGGTTCAAGGCTCCATTATTGTACATGTAGCCGATAGAGTTCCTCGTGTGTCACCGGCTCAAGGGGGGATGGGCGTATTTATTTCCTCATTTATTCATCTTTTTCATAATTTCTATTTTTTTAGTTTCCTCACTAGACCTCCATCAAGCTTTAAAACCCCCCACGCCCCAAGACCCTCCTTCAAGATAGATTTGTACATTTATCGAGAGAAAAATGTACCGGCCAAAGGCCGGTTCCTCTTAAATTACAGGCTCGCTATCGCTCGTCAGGAAAACAATGGACACCTAAATGACATTAAAAGTCTTAGTATTGACAAAGAAATTACAAACTAATGGAACGAACGTCTTAAAATCTCAAAACTAATATGGTAAACATGAGGGAGAAGGGGGTCTCTAAAACACGGCTACCTCCCCCTTAACCCTGCCAAGTGCCCCCTTCCTCCTGGCCAACCTCGCTATACTTCCTGGGACGATTTGCCTAGGGAGAGACATAATAGTACTTCTTATGGCCTTTGTTGGCCAATTAGGGTCTGAAAGGTAATATATATAGTGTCTCTCTGTGCCTCTCTCTCTCTCTCTGTATGAGTGTGTGTGTGTGTGTGTGTGTTTGTGTGTGTATATATATATATATATATATATATATATATAATGTAATCACCTACACTAATACATCTGCACTCTAACCATAACCAATATAAATGCTCCGAACTGTTGGCAGAATATTGCAACCGCTCGGAAATTGCCGGTAAAAGCGCTCGTGTGATACCTCCTTAACCCCTTCAGCATGATGACGCCTCTTTACCTCTGATTGTGGCTGAATGTAAACGAGTTTGTGCAGTTTAAGAAGAATGTGTACTGTTCAGAGGGTATACCGACATCGTATTTACCCATTCGAGTCTTAGAATTAGAATATAAATGTAAACAATCGTCTCATGGTAATAAGAATCAGATGAAAAATACGTCATTGTGCAGAAGGACTTAAGGGGGGTGACCTGCTTTTTGTTACATATGTCCTTTTCTCTCTTTCTCTGGCTTGTATCCATTCGGCCCCATTCAGCCAACTATTTTAAGACGTTTATCCCCATCTAGGTGTCAATTTCTTCCTGGCGAGCGATAGCGAGCCAGCATTATATGAAGAAATCCGGCTTCGCCGGAGAAATTTTTCTATCGAAAAATTTACAAATTTAGCCTGCTGTCAAACAAAAATAAAAAATATGGTTGCTCGATACCGCTCACCAGTAAAAAATTGACACCTGGATGGGGATAAACGTCTTAAAACAGTAGGCTGAATGGAGCCAAATGGATACAAGCCAGAGAAAGATAGAAAAGGACAGAACAAAAACAGGTCACCCCCCTTAAAGGAAAGCCCAAGCAAAACCCACAGAGTAACCAGCCTAGTAATTACCAGACTATTACCACCGGCTATTTCCACCACACTCTCGCGGCTCTCCACCTCCACCTTGACAACGGGGTTACAGACTGTATATGGTACCAGAGAACGCCCATCATCCGCCATTTTGGTGCCACGGACCGGACGGTGTTCCTCCTGTTGTACTCAAAAACTGTGCTTCCGTGCTGACTCCCTGCCAAGGCAAACTCTTCCGTCTCTGTCTCTCCTCTTGCTGGAAGTTCGCTCTCATTCAACCTGTCTCAAAGAAGGGTGACCGCTCTCAACCCTGCAACTATCGTCCATTTGCTCTCATTTCTTGCATCTCTAAAGTTTTTGAAACTATTCTTACCTCAAAATGTCTTAAGCATTTATCTTCCCATAACCTACTCACAGACCGCCAGTATGCCTTCCTTAAGGGTCGCTCTACTGGTGATCTTCTTTCTTATATTAATAAATCCTGGTCATCCTCCATTTGGGACTTCAGTGAGACTTTTTCTATTGCGCTAGCCATATCGAAGGCCTTCGATGGACTCTGGCACACATCTCTTATGTCCAAACTACCCTCCTTCGGTTTCTATCCTTCCTTCTGTGCCTTTGTCTCTAATTTCCTTTCCTTCTCTTGGAAAGATCATATTACCACTCTTGCTAAAACAGCATCCCAGAAGCTAAGTGTACTCAACCGCCCCCGGGGGTTCTTAACCCCTGTGCAGCTTCTTGCTCTGTATAGGGAGGGGCACAGTGTGTCCATGTATTGAGTATTGTTCACACGTGTGGGGAGGATCCTCTCACACAGCACTTCTAGACAAAGTAAAGAAAGCCATCTGTCTCATTAACTCACGTCCACTCACCAATTCTCTTTAGTCTCTCTCTCTTCGCCGCAATGTTGCATCTCTCACTATTCTACCGCTACTACAATAATCAGTGTTGCTCAGAGCTCTCTCAGTGTATACCAACCCCTCTTCATAGAGCACGTAGCACCCGTCTTGCAACTCAATCCCACCCCTACTCTATGCAACTCTCCAACCCAAGAGTGAAACGTTATTCTATTTTTTTTTCTATTTAACAGCTGAGCTCTGGAACTTTCTCCCAGAATCAGTCTTTTCCTCTTCCTATGACTTAAATTGCTTCAAACTCCGAGTGTCCAGGCACTTTGGCTCGAACGTCCCTTGATTTTGGCCTTGTCACTCTTTCAACTCTGGTGGAGGGACTTGGCACGTCAGTCCAGCCTTTTGTATCTTTCACTCACAAAGGGAAAAACAAAATATAAATAAATAAATAAACTGGTGTCAGTAGCCTTTCTTTACGCCCAAATACTGTATGTCCACACCCATAATAAACAATCAGCATTACTGGTACGGGATAATATATTATATAGTTTGATATTTGAATATACAGTCTACGTGATTAAGAATAAAGTCATTCATCGTTCTTGGGTAATTGAGGAACCAAAATGGCGTCCAGAGGAAAAGCTGGCCACTCTCTTACTACAGGATCTCTAGTGTGGAGGGGTTTTTAGGGCTGATGTTTGAAGGTTGTGTACGTGTGCGTGTTGTGTGTGTGTGTGTGTATGTATGTGTGTGTTGGTGTGTGTGTGTGTGTGTGTGTATGCGTGTGTGTGTGTATGTATGTGTGTAAATCATAGCGTACACCCATCGTTAACCCCGTGTCACACGAGCACTTTACCGGCGGATGTAGCCTATCGGAGTCACAGTATCCGACTAAACAAGAAAAGCTAATATCGAGTCTTTCATCTGACAATGTTTTCTTTCATTATGACTGTATTTTGTATTTTATAGCTCCTAATTGTGTACAGTTCATTTTAATATGCTAATAAACAGCAAGATTAATCAAATGAATATGATCATATTAGGGGAGGTGTGGTGGAGTGGTCATGCCAATGGATTGGTAATCCAATGGACCCGGGTTCAAATCCCGATATGTCAATGGGAAGATATTATTGGGATTGAATTTGTGCTGTACCTAGTATCAGTGCATTACCACAAAGCCCACCGAAATGCCAAAAAAACACCCTCATTGTTCCCTGATTAAATAACACTGTATGAATATTCCCATATTCAAAATATGTTACAGGGGGACAATGCCTAGTGAGTTCACTGCTCAATAGGTGGCGTTCTGAGAGTGAGGGTCTGAGTCTGGAGGGTGAGACGGTGAAGCACTTGAGCGAAGCAACCAGCCGCTTCAGAGATGGAGCTGCTTCGAGCCATGATAGATGCTTCACATGTCTCACTCCCCTGACTGGAACAAGACCTCACGGGCTCACCGTGTTGAGCGGTGGAATGTACAGGCTCTCAGCCTATGCCCGAGAGGGAGTAGTTGGAATATATAGAAAACAAAAAAAAAATTTGTATCGGATTCAAGACACCGACTCCTGTAGCCGATAAAGTTGTTGGTGTGACGCCGGGTTTAGTGTCTGGTTTACTCTGGTGAAGGTTTGTGGTAATACGACCTTTGGATTATATTAAGGGGAGATTTCCACTTGAGGGATTTTTTTCTTGACTCCTTTCTCCCTCATGTTTAGCCCCATTGTTTTTCTAATTTTAAGACGTTTGCCCCATTATTTTGACGATTTTTAGAACTTTCAACCCATTTCTGTCAATTTTAAGACCTTTCGTGCCATTTAGGTGTCGATTTTATCCTGGCGAGCGATAGCGAGCCTGTAATTTAAGAGGAACCGCCTTTCAGCCGGGACATTTTTCTACCGAAATTTTTTAAATTTATCTTGAAAGGGGCTCAAGGGGGTGTAATCTTAAGCTTGAAGGATATCTAGGGACCAAACTAAAAACCTCCCCTTAACTCGGGGTCTTTTTGTACCCCGATACAGTAGTTATTATGGCCTAGTATTGATTGGTTATAGGGATTATACTGGGGTTGTCTTGTACTCTCTCTCTCTCTCTCTCTCTCTCTATGTATGTGTGTGTGTGTGTGTGTGTGAGAGAGAGAGAGAGAGAGAGAGACAGAGAGAGAGAGACTTCAACGCCCTCTGAAGTAGTAATCAACACAACTAGCCTTATATTCTTGTACCAACTAAAGCTAACCATACGACCTCAAGGAATTATATGGGGCTCTCCAAACACAAGACCAATAAGTAAAACGGCCACTAATATCTGCCTTACTTATAATCGAAACTAATTATGTTGTATGTATAGATTTAGAGTACTGGTATGGAGTTTATAGATTTAGAGTACTGGTATGGAGTTTATAGATTTAGAGTACTGGTATGGAGTTTATAGATTTAGAGTACTAGTATGGAGTTTATAGATTTAGAGTACTGGTATGGAGTTTATAGATTTAGAGTACTGGTATGGAGTTTATAGATTTAGAGTACTGGTATGGAGTTTATAGATTTAGAGTACTGGTATGGAGTTTATAGATTTAGAGTACTGGTATGGAGTTTATAGATTTAGAGTACTGGTATGGAGTTTATAGATTTAGAGTACTGGTATGGAGTTTGTGAATGGTTCCAGACAGAGATGAGCGTATTATTTTGAGTTTATTATGGAGTTTCGCCCTTAGATAGATCACTACTTGTACTTCTTGTAACACACCTGGCTCGGATCGTAAGGTGTGTGAGGTCAGTGTATCTATGTTATTCTATGTAAACCTCTCTCTTTCTCGCTCACCTCACTTGACCCCAGTTGAACACATTGGTCGAGTTTTCCCGCTTGTTTTCACTTTTCACTCAAGGGCGTTTTTTGCAACTTGCATTTAATTTTTTGTCATGCATTTTTTTAAGCCATTAGTGAACCTGCACTTGTTTTTCTTTTTCTATTTTTCTTGCGCAATATTCAGGCCAAAATTGTTCGCGTTTTCTTTTCAAGCGGGCACTGTAATAGATTCTAATACTTTTGGGTCGGAATTTTTGAGCTTGTTCCTGTAATTATTGTAAATGCGGATGCCTTCTTTGTTACTACTATTTATGTATTAGTTCAACTTTTCAGCACGATCATATAGTTTCATCATATTCTGATTGCTGAAAAGGTTACTGCAATATTTACAACAACTTCAATACACAATTTCAATAGTCAAAAGTATTCCAAATTTACATATGCTTCCCAAATCAATAATATGCTTAACTTAAAATACGTTTCTGTAATTACTAACATAAAACTAGGTTTGACAAAAAATACATTTATGCATACATACATGCATACATACACATATATATATATATATATATATATATATATATATATATATATATATATATATATATATATATATATATATATATATATACAATAACAAATTAACAATTAAAATACAATAACAAATATACGTAATCCAACATTCCAGCGGTCATTATTAATATGTATATACAGTATATACTTTATATATATATTATATATATAAAGTATATACTGTATATACATATTAATAATGACCGCTGGAATGTTGGATTACGTATATTTGTTATTGTTTTATCATTGTGGTATTATTTGTGTATTTACTGCAGTATGAAGAATAATACTATAGTGAAATCATTATCAGTAGGCCAACAATGTATATTATTTGGGAAGAGTCAATCCAGGAAATAGGTGTAGACATTTACTGCCCATTTGCTCTAGTCCATTTTGAGTTATAAGAGATGGGGGGTCATAATTTTGGCCTAATTATAAGGAATTTAAGATAGTGTGTTATTATATTTTCCTTCTCCCCCCCAAAAAAAAAAAAAAAAAAAAAAAAAAAAATGAAATAAAATATAAAATAAAACCGGACTAGATATAACAAACTCCCCCGGGGTGATTAAATTGGGGGTTATTATGATATTTGGCATTTATTGTCATTGAGGATTTTGCATGTTTTTACCATTTCCGTGCAATATATTCTAGTTTGTCTCCTGGGCTAACAAAACCGCCTTGCCAGACTTCCTTCAAAGTAAAAGCAATTCAAGCTAGATTTGTACATTTTTCGATAGAATAATGTCCCGGCCGAATGCCGCTATAGCTGACCCAGAAATAATCGACACCTGAATGGGGTGAATCGTCTTATTATCGCCAAACTAATAGAGTGAAGCGTCTTAAAATCTCCAAACTTTTAGTGCTAATCAGGGGAAGTCCAACAAGACCCCCCCTCGGACCAAATAAGGCTATAAATAAATATATAAGGTGTTTTCTGGTTACTGTTTCCCTTAACAAAAAATAATGATAATGGAATAGATATGAACAACTGACCTGGGATACCAATGTTTTTGGTTTTTTTTTTTTTTTTCTTGTATCTATTGCAGTTTTTCTTCTTGGCTAAACATAACTGATTCAGAGTGGTTTTCTTATCGGTGTGTGTGTGAGTGTGTGTGTTTGTGTGAGAGAGAGAGAGTGAATGAGAGAGATAGAGAGAGTGTGTGTGTGTGTAAGAGCGAGAGAGAGAGAGTATATACAGTATATATTTTGTAGTCATAGCATTCATAAATACAATAATTGTATACCCTTGCTGCAGTAAAATTAAACACTAAGGAAAGAAAGCAACAACTCATCTATATATTCTCGCTTTTTGGTTTGTGGTTATGGGCAGATTATCATTTATTTATTTATAGATTTATAGATTTATTTTTATTTATTTTTATTTATAGATTTGATTATTTATTTATTTATCATTCTTTTAGTTTCTTCCCTAGCCTTCCATCAAGCTTAAAAATAATGCCACAAAGACCCCCCCCCCCCCTTTGAGATCACTTTGTGCGTTTCTCGCTAGAATAATGGCCTTTCTCCTACTAAAGTGCAGGCTCGGTATCGCTCGTCAGGAAATATTCGACACCTGAATGGCACGAAAGGTCTTAAAATCGCCAAACTAATGGGGTGGACGTCTTAAAAGATCAAAACTAATGGGGCTAAACAAATAATCAACCTTTTATATACCGGTAGATACTGTCAGGATGTAGATACTGTCAGGATGTCATATGAGCGACGAAAAGTGGCTGGTTGGATCCGTAGTTTTTTATTTTTATTTTATTTTATTTTTATTTTATTTTTATTTTATTTTATTTTTTATTTTTTTTGGGGGGGCACTTCAACGGGGTGTTTTAGGTGTAGAATGAACTTATTTTATAATTTTATGAATGCATCATAATCTGTCTGTCGTTCATCGTTGTGTTTACATTTTTCATGATTTACTGCTTGCATTATGGCAGATCACAATATGTCCAGTCGCAGTCACAAGTTCTGATACATTGAAGCCCTCAGACTTATCAAATAAACATTGATAATAGAAGTAACAAGTAAATCGTTAATAAGGAGCTTCAGTTCAGCCCGAGATAGCTTCAAAAATGTCTAGATAACATTGATGACCGATAATTTGTGAATGAGAGATGTTTAATTTTGCTTCCTAGACACCCCATTAAGCTTTAAAAAAAATACCCCCATGACCCCCCTTCGATATAAATGTGTGCATTTTTCGGTAGAGAAATGTCCCTCCTATATTACAGGCTCGCTATCGACACCTAAATGGCACGAAAGGTCTTAAAATTGACGTAAATTGGGCCAAATATCTTAAAATCGCCAAACTAACGAGGCGAACGTCTTAAAATCTTATACCTAATGGGGCTAAATATGAGGGAGGAGAAGGTTTGAATAATATCCCTTAAATGAAAATCCCGCTGCCTAATGTAATGGAAAGTAACCATAATTTCTGGTCTGTTATTAAGCTGCAATTCTTCCAAAGACATTCACTAGCGCTCGGAACACCTGACCCCAGTATTATTACCCCCTGTTGGGACGTTATAAATGTTCACTTACTGTTAGGTGAGAAGAAGAAGTAGCAGGTCTTCGGAGTAGGCCTATTGTCCATCAGTCTCGTCCTGCCCGGGAATCGAACCCAGGTCCCCTCAGTTTTCAGCCGATTGCACTACCCGTCAGCATGATATAGATAATAAGTAAAAACAAAAAAATAGTAATAATAATAATTAATAAAGAAAAACAAAACAAAACAAATAGATAGACAAAAAAGCGACTGTCACTCTTTCAACTTTAGGGTAGACACTTGTTACAGGCAGATTTACATTTTTACATAAATATATATATATATATATATATATATATATATATATATATATATAATTAATTTCACCACACCACCAGACACCTCCAATGAAATTAATGAAAGCATATATGTGATCCACCGGGATTCGAACCTGGATTATCACACAGATTTTTAAACACTCTAACCATTACACCACCAAGACGGGTATGCAACAGGATCAAGACAAATCTAGGTGTTGAAACTCTCCCAATAAGCAGCTCCTAGTCGTGGCCCCCACAACAATAGGTCATGCAGGCCGTTTTCTTTAAGGGCTTCTTCAGGTATTTTCGCAATACAACGCCGTGTTTTCACTCTTGCTAAACTTTCTCGCTAAAAAGGTGCTCAGCGGGAACAAAAAGCCTTAATTGTGTGGTTACCTATGCTTCTTAACCCTGTTTGGGCCGAGGGAGGTCTTTTGAAGACTCCCTTCTTTTGCTCCAATAGTTTGGAAATTATATACAATTCACCCCAATAGTTTGGCGATATGATAATTCACCAATTCAGGTTATTTTTTTATGGGCGAGCGATAGCGAGCCTATAACTATAAAGAAATCGGCCTTCGGCCGGGACTTTTTCTATCGAAAAATTTACAAATTTAGCTTGAAGGAGTCTTGATGGGAATTATAGAGTTTGAAGGAAGTGTGTATGTTAGCTTAGGGGACAAACTAAAACACATTGCTCGAAAACAGCAAAAGCCAAGCAAAATCCTGAATACTAATTAAACAAAATATGATAAAGACCCACACGAGGTCGGACCATACATTGTTAACCCTGTCTGTGTAGCCACGCACAGTCACGGTCATTTATTCCAATACTTCCAACACATTAAACAAACCTCCAGAATGCAAATATCTGGTAAGGAATTAATAAAAAGAGTAAATTCGGCTCGAGACAGCTTCGAAAATGTATTAATGACTGCGAATGTATAGTCACGAGCATAACTACCAACCAGATAACGTCATATCCTTCATCACGAGAGGTGTATATTAAGCTGAACAAAATCGTCTGACGGTAGCTAGAATGAAATATGGGAATAAAACAAAAACTTAGCAGTACCTTTGGAAACGAAGGGGTGAATGTTATCTGGTTGGTGTCGCAGTATTTATGCTCGTGACTGTACAAAGCCTTTATATCCAAGTTGACTATATTTGTGTTGAAGGTTTGTCCTTATATACATTGAGGCAAATGACTGAATGTTGGACACTAATTTGGGGGGCTTTAGTCCTGATGCTATTCTTGAATTACAGTGTGCTGGCTTAATAATCCAGAAGTTTGTATAACCTCTGAAGTCTTATTTTAACTAACTATTTTTGAACGTGGCTTATACTAGAGGACAATCAAACTGAGAGGATAAAAACCTGATTTTTATTATTTTTTAAAAGTACATATTTATTGTTTTAATTATCACAGATACAATAATTATGGGAACCTATATTGAATCCCAGAGCAGCGCACACAAGGTTCAACATCATTAAAACACAGACAAGAACAAAAATACAAAAGAAAATTCAAGCCAATTCAACACCCATTCAAAATCTCGAGTTTATTCACTTAAGGGGGGTCACATTTTTTTTTTTTTTTATCTCTCTCCTTTTCTCTTTCCCTGGCTTGTATCCGTTCGGCCCCATTCAGCCAACTGTTTTAAGACTTTGTCGAGGTGTCAATTTCTTCCTGGCGAGCGTTAGCGAGCCAGCATTGTACGGAGAAATCCGGCTTCGCCGGAGAAATTTTTCTATCGAAAAATGTACAAACTTAGCTTGCTGTCAAAACTAAAATATATATATATGCTGGCTCGCTACCGCTCGCCAGGCAAATATTGGCACCTGGATGGGGGTAAACTTCTTAAAACAGTAGGCTGAATGGGCCCGAATGGATACAAGCCAAAGAGAGAGGGAGAGAAAGAGAAAACAAGCGAGGTGGGCCCCCTTAAACTGTAGTCTATGCATTTTAAGTAGGCTAGAAATCGTGACCCATAACCTCTTTAACTCACAAAGGGCTAGAGCAAATGGGCTACAATTTTTCACACCGAATTCCTGGTTGACTCTTCCCAAAATATGTAAATGTCCTATCGAAGGCTCTCATCCTTTTTTATCATAAGATGTTAGGAGTTTCTAGTCTGTCCATTATGATTAGGCCAAACATCTTGATCACTTCTATAACTCAAAAACTACCAAAGTAATCGAACTAATATGTCTACCATTTGGGAAGAACCAGACAGAATAGGTGTGGAAATGTTTTACAGCCGATTTGCTCTAGCCCTTTTAGAGTTGTAGAGGTTAGGGGTCACGATATCTTGCCTACTTGTATTTTAATAGCTTAAAAAATTGACTCGAGGCTAAAATTACAAAAATACTCCAGTAATAATATTTACAATGTTTATATTGTGTTCTGGTTAACACCAATTTAGCTTGAATTGGTTTGGGAAAGAACACTCATAAGCGAGGTGTTAAGGTGACAATCAAACTTGAAGTTTCCTATTCTTGTCTAACATAATGTGATCGAACATAATGTGATCGAACATAATGTGATCGAACATAATGTGATCGAACATAATGTGATCGAACATAATGTGATCGAACATAATGTGACCGAACATAATGTGACCGAACATAATGTGATCGAACATAATGTGACCGAACATAATGTGACCGAACATAATGTGACCGAACATAATGTGATCGAACATAATGTGATCGAACATAATGTGACCGAACATAATGTGATCGAACATAATGTGATCGAACATAATGTGACCGAACATAATGTGACCGAACATAATGTGACCGAACATAATGTGACCGAACATAATGTGACCGAACATAATGTGACCGAACATAATGTGACCGAACATAATGTGACCGAACATAATGTGACCGAACATAATGTGATCGAACATAATCCGACCGAACATTATGTAACCTAACGATCTGACCTAGCATAATCTGACCTAACATAATCCAATCTAATTAATCTAAAAACGACGGGTGTTGAATCGACGAACAATCACTAATGAATATACTAAGTTAACATTGGTAAAGTGAGACTATACAAATACTTACATGTTTTTCTTTACTAACCTATAATGCAAATAGTTGTCATTAATTAAAGAGAGCGGGTAATGCCAAGAGGGGAAACTTTGAAATAAAAAAAAAATAAAACTTCATGCAAACTTAACATTATCTTGAAAACCTTCGGGACATTCATGCATTTTTCTTTTATTCTGCCAAACACTAGACGACTTACCGCAGCTTAGGAATGACCTCTTGGCATCAATGAGGTACAGTCCAAGTTAACAGTTCGCCGAAAATATGACAAATTAATGCCGTTCATACGATGGCGTCATATTATTATTAGTTTCATATTTTTCCATTAAAGGGGGTGACCTGCTTTTTGTTATTTCTGTCTTTTCTCTCTTTCTCTGGCTTGTATCCATTCGGCCCCATTCAGCCAACTATTTTAAGACGTTTATCCCCATCTAGGTGTCGATTTCTTCCTGGCGATCGATAGCGAGCCAGCATTATATGAAGAAATCCGGCTTCGCCGGAGAATTTTTTCTATCGAAAAATTTAAAAATTTAGCCTGCTGTCTAACAAAAATAAAAAATATACTGGCTCGCTACCGCTCACCAGTAAGAGATTGTCACCTGGATGGGGTTAAACGTCTTAAAACAGTAGGCTGAATGGGGCCAAATGGATACAAGCCAGATAAAGATAGAAAAGGACAGAACAAAAACAGGTCACCCCCCTTTAAGTATTGGGAAATTTGCTGCTAAGGGCTTCAATGTACCATCAGTTTGGAACACATAGACTATGGTTATCTATATGGCTTGATTTAGGGCTGACTTAGGATGACTTCAGTGTTGTATACGTTAAAGGGAGGTTTTTAGTTTGGTCTCTAGATATCCAGTTAAGGGGAGGTTTTTAGTTTGGTCTCTAGATATCCATCAAGCTTAAGATTACACCCCCTTGAGCCCCTTTCAAGATAAATTTTTACATTTTTCGGTAGAAAAATTTCCCGGCAGAAAGCCGGTTCCTCTTAAATTACAGGCTCGCTATCGCTCGCCTGGATAAAATCGACACCTAAATTGCACGAAAGGTCTTAACATTGACGGAAATGGGGCGAAAGTTTTTAAAATCGCCAAACTAATGGGGCGACTGTCTTAAAATCTCAAAAGCAATGGGGCTAAACATGAGGGAGAAAGGGGTCCCGAAAAAAATCCCTCAAGTCGATATCTCCCCTTAACAGCGGCCACGATATTTGACTCAGCTTAGGATAAAACTCTCGTAGTTCTGAGGTTAAAAGTATGGGCAGTTCTTAGGGTGTTCTTATCTTTTTTAATTAATGGTCAAAATAAAAGTCCAAATAGAAAGTCGAAACTTAAAAATCGTAGAAAGGTTGACTTTTTAACTACGACTAACATAAAAGGATTAGGAACACCATGCATCCATCTCCAGACATATGGCTTTCATATTTGAACTAATTGGATATTACCCTGGGTCAATTAAAGTTTCGATTATAAGAAGAACCGATTATAAGAAGAACCGATTATAAGAAGAACCGATTATAAGAAGAACCGATTTTAAGAAGAACTGATTATAAGAAGAACCGATTATAAGAAGAACCGATTATAAGAAGAACCGATTATAAGAAGAACCGATTATAAGAAGAACCGATTATAAGAAGAACCGATTATAAGAAGAACCGATTATAAGAAGAACCGATTATAAGAAGAACCGATTATAAGAAGAACCGATTATAAGAAGAACCGATTATAAGAAGAACCGATTGCATGTCCATATTGAGTTAAAGGGAGACGGGCTGGTTTTTTGGGCTATTAATTATTTTATTAATTTATTTATGTTTTACTTTTCTCGCTAGACCTCCCTCAAACTTAAAAATTACAGGCTCGCTATCGCTCGCCAGGAAAATTTCGACACTTAAATGGCACGATTGGTCTTAGAATTTACAACAAAATGGAGCTTAAGATATCAATATCGCCAAACGAATGGGCCAAACGTCTTAAAATCTGAGAACTAATGGGGCTAAGCATGAGGGAAATGAAGGTCCAGAAAAACGGCCTGCCTCCCCTTTAAGACAGCTTTGGTTTGGTTCTTTCACAATATGTCACGATGGATGGATTTGATTCCGTGTCAGTGAAAGTAGTGCGTGCTCGTCAAATGACATCATTAATCCAGCCGCTCACTCTGTATCACTTAAGGGGAGGTTTCTAGTTTGTTTCCTACTCCTCCAGCAATCTTAAAATGTCACCCCCTTGACCCCCTTTCAAGATAAATTTGTACATTTTTCGGTAGAAAATTTTCCCGGCTGAAAGCCGGTTCCTCTTAAATTACAGGCTCGCTATCGCTCGCCATGATAAAATCGACACCTAAATTGCACGAAAGGTCTTAAAATAGACGGAAATGGGGCGAAAGTTCTTAAAATCGCCAAACTAATGGGGCGACTGTCTTAAAATCTCAAAAGCAATGGGGCTAAACATGAGGGAGAAAGGGGTCCAGAAAAAAATCCCTCAAGTCGATATCTCCCCTTAACCCCTTCTGTACCGGCGCCGTGGTTTTCGCTTTCTGTTGGCTCCTATTAGACGATTGTATTCAGCTTAGGAAGGACCTCTACCCATTAAATAGGCTACCGACTATCTCCATGAATCCTTATAGCTACCATAGATCCTTCCTAAGCTACATGAAATTGTCTAAATGTAGCTGAAGTCAAATACAAAAGACGTCATCGGTACAGAAGGGGTTAATAAAATAAATGACTCGTCAGGTAACAGCGTTGCATCCGTGTTTGTCAAGCAATGTTCATAACACGTTGCATGCCGTTGCATTATATGCTTCCTTGTTAACCCCTTCTGTACCCGAGATGTCTTTTAACTTTATGCTGGCTACTATTAGACGATTTGATTCAATTTTAAAAGGGCCTCCAGCAATGAACAAGCTTCGAACTATCTTAATTAACCCTCTTTACTACCTCAGATCCTTCTTAACTTGCTCAAAATCGTCTAAATATAGCTAGAATAAAAGGAAAAAGACGTCGCCGGTACGGAAGGGGTTAAGTGGGGGAGGTTTTACTTTTTTATTTATGAATATTTTAGTTTCCTCCCTAGGCCTCCATCAAACTTGCAGAGACATGAAGGCCATTATTCGGTAGATAAAATGTCGAAACTAATGGGGCTAAATATGAGGGAGAAGGGGGTCCAGAAAAAGTAATTGTCCTTCAAAAAATCAATCCAGATAGTTATAATTGCTTAAAGCAGAGCATAGGGCTCCACGCATTTTGGCGCGTGACTGTACCTGGGCTGTGGGAAAGTAGGTAACCACAGATGACTACACTTCCGTTGTAAGAGGAGTGCCTGTGATGCCATACTCCGAGTGAGAGAGTAAGCGTGCATGACGCGGCATTATATACAAGAGCAAGCCTATGAGAGTTGCTTGGTTAATCGTTCGTTCATCATCATCAGGGTTTGGCGGAGTGGTCATCCTCACCAGCCTTTCCTCTCTTCCTCAACTGGTCTTGATTTAAGGGGACATTGGCTGTTTTTTTGGTCTATTAATTTAGTTTATCTCGCTAGACTTCCCTCAAATTTAGAAAAAATACCCCCTAGACCCCCCTAAAGACAAATACCCCCTAGACCCCCCCTAAAGACAAATTTATAAAATGTTTCGGTAGAAATATAATTACAGCCTCGCTATCGCTCGCCAGGAAAAAAAATAGACTCCTAAAAGGCACGACAGGTGTTAAAATTGACAACGAAATGGAGCTAAAGGTGTTAAAATCGCCAACGAATGGGCTGAACGTCTTAAAAACTGGAAACCAATGAGGCTAAACAAGAGGGAGAAAGGGGACCAGAAAAACCCTCAAGCTTTTTCTCAGCCACCAGAAAGAAGGGTGAGTGTTTCTTGGTTGGTTACTCTATGTGGAGCTGAACCTATACAGTATATTGCGGGTTAAGGGCAGATCTCCACTTGAGGGATTTTTTTTCTTGACCCCTTTCTCCCTCATGTTTAGCCCCATTGCTTTTGATATTATAGGACGTTCGCCCCATTAATTTAGCGATTTTAAGAACTTTCACCCCATATTAAGACCTTTCGTGCCATTCAGGTGTCTATTTTATCCTGGCGAGCGATAGCGAGCCTGTAATTTAAGAGGAACCGGCCTATGGCCGGGACATTTTTCTACCGAAAAATGTACATATTTATCTTGAAAGGGACTCAAGGGGGTATCATTTTAAGCTTGATGGAGGTCTAGGGAACAAAGTAAATACCTCCCCTTAATCATTGGGCTTCGCTAATCATTTGTTTTCTAAAGAGTTTGTTTTATCATGCTCTTAACCCCTTGTGTATCGGCATCGTCCTTGTAACTAAATTATGGCTACTATTTGGCAGCTATATTCATTTTAACAAGAACCTTCAGCAATTTACAGGCTTCGAATGACCTCTCTTAACCCTTTTTACTGCCACAGATCCTTCTCAAACTGCACAAAAGCGTCTTAATATAGCTTAAATAAAAACAAAAAAAGACGTCGCCGGTACAGGAGTTAACAGACAAGGAGAGTCCTGTTTTTTTTGTTTTTTTATGAATTTGTAGAACAAGGAATGGGGGCCATGTAGTATCTTTGTTAATAATTCACTGACATTAATTTCAACCTTTTCAGTATTAGGACGCCTGTTTTACACATTAATCAAGCTATCATTAGACAATTTTATTCAGCTTTGAAAGGCCCTCTAGGAATCAGAGTTGACTTATATCATTAACCCTCTGACTACCAAAATTGCTTCCTAATCTAAATACAATCGTCTACCTACATCCAGATTACGAGGATTAAATTTGTCCTCAATTACTGAAGGGGTTAACTAGCTTTGGTGGGCGGGTGCCCAACCCCGAAAAGGGTTGAAATAGGAGAGCTATTCCCCCGCCAAAGGCGGCTTTCTAGGGCCTTTCCCAGCTGATGCTGAGAGGATTGGGCTCTAGTCATGTGGCGATGGGCTGGTCTATCAGAGTGAGAGCTGAATGATCTCTGCCATTCCCATAGCTTACTTTGACTGTTCCTTTTACTTATATATTTTCTAGATCTCAAGTGACGGCGTCTCCTCCGTGGATTGACCTCCCTACTGCCAACCTAGAGGTTGACAGGCTGGGAGCCAAAGCGTCACATTTTTTCCTTTGCCCCTCAACTTTCCCTTCATAATTGCTGAGGGGCACAGGGCCTTGGGCGCCCGGGCGTTTCCCGGGCGTTTCCGCACCCTCCTTAGCTCCCCGCCTTGGAGTGGCTTCGGTCACCTGGACTTTATTAGTGGTAGGCAGGGAGGGTTTTGGGGGGGGGCGCTCGGTTGTGGCCTTGGCCTTGCTCGGTACCTTGGGACTGCTCGGCCAGACAGCCTGGGGAACAGCAACAACAACAACAAATTAGCTTTGGTTTGGCTAAGGGAGGTCAATGGAAACCTGTAAATTCGGGACATAACAATTATTTGTTAATTATTCACCGAGGTGTATTTGGCTTTGGTGTGACAGAGAGGGGGGTTGGGGAGGTGTACACTCTAAGACTTAAATCGCAGACTTAAGTTTTCAAACTAAAATATATATCCTCACCAATCCTACGCGTATTATTGAAGTTTCAGAAGTTCGTTTTGTCATTCGAGGGTTCATATAGGGCCAGGATTTAGGTCTTAGAATGTACAGTTGTAAGCATTAACATCTACGCACCCATTTAAGGCAGTACCGAACACAAACTATACACTATAATAGCCCGTATGTTTTATAACTTCGCTTGCTTTATACGTTCACAGATTCGATTGGGCGTAACATTATTAATACTCACAACCGTACAGTTTGAGACTAATGAACCTGGTACTGTTGTTGCGATGTAGTGACGGGATTTAATGCCCTCACAGGTTTAGTAGGTGGAAGGGGATTTGGCTTATTAACAGTTGGAAGCGGAATTTGTTGGGTTCATAATTTTGAAGGGAAATGTAATAGGTTCATTAGCTTAAAGATATATTAATTGGGTAAATTAGTTTGAAGGGAAATATACTAGGTTAATTATTTTGAAGGGAAATGTACTAGGCTTATCAGTTTTAAGGAGCATTTCATAGTGTATAATGTTGCTAAAATTGTGTAAATTTACTTGATTTTAACATCTTGCATTAATCCATTATAGTGGTTAAGTACAGCCATCTAACCACAGCAGTTGTACCATGTTAATTTGTCCCCAACTGTACAGCCAGATTCAATAGTTCGTCGACAACCTAGATAAGCACTATGTAGGTTTATGATATATTTCTATATTTTTACAGTTCTTGGTTGTTTTCTTCCAACTATTAACTTTTATATTTAGTTTCTTCAGATTGCCAGATTATGGAGTTTTCTTTGAAATGTAAACTTTTCATTATTAAGATTGCTGCCGATCCTCTGAATCTGGGTTACATTTTTTGGTGTATCAGTTGGGCTTGTGGATGGACGTGATCAGGATGTACATGATGCCTGAAGCGTACTTGGTGGCCGTCTCCCTAGTCAACTTTTGAGTGTAGTAGTCCAGAGAGTAGGATAGGCGGCCACGGAATGTTTGCAGGGTGTGCTGGCAGAGGGTCGGCATAAAGTGGCAAGATACCATTCGCAGCACCCGCGAGACGTCCACCACAGGGCCGGTGCCGGGGAAGGTGGTGCTGAGGTTGCCCATGTTGGTGACGCAGTAGTGGCTGTCGTTAGTGGAGGGAAAGCCAAAGCGATCCAGCCAGTAGTTGCTGCCGATCACTAGCTTCATGCGCTCGCTGATGGGCTGCACAGCCAGGGCGCGGCGGGTTTTGACAAGATGGTTGGTGAGGGCGGCGTGGATCTTGCGGCTGTACTCCCAGAACTCATCCAGGTGTCGCTCCTCCACGGGGAAGCCCACGTCCAACATGGAGATGTGGCACCCCAGGCTGCCAGGCTGCAGCGCCCGAGGCCAGTAACGCCGCATGTTGATGGCATGCACACAATTGATGCGGGTGGAAGTCAGATCAGGTTGTTGGATTTTCATCATTTGATAGAGGGCCAGGTTGGCGGCAGCGGTGAAGGCAGAGTTGACTGTGACGCCCTCCATCTTGCAACGGAGGTACAGCCGGTGTGAGGTCACTTCACCCAGTTCATGGTGAACCACTCGAGTTCCTGCACCCTTCTCCGATGGCATCCGGATCAAGTTGGTGAAATTACTGACATGAGTGCCGTAACTGATGACAGCCCGGTAGAAGCGCCGCAAAAACAAGCAAAAGAGTGACCACTGTGAAAATTCGGAGTCAGCTAGCCTGTCATGCAGTGGTGCAGCAAAGGTGCCAGTCTCAGTCAGATCAACATAACTGCCTTGTAGCAAGTCGTTTAAGACACTTAGGAACACTCGGCAGAATGACATGTTGGTTGTCCCATCACTCACATTGTGGTGGAAGCCAAAAATGCACACATAATTGTACTGGTGTTGATGGTTGTCGTTGAGGTCAAACAACCTTTTTCCCGGTCGACTGAGAAACCTGACAAACCAGAGCGGCCCCTTATAGACCCGGTACTTCCTCTTAAGCAGCGTTTCTAGGGTGTCCTCCACCTGCATAGACTGCACCACCTCCTCCACGTCTAGGGTGGTGCTGGGTGCCATCTCTCGCCACCAAAGCTGCCCATTACGCCGACCCACACAAACTCGTAGGTGCGGGAGTTTCCTGAGGGAGGGGACAAATATGTTAGCGATTTAGTTTAACTTCTATAGTCTAGACTAGCATTACAGGAGTGCAAGCACACACATACAAACAGGCACACACAAATAACACTTGCATTCACAAATTAATTTTGTTCTCTATGTGTATGGAGGAGACAAAAGGCAGGTTGCCTGTAATAAGTGTCTCCCCTAAAGTTTAAAAGAGTGACAGAGCCAATTTCAAGGGACATTGGAGTCAAAATGCCTGGACAGTGGATATACACAGTTTAATGCAGTCTAAGTCATAGGACGAAGGAAAGATTGATTGTTGGAGAGACTTCCAGAGTTCACTTGTTGAGTAGAAGAAAGACAGAGAATTTGCCAATTCTTGGGTTGGAGAGCTGGACAGAATAGGAGTGGGACTATGTTGAAAGGCGGGTGCCTCGCACTCACCGCAAGCAAGGGGGTGTACACTGAGAGAGCTCTGAAGAACACTGATTGTTGTAATAGCGATAGAAGAATGAAAGAGATGCAACATTGCGGCGTTTAGCAACAACCACACCCATTTTGTCATTCACTGGGTAGCCTTCCACTCAATAATACTACTAATATGATAATTTATTTTTCAAAAGTGCCAGTACACAGGAATTCACTAGACAACAATGAAAACTAACCTCGATGCTAGGTATGTATACAACGAACCACTAATTTATACCCTGCAACTGTCAATCATGACCCTTCTTTAGAGATCTTATCTTTTGTAAGAAAAAAGGTTTTCAACTACATGGAAAGCGGTAGTTTAACCCCTTGAGGATCATGACGAGCTTTGAGAGTTTATTCTGGCTATTATTAGACAATTATATTTAGATGAGTTTCTAGGATTAAGATGGTCAATAGAGACAATCTTTACCCTTTTAATTTGCACAGATCCATCCTAAGCTTTATAAAACAGTTTAATGACAGCCAGAATACACGGTCAAAAAAAGTCATAATCGTCGAGGGGTTAATATAATCTAGGGGCCACGTAGGAGAACATACGATCAGAGAAAGATGACTGATGTACGGTGGCGCTAATAAGTCATGTCCCAGCTGTCATTACGTTTGGCTTGCTCTGTGCTGTATTAATGTCTCAGATGTTGAATAGGGTGGGTATGTGTAGGAACATGTTTGTATATTTCATTCGATATGAAGAAATGAAGCTTGGATATTGCTGATACCAATTATTGATCAAAACATACTTGGTGCCGAGACATCACTTATTAGCGCGACTGTACAGCTGCAGGTTCATCAAGGCGCAAAGATCATCATAATTTCGCAATGCTATACCCTCGTGTGCCAACGGACGCCTCAGTACTTCAGCCAGATACTGTGGTTCATCAAACTTTAGAATCTTAAAGGTCATGAGACATACATAAATTCTATCCTGGCATTTATTAGCAGTCAGTAGAGATGATGTTGTGGAGGTTCTAGGGGGAATGTTAAAGATAAGCCTTGCTGCCCTCTTTAGCACAGACTGAACCTTCTTTAACAGACAATTTGAGAGATGCATTAGAATAAACAACACGAGAAAGGACAAATGCATGAATTAATGTGAAAAGCTAATGTCGATTCAAAAATTGTCCCCCTAAGTACAGGTTCCGAATTTGGAGATGACAGCTCCGGACAGCCTGGTTAATGTGTTCACTATTAGTTTAGTTTAGAGATCAAATCAATTCCCAAGTTTCGCACAAAACTCACTGGACGGATCTGAGGTTCGCCAATCCTAAAAGACAAGGTATTGCCAGCATCATCACATCTTTAATTTCCTCTGATAATAATTTAAGTCATGATGAAATTAAGTCAGTTTAAGTCTTCTCTTCATCATCCAGATTTGAATATCAGACAATAGGAACGATCTTTGTCCTAGTAACATAACTGTGTGTATCATCAGCATAGAAGCCATAATAAACCTCATGTGCATCGACCAGATATGACAGGCTATCAGTGTAATCTGTGAACAAAATGGGGCCCAAAACTGATCCCTGTGAGACTCCAAATTGAAAGGGAACCGACAAACCGAGGGTGAAAAGGTTTGCCAAACTACGACACTATGTGGTCTACCTTAATAGGCATGATTTTATAAGCCTGAGGTCATCGTCATGAAGACTGAAAATGCAGATAACCAAGTAATAATGATCGACTGTATCAATTTCTGCAGACAAATCAAGCAAGACCAAAAGAGAAGACTGCCTTTTAAAAGTGTTCTCCACTAAGTCATTCTGAATCTTTGCTAGTGCAGTTTCCGTCGAATGATGTTTTCTGTATGCTCATTGGACGATGGGAATGATAGTTTTGTTTCAGTAATAGTTAGATGTTGATCAAATATAGCTCACTCTATGATCTTGGGCAAAATAGACAAGTTAGAGACAGGGCAATAATTTGCTATTACTCTCAATGTCCCGTCCAGATTTCTTAAGAGGCCGCAACAACGCAATCTTCTCCGACTGCACAAAGTTGCCCTCGGTGAAGCAGCTATTAACTATGACAAATGATGGCTGCTGCATAATGGTACACAACTGGCATTTGTGAAACATTTAATGGATCAAGTGGGCAAAAGGTCTTATTCAGGCCTCTAATATAACTTGTCACATCATTCATACCCAGCAGATGGACAAAGAGATAGTATGATCTGCACAGAGTGGATGAGATTAAATTGAAAATGTATCATTTATAGTGAGACACTGTTTTAGCTCATTCCATATCTTGTTTGTGAAAAATTAAACAAAATCAGAAGCAAGCTGAGTATCAGGTGTAGAATTCGGTTTTTCAAGCCTATTTGTTTCCCCCAAACAAGTTATTCGTAAGAGCAGCTTGCTTTTTAATATCACCATCACAAGAACCTATTCTATCCTGATAGTACCCGACTTTTTGGTTATTCACAACATGGACAACAGGTCTTTTCATGGCCACATAACGCAATCGAGCAAGATCAGTCCTCTGTGAGCATCACATATGCTCAGCTTTTCTGAGCTGCTTACAAAGAGAAGTAATGGGAGGACCATACCACGGTGAATCATCCCACACAATAATTGTCATTATGCTTCAGACAATAATGGTCTTCTTTAACTCAGGACTATATTTTTTATCAAAGATAGTTATAAGCTCTGTGTTGTATATCTTCACTAGATCATCATAAACTAAATTTTAGGTGTCAACGCTATTCAGATGCCAATCTACTTCACTACAAGCCAGATTACAGTCAATCATCCTGTAACTTCTGAATTTAATAACCTTTCTATAAGAAGGGGATTTAGGGAATGCATTAACAAAAGTGATCTGAGGGTAAAGCATCAATACCTTCAAGTTGCATGTCTGATATTGGATTGCACCTTACTGGAGTTAAAATTAAAACGAGACCATGTCCAGACCTATGGGTCGAGTCCGACACATGATTAAGACAATTATTCTGGTCAATCACCTCCAGGAAATCAGAAGAATATAGTTTCAATTGTGGATTATGAATCCAATAATTAAAATCACCACAGAAAACATATCCTTCACATTTAAATGAAAATTATTCAAGGAACACACACAACTCATACATAAAGTCTTGGTTGGCCTTGCCGATAAATTATTAAAATTATTAATCTTTGCTGATTGAAAATATATATTTGATACTTCTACGAATTCAAAAATGAGTGGAGCATAATCACAATATGTGTGGTTTTTAAGTAAATTATAGCAACACCTCCAGCCGAACGGTGAGCAGCAGGTCTGGGAACACTAATTATAGAATGCGTCTTAAGAGAGAGCACTGCGAATATTATCAATCTCAGACTTGAACATTGTCGCCGAGATGATAAAAGCCTCAGGGGAGACTGGTGTCAGCTTAGTTACTGAGATGATAAAGACCATTATTAAAGAGGAGAAAATCCTCGAGGATTGGCACAAAAGTGTAATAGTATATATATACAAAGGAAAAGGGGATGCGCTAGATAGAGGTAATTATAGGGGCCTGAAAATGCTTGACCAAATCATGAAGGTCTGTGAGAGAGTCTTTGAGAGTTTGATCAGGCAAAGCATCTCCATTGATGATATGCAGTTTGGTTTTATGCCAGGACGGGGTACAACCGGTGCTATCTTCATAGTCAGGCAGATACAGGAAAGATACTTACTAAAAGGCAGGGATCTTTACTTTGTGTTTGTAGACCTGGAGAAGGCCTTTGACAGGGTGCCTAGAGATGTAGTGCAGTGGGCTATGAGGAAACTTGGTGTGGAAGAGTGGCTGGTGCATGTTATAATGAAGATGTATGAGGTTTCGCGAACTGCGGTGAGGGTGAAAGGTGTACCGAGTGAGGAGTTCACAGTCCGTGTTGGAGTTACTCAGGGTTCAGTGTTAAGCCCCCTCCTCTTTATTATGGTCCGGACTCCCGTGTGAACTGCTTTATGCAAACAATTTAGTCCTAATAGCCGACAATGTGCAAGATGCTGATGCCAATTCAGAAGATGGAGAGAGGGCATGGTGAGCAAGGGTTTAGGAGTCAATATAACAAAACCAAGGTTATGCATTGTAAATTGAGACAAGGCAATGTGGAAAAGAGCGGTGCTTACCCATGTGCAGTGTGTGGAAAGGGTGTGGGCGCTAACTCGATTCAGTATAGTGTCTGTTGATGTTGGGTGCACCATGGGAGTAAGCACTGTAGTAGAATAAAAGGACCCCTGCTGAAGGATGAGTCAGAAATCGAGAAATTTGAGTGCGTAGTGTACAAGGGCGAGCTTGTGTTAAATGATGATCCTGTGGCTGTGAATTTTGGAAATTAGTCAATGGAGCTGGTGGACAAGTTTTGATACCTAGGAGAAACCATCTCTGCCAGAGGTGGGGCCGAGGCTGCCACTGTCGCTAGAATTAGATGTGGTTGGGGGAAGTTCAGAGAACTGCTGCCAATTCTGACCATGAAAAGAATGCCTCTCCCCCTGAAGGGAAAGGTGTATGCCTCATGTGTTAGAAGTGAAATGACGTATGCCTCAGAAACATGGGCCGTTAAAGTAGAGAATATCAACAGAATGGAATGTAATGAGATGAGAATGGCGAGATGGATGTGTGGGGCCAAACTGCAGGATAGAATAATTAATGGTGAGCTGAGGAGACGCTTAGGTATAAAGAGTATTAGCGAGGAGATGCGTACAAGTAGACTGGGATGGTATGGGCATGTGGAGAGAATGGTTGAACAAAATTGGGTGAAAAGATGCAGATCTGTGATTGTGGAGGGAGCTGCACTAAGGGGTGGACCGAGGAAGACCTGGGATCGGACTATACGTGCCGATCTCGAATTTAAGAACTTGACAGTTGAAACAGCCTTTAACAGGGTTGCCTGGAACGCCGCCATTAGGACAAGAGACTGAAACTGCATGTATGTGTGGAGCACTCAGTTTTAAAATGTTATTTATGTATATACTGTATGTACTTGAACAACTAAGTCTCGTCAGACACAGCATGTTTAGCTTGAACTTTTCAAGATATCCATTAATGTAATCCATCTTGTTACGTATAGAATGCATGTTAAGGAGACCGACATTTAAAGGACTCAAATGGGGCATAACTAGTCTATGAATGGACAAAATTAGTATTTTCAATCAACTTAACAGATTCAGCCTTTGACAGGGCCGCCTGGAAGCCGCTATTTAGGTTGTGAGATTGTAACCACATTCTCTGTGGACAAAACGATCTTTAAACTTGTATGTATGTATGTATGTACTATTTTTCGTTAAGCAATCATCATCGGACAGTTTTTGTTAGAGGCGAAATGGGCACTGGACTGATCTGTCATCGTGACTTAAGAGTTTGTTTATCTTTGCTTTGTAGAAAAACAGTTTATACATTTAGGAGAATGTTTTGTTTTTGCACTCATGAAATTCATTAGGTCCAGCATAATATACATTATAACTTTTGTTTTTGTTTTGTTTGCACTATTCGGCAACATGACCAAAACATTGACAGTTATGGCATTGGGTAATCCAGAATCTATCATAGGCTTTGCATCTTGTGAGACCCACATAGTTGTATTCACCCTGGTCAACAATGGCAGAGCGCACTTCAGGGTACATCTTCAAGACAACAGTTTTATTGTCATATATAGATTTTTGAGAAAAGAAGGTTGACAGTACAACCTTCATCAACAACTCTTATATTTTGGAATTCTTGTTCCAAATGTCCTCCACAGAAGAAGACAGGCCTATCATAGTCATTTTAGGCATAATTTTCTTTGGTTCCAATATGTAGTAAACACCATCGAAACCAAAATTAAGATGCAATGCTTCATTTGCTCTAATTTTGGCTTCCTCTGAGAGAAATATGACTACAAGGCCTCATATTTTTGTGTCTAGACAGTTATGAACTGGGACAGAGTCCAGAACATCCTTAATCAATTCTGGGTTCACCCGACTTGGTTCACCATCCATATTATCTTTCGACTTTACTACCAGCACTTGCTGGTTATAAACAGTCTAAATTTTACAATCACAACAAATCTGTACCAAGTCCTTTATCGAACTACCCTTTATCTCAACTCCCATCTGCTGAAGGACATCTTCAAATTATTTAATTTGTGACTGTCATGTGATCTCTGATGAGGAGCCTTTAATCTCCAGTTTGTGTACAGTACCTTCTCTGACAGGCCCCTAATGGAAGCAAGAAGCGATGAATACATCTTATCAAGATGCTCTTTTAATGACAGAAAGATTCACCCCTTCTCGCTTGCTGCAGTCGAGTGACTTAAAGCAGCTTCTGCACCTCCATATAGATCCCTTCCCTTGGTGGTCCTTCAAAAACTGATATTCTAGCATTGAGGCGTATGCATTGCAGGTGCAGCTAATATTAGCACAGTTCACACCGTAGTGCCTTTGCAAACTTGGCCTACATTCTTCCTGCAGTGCAGACAAGTATTCATTGAAAAAATAAATACGATCTGTTTAAAAAAAAAACCGCAGGAATACAAATATTAAAAAAAAAAAAAAAAAAAAAAAATGGGATCTACTTGGGATAGACCCCAGGTAGCGCCGCCCCCATCTGTCTCATTCAAAGGAAAAAATAAACCTGAACAAAATAGAAAACTCACTGTGTCTGAGAAGTCACCAATGAACAGGTGGGGTATGACTTGGATAACTTGTTAGAGGTAACCCAAACCGAGATACAACAAGTGTGCGCTGGTTGAACAGATGTTTATCGAAACTAAAACTATTCCCTTGTTTTAACATAAGAACATAAGAACATAAGAAAATGGGAGTCTGCAGAAAGCCGATTGGCCTAAGCAAGGCAGATCCCTGTCCCACACAACCCCAAATCAATTACAAAGCCCAATTATAGGCTCAACACTCTAATACCCTGAGGATCATCCTACCAAAACGGTTAGAGATTAACGCAGGATTATGGGGGTCTGCAGAGCGCTGATTGGCCCAACCCGGCTGATCCCCCTTCACACCCAACCCTTCTCGTCCATATGCTTATCCAATTTTATCTTAAAGCTCCCTACAGTTTTAGATCCCACTATAGCACTTGGTAGTCCATTCCACCCATCTGAGCTCTTAAACGTGGCAGCATAATAATATAACTTGGAAGATGCCACAGAATATGATACTTCCACTGCACAAAGCTCAACAAAACTCTAAAGCATTTACCTGCTCTAATAGTAAATTAAAGTAAATATCTAACTACAATGTTACTTCTGAATAATATTTATTAATTACCTTAAAACCTCACAACTATTGATGCAAGAGTATAATGTAAGCATGCACGAAACAATCAAATAATAGACAATTTGCGTCATACACCATACTTGTACATAATCGCTGAGGCTTCCCTGATAAGTTTTATATCAATGGGCTTCCTGGAATCAAGCCACAGGGCATACACCGTGGTCATACAGCCATAGTGGTGGGCCGAGGTCATCAGTCGCTCGCAGTACCCCAGCGGACGCAGCCATACCACCGGACCCCCTTCGTCAATGTCTTTTGAGTATTCCGAGTCGTCGATATCGGGGCTTAGCAGAATGCTGGAAAGTGGCTTATGTCCATTTGGTTGAGGGTGTGGGGTGTAGTGTCCATTTACTTGAAGCGTGGGGAGAGTTTGGTTTGATTGGAGTTCTGAGATTACTTGGTGTCCGTTTGCTTGAAGTTTGGATGCTGCTTGGTGTCCATTTGGCACAAGCTTAGGTATTGTTTTTGCCCGAAACTTGGATGTAGTATTTCTTTTAACCCAGGAGGTTAGCTTTGGATTGAGCTTAGTAACTATCTTTGTTCGAAGTTTAGGTTTTGTGTTAAGCTTGGAGGCTCTTCTTTTCCGAGGTATGCTTGTTGCTTTGTGTCCATTTTGCAGATTTGAGGTTTCTCGTTCGTTTGGGTGAAATCTGAAGGATGACTGCTTTCCATCTGTCTGGCATTCGGTGTCTGTTTGGTGTCCTCCCGAGTCTGAGTGTTGTTCATTCGCATGCAGCCTCCTATAACTAGTAATCCTCCATGATCCACTCAGTGAGCTGTCGGAGTCACTGCCACCATTTTGAGTAGCATAGTTACTGCTGAGCCTGTTGTGGACATTGTGCTGGGTGGTGTTGGTTGTGAAGTTTGAATCTATTGGTTCTTCATTATTGTAACATCCGCGGTGTGGATTGTAAAACTCACTATCTGTGCTACTTTCACCATTTATGCTGTTTGAGGAGTTGAGTAGTTCATGTTCGTCGCTTGAAAGGCTTGAGCTGGTCGTACCCTCATGTCTACTCTTACTGCCGTTTGTGACAAGATTGTTTCTGCTACTCTCGCTGTTTGTGAGGTTTGAACTGCCCCGACTCTCATTTGTGTTATTTCCATTGGTGTCATAATGGCTGTACAGGCGTGTATATTTACAACTTCCACCATTTGGGAGAGTCGGGCAGATTAGTAGGTCACTGCTGCTTCTGCCATTTGAATGTTCGGAGGAATCGCTAGACTCTCCATCTCTCCAGAAGTCGCAGTCACAGCGGCCACGGGGATCGAATTGGGAACAGAGGGAGTGGTGTTTAGGTAAGGCCAGGGCACGGCAGTAGGTACAGTGGCAGGGGTTTCCATTCTCAAGCAAATCCACTAAGGTTACTTGGCCCGGAACACCTGGAACAACGAAAGGAAAAGGGCGATTAGAACTTAAGCTGAGTAAGCCGAGTAAATTCCTCTGACATACACACACACACACACAATATCTCTCTCTCTCTCTCTGGAAAGAGAGAGAGAGAGAGAGAGAGAGGTGTCACAAGCAGATTATTTAAATGAAACAATGGTAGTGTAACTTAGGATTGGGCTGGAGTAATAAGAACTGAGTATTAGGAGATTGCACAATAGCTATTGTAAAACTACGAGAAGAATTGAAGAATACATATTGAGTAAAGATGCTGGGTTCAAGTATGGCACTGGATACCAATATAGCAGTTTTAGAATACCCATGTGTATATATTATCAATTCCAATTGAAAGTAAATATTCCTGTGCATATAAATTCCATGTTATTTTGTCTTCCCCCGGAATGTAGTGGGCAGCCAAACGGTGACCGGACAACTCAACCAGTAGACCGTTTCAACCCGTAGCTCTCAACCAGTGGTGTTAGCTTAGGTTAGGGTAAATTGGGTAGTACTTCAGGTGGCACTGGTTTGGTTAAGGGGAGATTTCCACTTGAGGGATTTTTATCTTGACCCCTTTCTCCCTCATGGTTAGCCCCATTGCTTTTGATATTTTAAGACGTTCGCCCCATTTGTTTGGCGATTTTAAGAACTTGCGCCCCATTTCTGTCAATTTTAAGACTTCGTGCCAATTAGGTGTCGATTTTTTCCTGGCGAGCGATAGCGAGCCTGTAATTTAAGAGGAATCGGCCTTCGGCCGGGACATTTTTCTACCGAAAAATTTACAAATTTATCTTGAAAGGGGGTCTAGGGGATGTAATTTTAAGCTTGATGGAGGTCTAAGCAACACGCTAGAAACCTCCCATTAAGCATGGTTAATTTGGCACTGGTTGAGATCTACTTGTTGAAATGTTCTACTGTTGGAGTCAGTTCCTTACAAAATTACAGGCTCGCTATCGCTCGCCAGGAAAAAAACGACACCTAAATAGCACGAAAGGTCTTACTATTGACAAAGAAATGAGGCGAAAGGTCTCAAAATCGCCAAACTAACGGAACAAACTTCTAAACATCTCAAAACTAATATGCTCAATATGAGGGAGAAGGGAGTACCTCCCCTCTTAATACCTAAAGAACAGAGTAAAAAAAAAATCTAAATGTATTAAGAGTAACCTTGACATTATGGCCGTTATCAGAACTGCAATAACCGTTATATTATATGGCAAAAACTACGGTCTTCTCATATGCTGGCCAGGTTTTTTTTCTAATTTTTTTTTTTCAATTTTTTTTTTCAGATTTTTTTTCTTCAATGACGCCTTATCGCTGTGAGTAAATAATGAACCCTATGGATATTTAAGCATAATGGAAAGAGGATGATATTTAAGCATAATGGAAAGAGGATGATATTTAAGCATAATGGAAAGAGGATGATATTTAAGCATAATGGGAAGAGGATGATATTTTCCAAATCAGGTTAGGGCAGCGATTTTTTGTAGTATATATACGGAGGAAAAAATACAAACACGTTCCATGTAATGTGTAATAGAACTCACGCGCGTAATGCAAAAAGGAAGAACAAATAAAGACAGATTCCCTGTAATGTGTAACGTTATTAACCCTTTCATTACCGGTGACATCTTTTCATTATATTCTAGTCACTAGTAAACGATTTTGTCCAGTTTAGAAAGGTCCTCCATCAATTACCAGGCTTCAAACTATCTCACTTAAGGGGAGATTTCCGCTTGAGGGATTTTTTTTACTGAACTCCTTTCTCATTCAGGTTTAGCCCCATTGATTTTGAGATTTTAAGACGTTCGCCCCATTAGTTTGGCGATTTTAGGAACTTTCGCCCCATTTCTGTCAATTTTAAGATCTTTCGTGTCATTTAGGGGTCAATTTTTTCATGGCGAGCGATAGCGAGCTTGTAATTTAAGAGGAACCGGCCTTCGGCCGGGACATTTTTCTACCGAAAAATGTACAAATTTAGCTTGAAAGAGGGTCTAGAGGGTGTAATTTTAAGCTTGATGGAGGTCTAGGGAACAAACTAGAAACCTCCCCTTAACCCTATGTACTACCACAGGTCCTTCTTAAACTGCACAAAATCGTGGAATTATAGCTAGAATAATATACCAAAAAACGTCGTCGGTACAGAAGGGGTTAACGTCGTCGGTACAGAAGGGGTTAACGTCGTCGGTACAGAAGGGGTTAACGTCGTCGGTACAGAAGGGGTTAACGTCGTCGGTACAGAAGGGGTTAACGTCGTCGGTACAGAAGGGGTTAACGTCGTCGGTACAGAAGGGGTTAACGTCGTCGGTACAGAAGGGGTTAACGTCGTCGGTACAGAAGGGGTTAACGTCGTCGGTACAGAAGGGGTTAACGTCGTCGGTACAGAAGGGGTTAACGTCGTCGGTACAGAAGGGGTTAACGTCGCGGTACAGAAGGGGTTAACGTCGTCGGTACAGAAGGGGTTAACGTCGTCGGTACAGAAGGGGTTAACGTCGTCGGTACAGAAGGGGTTAACGTCGTCGGTACAGAAGGGGTTAACGTCGCGGTACAGAAGGGGTTAACGTCGTCGGTACAGAAGGGGTTAACGTCGTCGGTACAGAAGGGGTTAACGTCGTCGGTACAGAAGGGGTTAACGTCGTCGGTACAGAAGGGGTTAACGTCGTCGGTACAGAAGGGGTTAACGTCGTCGGTACAGAAGGGGTTAACGTCGCGGTACAGAAGGGGTTAACGTCGCGGTACAGAAGGGGTTAACGTCGTCGGTACAGAAGGGCTTAACGTCGCGGTACAGAAGGGGTTAACGTCGTCGGTACAGAAGGGGTTAGCGTCGTCGGTACAGAAGGGGTTAACGTCGTCGGTACAGAAGGGGTTAACGCGCGTCATGCCAAAAGGTAAACAGTAAATAGAGAATAATTCAATGTAAGGACTATGATTGTGACGTAATGTAATTCAATGTAAGGACTATGATTGTGACGTAATGTAATTCAATGTAAGGACTATGATTGTGACGTAATGTAATTCAATGTAAGGACTATGATTGTGACGTAATGCCATGCTGCGCGTAATTATGCAACCCTTCATTAATGCCACTTTATGGACGGTTATAAAATGTGGTGGGTGGATTAAGGGGGGTGACCCGTTTGTTTTTTTCTTCTCTCCTATGCTCTCTTTCTCTGGCTTGTATCCATTTGGCCCCATTCAGCCGCCTACTGTTTTAAGACGTTTATCCCCATCCAGGTGTCAATTTTTTACTGGTGAGCGGTAGCGAGCCAGCATATTTTTTAATGTTTTTGACAGCAGGCTAAATTTGTACATTTTTCGATAGAAAAATGTCCCCGGCGAAGCCGGATTTCTTCATATAATGCTGACTCGCTATCGCTCACCAGGAAGAAATCGACACATAGATGGGGATTAACGTCTTAAAATAGTTGGCTGAATGGGGCCGAATGGATACAAGCCAAAAAAAGAGAAAAGGAGAGAAATTAACACAAAGCAGGTCACCCCCCTTAAAGACTGGTGGAAATGTACACTGAGGAAGAGACAATAGAGGTACCGTACAGTCGGCCACATGAATTCATAGCCACTCACTGATGATATAATGTATGGGAAGGAAATATTGCAGGCTTGGCTTACGTGGATAATTTGATATAAAATAGTTAAGGGGAGATCGCTCGCTTTTCTGGACTCCCTTCTTCCTCCTGGTTAGCCCCCATTAGTTTTCAAATTTTAAGACGTTCGGCCTATTAGTTTGACGATTTTAAGACCTTTCACCCCATGTCTTTGTCAATAAGACTTTTCATGTCATTTATGTGTCGATTTTTTCCTGGTGAGCGACAGCGAACCTGTAATTTAAGAGGAACCGGCCTTCGGCCGGAAAATTTTCTATCGAAAAGTTTCTCCGGCGAAGCCGGATTTCTTCATACAATGCTGGCTCGCTATCGCTCGTCAGGAAAAAAATCAAAACCTGGATGGGGATAAACGTTATAAAACAGTAGGCTGAATGGGGCCGAATGGATACCAGCCAGAAAAAGAGAAAAGGAGAAAACAAAAGCAGGTCACCCCCCTTAAATCACAGGCGTCATTTCAATATATATCTCGTGTGCACACACACACACACACACACACACACACACACACCTCCCCGTGGCGTAACTGATAGCGCGTCTGGCTCACAACCAGAAGGTCCCGGGTTCGAGACCCGGGCGAGGAAGAGACATTTGGGCAAGTCTCCTAACGGTGTAGCCTCTGTTCACCTAGCAGTATAAATAGGAACCTGGTATAAGTGGACGAAGTTGTGACGTCCCATCTGGGGTTGGTGATCGGTTACAAGGTTAGATGGATATCGTACTGGTCAACCTAAGCTACTGGTCAACCTAAGCCTTCGGGTGAGACTGGTACCGTACATATTAACCCTAAGCCTTCGTTTCCAGATGTCGCTAATTGGCTAAAATACAGACTACACACACATCCACAGCCATTCCAACGATACATTAACATGCATTTCACGCAATACATTCCCAGTTAAGGAGGCGCGATAATAATGAGCTTAGGTCGCATTGCGTGGATTCCTCTTGACGAACAAGTAACTGAGTAACTGAGTAACACACACCCACACGGTGACTGACATTATTGACAGAGAATCAAAAGCGAGAGTGAGAGACCATGAAAACTCTCTCTCAGTATGACATAATTCAACACAGACTGTGCTGAATTATGTATTATACTGAGAGAGAGAGAGAGAGAGAGAGAGAGAGAGAGAGAGAGAGAGAGAGAGTGTGAAAGTGTGACTAAGAGTGAGAGTCTTTGCACTTGGGTTTTTGAATGACTCAGGTATCTTGCGACCTGGCTTACGTATGAGTGTGTGTGTGTGTGTGTGATTATAATAATGATAATTGTCGGTTTATTACTGACTTGCCGCCGTGAGGTTGAAAATCTATAGTTTTTCCTTACCTAGGTACATTACTTTGCCTTAACTACGAGGTCACATGCCATGTTTGTCGACCATGAGGTGCCGAGTTTCCACCATAGAACAATACATACTCAGATGAACTGAAGTACGTGTAGGTTAACACAAGCTGATAGTTGTTGTTGTTGTTGTTGTTGTTGTTGTTCCCAAGACTGTCTGGCCGAACAGTCCCGAGTCCGGTAGACCGAAGCCATCCAGATGTTCGGGCCCCTGAAGGGACCAGGGTGAGATGAGATCTGTATCGGAGTGTGACGTCCCCAGCTCCCACTCTCACATAGATCTGTATCGGAGATGGCACCGGGGGAGGGGATCATCGGCCAATGGGTTTGCATCCCTGGGCCAATGCCCCCACCGTCCGCAGCCCCTTTTGCAGTGCTACCGAATCGGGCGATCTCGCCAGCACCTAGATAGAAAAATAGTACAGGTGAAGAGACAGACAGAAACGGCTAAAGTAGGTTAGAGGATGATAAACTTCACTCTGGATAGGACCAACCCTCACCCCTCACTGATATACAGCTGATAGTTGAGCAGCTTGGCTAGGAAGGGACCACAATACAATCCTCTACATCGGGATAGCCGACAAAACCGTTAGGATTCTGGGGGATTCGAACCCTCTACCTTGCGGTTAGCGTACAGCGCCTTACACCACTCAGCTAACCCGTGTGTGTGTGTGTGTGTGTGTGTGTGTGTGTGTGTGTGTGTGTGTGTGTGGGTAGGCCTACTTATATCTTGCTCGAGTTGGTGCGTTCTGCTAGGCGTGTGTTTATTTGTGCATGTGTTTGTGTGTACCTACAGTATATATTAGTAAGTAAAGTTTTAGATTTGTCTGTAATCGAGAATCTGCGTATGTGTGTGTGTATGCGTATAAGTGTGTATGAAGGTATGTGTGTACACATGAAAGTAGTCCGGCAAGTCAGCATGGTCTCAAAATATCTCAGCTATAATAGAACAGCTAAACTTTCTCCACACAGTTGGGCTAATTATTATGTAGCCTAAAGTAAATTACATCCTGTTTTGTTATTGTATCCATGTAAGCAGGTTCATATTGTATCCATGTAAGCAGGTTCATATTGTATCCATGTAAGCAGGTTCATATTGTATCCATGTAAGCAGGTTCATATTGTATCCATGTAAGCAGGTTCATATTGTATCCATGTAAGCAGGTTCATATTGTATCCATGTAAGCAGGTTCATATTGTATCCATGTAAGCAGGTTCATATTGTTGGTGTATATTGGCGTATTACACGACCACTCTATATCCTATACTTTTAGTTGAGGGGGGTGGGTGACGTGGGTGGGGTGACTGGGGTTGGGTGACTGGTGTTTGGTGACGGGGGTTGGGTGTCAGAAGTTGGGTGATGGGGGTTGGGTGACTGGTGTTTGGTGACGGGGGTTGGTTGACGGGTGACAGGGGTTGGGTGATGGGGGTTGGGTGACGGGGTTTGGTGACGAGGGTTGGGTTGACGGGTGAAGGGGTTGGGTGTCGGGGGTTGGGTGACGGGGGTTTGGAGTGACGAGGGTTGGGTTGACGGGTGACAGGGGTTGGGTGTCGGGGGTTGGGTAACGGGGGTTGGAGTGACGAGGGTTGGGTTGATGGGTGAAGGGGTTGGGTGAGGGGGTTGTGTGATGAAGATAGGGTGACTTGGGTTGGTTGACAGGGGCGGGGTTGACAGGGGGTGGGGTTGACAGGGGCGGGGTGGAGAGGGCCGGGGTTGACAGGGGCGGGGTTGACAGAGGGTGAGGTTGACAGGGGGTGGGATTGACAGGGGTGGAGTTGACAGGTGCGTGGTTGACAGTGAAGGGGTTGACAGGGATGAGGTTGGCAGGGATGGGGTTGACAGGGATGGGGTTGACAAGGTTAGGGTTGACAGGGGTGGGGTTGACAGGGGTGGGGTTGACAGGGGTTGGACAGGGGTGGGGTGGACAGGGGGTGGGGTTGACAGGGGGTGGGGTTGACAGGGATGGGGTTGACCGGGATGGGTTTGACAGGGGGTGGGGTTGACAGGGATGGGGTTGACAGGGGGTGAGTTTGACAGGGGGGGGGTTGACAGGGGGGGGGGTTGACAGGGACAGGGTTGTCAAGGGTTGGGGTTGACAGGGATAGGGTTGACAGGGGTGGGGTTGACAGGGATGGGGTTGACAGGGGGTGGGTTTGACCGGGAGGGGGTTGACAGGGATGGGGTTGACAGGGATGGGGTTGACAGGGATGAGGTTGACAGGCATGGGGTGAACAGGGGTGGGTGTTACAGGGATGGGGTTGACAGGGATGGGTTGACAGGGATGGGGTTGACAGGGATGGGGTTGACAGGGATGGGGTTGACAGGGATGGGGTTGACAGGGATGGGGTTGACAGGGATGGGGTTGACAGGGATGGGGTTGACAGGGATGGGGTTGACAGGGGATGGGGTTGACAGGGGATGGGGTTGACAGGGGATGGGGTTGACAGGGGATGGGGTTGACAGAGATGGGGTTGACAGAGATGGGGTTGACAGAGATGGGGTTGACAGAGATGGGGTTGACAGGGATGGGGTTGACAGGGATGGGGTTGACAGGGATGGGATTGACAGAGGGTGGGGTTGACAGGGGTGGGGTTGAGAGGGGTGGGGCTGACATGGGGTTGAGAGGGTGGGGTTGAGAGGGGTGGGGCTGACAGGGGTGGGGTTGACAGGGGTGGGTTGACAGGGGTGGGTTTGACAGGGGTGGTTGACAGGGGTGGGGTTGACAGGGGTGGGTTTGACAGGGGTGGGGTTGACAGGGGTGGGGTTGACCGGGATGGGGTTGACCGGGGTGGGGTTGACAGGGGTGGGGTTGACAGGGGTGGGGTTGACAGGGGGTGGGGTTGACAGGGGTGGGGTTGACAGGGGGTGGGGTTTGACAGGGGTGGGGTTGACCGGGGGGTTTGACCGGGTGGGGTTGACCGGGGTGGGGTTGACAGGGGTGGGGTTGACCGGGGTGGGGTTGACAGGGGTGGGGTTGACAAGGGGTGGGTTTGACAAGGGGTGGGTTTGACAGGGTTGGATTTAACAGGGGTAGATTTAAACAGGGGTGGGGTGCATGGTGGGGTTGACAGGGGATGAGGTTAACAGGGGTGGGGTTGACAGGAGAGATTTAGTTATCATTTAGCGATAATATATAACCAGTTAGGTATTTGGGGCAACTAAAATAGTGGATTCCTCAATTCTCTCTGTCTACCCATGTGTACTGTATATGTACTGTATATACAGGGTGTCCCAGGAGGAAAGGGCATAACTTTGGGATATGGTAAAACAAAATATTCCAAGCCTAAAATGTTCTATAAGAAATATTCCAAATTTCAACCAGTAAGGAGATATTGGCTGTTGAAAATGGCATTTTCTTCAGTAATTCCCCATAAGGGTGGCCTAGCTGTCCTAGTACCTACCACACCTCCATCTAACTGCAATTATTTTACCATATTATTGTAAAGATATTATAATTCTGTAAGTTGCAAAATGATTATAGATATATTAGCTCACTTTGGACCAGTTGGAAAGTGTCTGACATGGAAGAGTCCATTACAGTGATGCAGGGGAGGACACTACATAAAACCTTCAATATTTGTTTAACGTTTGAGATTTGGACTTTTTGTTATAGAACATTTTAGGCTTAGAATACCTTGGTTTATCATTTCCCAAAATTATGCCCTTTCCTCCTGGGACACCCTGTATATGTAAATAAATTAATGCATGTATATGTGTGTGTGTGTGTGTGTGTGTGTGTGTGTGTGTGTGTGTGTGTGTGTGTGTGTGTGTGTGTGTGTGTGTGTGTACAGTTAAATTTGCAATCAAGGATATAGAAAAATATTAAACATAAATATTTATCCCTACTGGCATGCAATAGCCATGTCACGACAGCGACTGCATGGCTTTCATTTACATAGTTTTCAATTGTGTGCTATTTTGTCTATTTTTATCTCTGAGCCCCGAGCGGAGAAAATACCACACTTACTTAATTAAGGTAAATTGGTAAGGCTGCGTAGAGAGTTTGTGAAGATTTAACTATTTCATTTTGTGACGTGTTGTTGTTGTAGTATGTCTGTTTGTTGTAAACATATTTATCAATATGTTTGTATACCTTTCTATGTCTATCCATATCGATTTGTTAAGCGGTAAGATTGCATGAGTAATATATTTTAATGACAAACACAGACCATGACAGGCTTACACATGCACGAGAGGAAGGATGAATTGCATGTGAAATATATTATGAATAGAAATGTGCATGACTAGCAGGCACGCGAATTATTGCAGGAATATTATGAACAGTCTTGAACATTATGGACAGTAATGGAGGCAGCAGTACATTATGGACAGTAATGGAGGCAGCAGTACATTATGGACAGTAATGGAGGCAGCAGTACATTATGGACAGTAATGGAGGCAGCAGTACATTATGGACAGTAATGGAGGCAGCAGTACATTATGGACAGTAATGGAGGCAGCAGTACATTATGGACAGTAATGGAGGCAGCAGTACATTATGGACAGTAATGGAGGCAGCAGTACATTATGGACAGTAATGGAGGCAGCAGTACATTATGGACAGTAATGGAGGCAGCAGTACATTATGGACAGTAATGGAGGCAGCAGTACATTATGGACAGTAATGGAGGCAGCAGTACATTATGGACAGTAATGGAGGCAGCAGTACATTATGGACAGTAATGGAGGCAGCAGTACATTATGGACAGTAATGGAGGCAGCAGTACATTCGGTTTGGATAAATTACTTGAGTTTCGAATATAAAACTACCGAGAGTTGATAATTCACACGGTTTTCACCATGAACGTTATTTTCATCTTATTTTGGTTACTATTAGACTATTTTCTTTAGCTTATAATGTACCTCTAGGACTCACAGGGCTAAATACTATCTCTATACAATTGTCTACCTGTAGCCAGTATAAAGCTTACATAACAGTGGTGGTGCTGAAGAGAGTTAAGGGGAGATTTCCACTTGAGGGATTTTGTTCTGGATCTCTTTCTCCCTCATGTTTAGCCCTATTGCTTTTGAGATATTAAGAAGTTCGCCCCATTAGTTGGGCGATTATAAAAGAAATGTGTCCCATATTATTTTGTCAACTTTAAGACCTTTCGTGCCAATTAGGTGCATTTTATTATTGGCGAGCGATAGCGAGTCTGTAATTTAAGAGAAACCGACCTTCGGCCGAGACATTTTTCTACCGAAAAATGTACACATTTATCTTTAATGGGGTCTAGGGGGTGTGATTTTAAATTTGATGGAGGTCTAGGGAACAAACTAAAAACCTCCCCTTAATATGTATTCTAGCACTCATGACCATCAACTACATGGACGATAGTGGCAATTATATTGACAATGAAGCATAATTAAGGTAATGCTCTTGAAAATAATTGTCGGTTTATTACTGACTTGCCGCCGTGAGGTTGAAAATCTATAGTTTTTCCTTACCTAGGTACATTACTTTGCCTTAACTACGAGGTCACATGCCATGTTTGTCGACCATGAGGTGCCGAGTTTCCACCATAGAACAATACATACTCAGATGAACTGAAGTACGTGTAGGTTAACACAAGCTGATAGTTGTTGTTGTTGTTGTTCCCAAGACTGTCTGGCCGAACAGTCCCGAGTCCGGTAGACCGAAGCCATCCAGATGTTCGGGCCCCTGAAGGGACCAGGGTGAGATGAGATCTGTATCGGAGTGTGACGTCCCCAGCTCCCACTCTCACATAGATCTGTATCGGAGATGGCACCGGGGGAGGGGATCATCGGCCAATGGGTTTGCATCCCTGGGCCAATGCCCCCACCGTCCGCAGCCCCTTTTGCAGTGCTACCGAATCGGGCGATCTCGCCAGCACCTAGATAGAAAAATAGTACAGGTGAAGAGACAGACAGAAACGGCTAAAGTAGGTTAGAGGATGATAAACTTCACTCTGGATAGGACCAACCCTCACCCCTCACTGATATACAGCTGATAGTTGAGCAGCTTGGCTAGGAAGGGACCACAATACAATCCTCTACATCGGGATAGCCGACAAAACCGTTAGGATTCTGGGGGATTCGAACCCTCTACCTTGCGGTTAGCGTACAGCGCCTTACACCACTCAGCTAACCCGTGTGTGTGTGTGTGTGTGTGTGTGTGTGTGTGTGTGTGTGTGTGTGTGTGTGGGTAGGCCTACTTATATCTTGCTCGAGTTGGTGCGTTCTGCTAGGCGTGTGTTTATTTGTGCATGTGTTTGTGTGTAACCTACAGTATATATTAGTAAGTAAAGTTTTAGATTTGTCTGTAATCGAGAATCTGCGTATGTGTGTGTGTATGCGTATAAGTGTGTATGAAGGTATGTGTGTACACATGAAAGTAGTCCGGCAAGTCAGCATGGTCTCAAAATATCTCAGCTATAATAGAACAGCTAAACTTTCTCCACACAGTTGGGCTAATTATTATGTAGCCTAAAGTAAATTACATCCTGTTTTGTTATTGTATCCATGTAAGCAGGTTCATATTGTATCCATGTAAGCAGGTTCATATTGTATCCATGTAAGCAGGTTCATATTGTATCCATGTAAGCAGGTTCATATTGTATCCATGTAAGCAGGTTCATATTGTATCCATGTAAGCAGGTTCATATTGTATCCATGTAAGCAGGTTCATATTGTATCCATGTAAGCAGGTTCATATTGTTGGTGTATATTGGCGTATTACACGACCACTCTATATCCTATACTTTTAGTTGAGGGGGGTGGGTGACGTGGGTGGGGTGACTGGGGTTGGGTGACTGGTGTTTGGTGACGGGGGTTGGGTGTCAGATGTTGGGTGATGGGGGTTGGGTGACTGGTGTTTGGTGACGGGGGTTGGGTGTCAGATGTTGGGTGATGGGGGTTGGGTGACTGGTGTTTGGTGACGGGGGTTGGGTGTCAGATGTTGGGTGATGGGGGTTGGGTGACTGGTGTTTGGTGACGGGGGTTGGTTGACGGGTGACAGGGGTTGGGTGTCGGGGGTTGGGTAACGGGGGTTGGAGTGACGAGGGTTGGGTTGATGGGTGAAGGGGTTGGGTGAGGGGGTTGTGTGATGAAGATAGGGTGACTTGGGTTGGTTGACAGGGGCGGGGTTGACAGGGGGTGGGGTTGACAGGGGCGGGGTTGACAGGGGCGGGGTTGACAGGGGCGGGGTTGACAGAGGGTGAGGTTGACAGGGGGTGGGATTGACAGGGGTGGAGTTGACAGGGGTGGGGTTGACAGGGATGGGGTTGGCAGGGAGGAGGTGGGCGGGGATGGGGTTGACAAGGTTAGGGTTGACAGGGGTGGGGTTGACAGGGGTGGGGTTAACAGGGGTGGGGTTGACAGGGGGTGGGGTTGACAGGGGGTGGGGTGGACAGGGGGGGGGTTGACGGGGGTGGGTTTGAGGGGGGGTGGGGTTGACAGGGATGGGGTTGACAGGGGGTGAGTTTGACAGGGGGGGGGGTTGACAGGGGGGGGGGTGTGACAGGGATAGGGTTGACAAGGGTTGGGGTTGACAGGGATAGGGTTGACAGGGGTGGGGTTGACAGGGATGGGGTTGACAGGGATGGGGTTGACAGGGGGTGGGTTTGACCGGGATGGGGTTGACAGGGATGGGGTTGACAGGGATGAGGTTGACAGGGATGGGGTGGACAGGGGTGGGGTTTACAGGGATGGGGTTGACAGGGATGGGGTTGACAGGGATGGGGTTGACAGGGATGGGGTTGACAGGGATGGGGTTGACAGGGATGGGGTTGACAGGGATGGGGTTGACAGGGATGGGGTTGACAGAGATGGGGTTGACAGGGGATGGGGTTGACAGGGGATGGGGTTGACAGGGGATGGGGTTGACAGGGGATGGGGTTGACAGAGATGGGGTTGACAGAGATGGGGTTGACAGGGATGGGGTTGACAGGGATGGGGTTGACAGAGGGTGGGGTTGACAGGGGTGGGGTTGAGGGGGGGGGGGCTGACGGGGGTGGGGTTGAGAGGGGTGGGGTTGAGAGGGGTGGGGCTGACAGGGGTGGGGTTGACAGGGGTGGGGTTGACAGGGGGGGTTGACAGGGGTGGGGTTGACAGGGGTGGGGTTGACAGGGGTGGGTTTGACAGGGGTGGGGTTGACAGGGGTGGGGTTGACCGGGGTGGGGTTGACCGGGATGGGGTTGACCGGGGTGGGGTTGACAGGGGTGGGGTGGACAGGGGTGGGGTTGACAGGGGGTGGGGTTGACAGGGGTGGGGTTGACAGGGGTGGGGTTGACAGGGGGTGGGGTTGACAGGGGTGGGGTTGACCGGGGTGGGGTTGACAGGGGTGGGGTTGACAAGGGGTGGGTTTGACAAGGGGTGGGTTTGACAAGGGGTGGGTTTGACAGGGTTGGATTTAACAGGGGTAGATTTAACAGGGGTGGGGTTGACAGGGGTGGGGTTGACAGGGGATGAGGTTAACAGGGGTGGGGTTGACAGGAGAGATTTAGTTATCATTTAGCGATAATATATAACCAGTTAGGTATTTGGGGCAACTAAAATAGTGGATTCCTCAATTCTCTCTGTCTACCCATGTGTACTGTATATGTACTGTATATACAGGGTGTCCCAGGAGGAAAGGGCATAACTTTGGGATATGGTAAAACAAAATATTCCAAGCCTAAAATGTTCTATAAGAAATATTCCAAATTTCAACCAGTAAGGAGATATTGGCTGTTGAAAATGGCATTTTCTTCAGTAATTCCCCATAAGGGTGGCCTAGCTGTCCTAGTACCTACCACACCTCCATCTAACTGCAATTATTTTACCATATTATTGTAAAGATATTATAATTCTGTAAGTTGCAAAATGATTATAGATATATTAGCTCACTTTGGACCAGTTGGAAAGTGTCTGACATGGAAGAGTCCATTACAGTGATGCAGGGGAGGACACTACATAAAACCTTCAATATTTGTTTAACGTTTGAGATTTGGACTTTTTGTTATAGAACATTTTAGGCTTAGAATACCTTGGTTTATCATTTCCCAAAATTATGCCCTTTCCTCCTGGGACACCCTGTATATGTAAATAAATTAATGCATGTATATGTGTGTGTGTGTGTGTGTGTGTGTGTGTGTGTGTGTGTGTGTGTGGTGTGTGTGTGTGTGTGTACAGTTAAATTTGCAATCAAGGATATAGAAAAATATTAAACATAATATTTATCCCTACTGGCATGCAATAGCCATGTCACGACAGCGACTGCATGGCTTTCATTTACATAGTTTTCAATTGTGTGCTATTTTGTCTATTTTTATCTCTGAGCCCCGAGCGGAGAAAATACCACACTTACTTAATTAAGGTAAATTGGTAAGGCTGCGTAGAGAGTTTGTGAAGATTTAACTATTTCATTTTGTGACGTGTTGTTGTTGTAGTATGTCTGTTTGTTGTAAACATATTTATCAATATGTTTGTATACCTTTCTATGTCTATCCATATCGATTTGTTAAGCGGTAAGATTGCATGAGTAATATATTTTAATGACAAACACAGACCATGACAGGCTTACACATGCACGAGAGGAAGGATGAATTGCATGTGAAATATATTATGAATAGAAATGTGCATGACTAGCAGGCACGCGAATTATTGCAGGAATATTATGAACAGTCTTGAACATTATGGACAGTAATGGAGGCAGCAGTACATTATGGACAGTAATGGAGGCAGCAGTACATTATGGACAGTAATGGAGGCAGCAGTACATTATGGACAGTAATGGAGGCAGCAGTACATTAGGACAGTAATGGAGGCAGCAGTACATTATGGACAGTAATGGAGGCAGCAGTACATTATGGACAGTAATGGAGGCAGCAGTACATTATGGACAGTAATGGAGGCAGCAGTACATTATGGACAGTAATGGAGGCAGCAGTACATTATGGACAGTAATGGAGGCAGCAGTACATTATGGACAGTAATGGAGGCAGCAGTACATTATGGACAGTAATGGAGGCAGCAGTACATTATGGACAGTAATGGAGGCAGCAGTACATTATGGACAGTAATGGAGGCAGCAGTACATTATGGACAGTAATGGAGGCAGCAGTACATTCGGTTTGGATAAATTACTTGAGTTTCGAATATAAAACTACCGAGAGTTGATAATTCACACGGTTTTTCACCATGAACGTTATTTTCATCTTATTTTGGTTACTATTAGACTATTTTCTTTAGCTTATAATGTACCTCTAGGACTCACAGGGCTAAATACTATCTCTATACAATTGTCTACCTGTAGCCAGTATAAAGCTTACATAACAGTGGTGGTGCTGAAGAGAGTTAAGGGGAGATTTCCACTTGAGGGATTTTGTTCTGAATCTCTTTCTCCCTCATGTTTAGCCCTATTGCTTTTGAGATATTAAGAAGTTCGCCCCATTAGTTGGGCGATTATAAAAGAAATGTGTCCCATATTATTTTGTCAACTTTAAGACCTTTCGTGCCAATTAGGTGCATTTTATTATTGGCGAGCGATAGCGAGTCTGTAATTTAAGAGAAACCGACCTTCGGCCGAGACATTTTTCTACCGAAAAATGTACACATTTATCTTTAATGGGGTCTAGGGGGTGTGATTTTAAATTTGATGGAGGTCTAGGGAACAAACTAAAAACCTCCCCTTAATATGTATTCTAGCACTCATGACCATCAACTACATGGACGATAGTGGCAATTATATTGACAATGAAGCATAATTAAGGTAATGCTCTTGAAAATAATTAGTTTTGTAATGCATATGAATAATGGTGTGAAGGAAAATGCACAAAGTATATTTAAATTGAATGCACCTCAAATAGAACGTAAAGGAAAGTTGGTACAATGTCGCTGCACTAAATAATGAGTTGCTAAAATAGAGTAATGCAGTGCTAGAATTAATTATGTGGTTGTGTGTGTGTGTGTGTGTGTGTGTGTGTATGAAGTTACATAATACTATTCATTGTACAATCCAAAAAAAAAAAAAAAAAAAATTCAAACTCAGAGCGTAGATAGCTATGCTGCATATATATGTAGTTATAGGGATAAGACTGATATACTGTAGTATATATATATATATATATATATATATATATAAGTTTCTTAAAATGACAAGGGGAGATCATGAAAAGTGATAAGTGTTTATGGGACCTTGACCTGCTATCTAAAGTGACAGCACCCCTCCAGACAACAGACAGAGACATGACTCAACAACAGGCTAATACTATGACGTCACAATAGTTCACCGTTTTCTTTTAACAACAGGCTAATACCGTAACGTCACAATATTCCACCGTTTTCTTTTCTTTCATGAGGGGTTGATTAGGTGTTGTATGGAGTTATAAAGAATAGTTAGTATGCAAGAGACTTTCCGGTCCATTCCAGGGAGATAGTTTTGGTGAATAATATTGTAAGGTGCAGTACTCCTATTACAAAAGTGTGGAGAACACTATCCACTCACTTAACCTGATTCTGTCCGAGGGGGGTCTTCTTGGAACTTCCCTGATTCGAGCCATTAGTTTGGATATCTTAAGAAGTTTCACACCATTAGTGTGGTGATAATGAGACGCCTCAGCCCAATTAGGTGTCAGATGTTTTTCTGGGCGAGCGACAGCGAGCCTGTAACTTAAAATAAATCGGGCTTGGTCGGAACATTTTCTATCGAAAAATTTACAAATTTAGCTTAAAGTGCTTCTGGGTGTGTATTTATTATTTATGGTTTGAAGGAAGTATGGGCAAACGTTATTGTAAGCCTAGGGGACAAACTAAAATACATTGCTTGAAAATGGTAAAAACAAGCAAAATTTATCAGAATTAAACGAACTCCCCTAATAGCCCACAACACGTCGGCTGAGATAGTGTTAAGGTACTGTATAGTTTTATTACTGAGAAGTTTGATCCAGGTAGAGCAAATCTGTAGATGCTTGTGTTTAGCTCTTACTTAACATAAGAACATAAGAAAATGGGAGTCTGCAGAAAGCCGATTGGCCTAAGCAAGGCAGATCCCTGTCCCACACAACCCCAATTACAAAGCCCAATTATAGGCTCAACACTCTAATACCCTGAGGATCATCTTACCAAACCGGTTAGAGATTAACGCAGGATTACCGGGGTCTGCAGAGCGCTGATTGGCCCAACCCGGCTGATCCCCCTTCACACCCAACCCTTCTCGTCCATATGCTTATCCAATTTTTTCTTAAAGCTCCCTATCGTTCTTGATCCCACTATATCACTTGGTAGCCTATTCCACCCATCTACAACTCTGTTACCAAACCAATATTTGCCTATATCTTTTCTGAAACGAAATTTATCTAATTTGAAACCATTGGTACGAGTTCTTTCGCTATCACTGAGCTTTAGTACATTTGTCATGTCCCCTTTGTTAATCCCACTAACCCACTTGAACAACTCTATCATATCCCCTCTAACTCTGCGTCTCTCTAACGAATGTAAACCTAATTTCTTCAACCTTTCTTCATACGGAAAATTTCTAATATTATGGATCATTTTTGTCATTCTACGCTGAATTCTCTCCAATGAATCTATGTCCATTCTGTAATAAGGACACCAAAATTGGACAGCATAATCCATATGGGGTCTCACTAATGACAAGTAAAGTTTTAAGATAACATCAGCAGTTCTGTTACTCACACTCCTAGAGATGAACCCGAGAATCCTGTTTGCCTTATTACGAACGCTTATACACTGTTTTCTAGGCTTCAAATCATTGCTAACAAACTTCCTGTCATGGTTACGATAGGGATTCTAATTGTGGGTAAAATTAGGTTAAATTTACACTGTCAATTGGTCTTGCAGTATACGAGAGAGAGAGAGAGAGAGAGAGAGAGAGAGAGAGAGAGAGAGAGAGAGAGAGAGAGAGAGAGAGAGAGAGAGAGAGAGAGAGAGAGATAACCGTAAACTAGGCTGTTTTTGCATACTTGACCCACCAGAAAAACTCAGTGATAAAAAGGCCCATTTTTACGTAAGCAAAGAAAAAAACTTATGTACCATTTGGCTTGATCTTGCAACTCAAGAAAGTGGAGCATGGAGGCGTGTTTTAGCGCAGGGATATAGTAAGAGCTGGATTTAGTTTGCCTTTAAGGGAGTAGGGTTTAAGGGGAGGTTTTTAGTGTGTTTCCTAGACTTCCATCAAGCTTGAAATTATACCCCCTTGACACCTTTTCAAGAAAAATTTGTACATTTTTCGGTAGAAAAATGTCCCGGCCGAAGGCCGGTTCCTCTTAAAGTACAGTCTCGCTATCGCTCGCCAGGAAATAATCGACACCTAAATGGCACGAAAAGTCTTAAAATTGACAGAAATTGGGCGAACGTTCTTAAAATCGCCAAACTAATGGGGCGAACGTCTTATAATATCAAAAGCAATGGGGCTAACCATGAGGGAGAAAGGGGTCAAGAAAAAAATCCCTCAAGTGGAAATCTCCCCTTAAGATACAGAAGTACGTTTTTCGGTAGACAAATATCCCGTTCGGCCGGTTTCTCTTAAAATTACAGGCTCGCTATTACTCGCCGTGAAAAAATCGACACCTAAATGGCACGAAAGGTCTTAAAATTGATAATGAAATGAGGCGAGAGGTCTTAAAATTACTAAACTAATGGGGCGAACGTCTTACTATATGAAAACTAATAGGGCTAAACATGAGGGAGAAAAAACAAACCTACTGTAGACCACTGTACACTGTTGGCATGGAGTTCTTTTTGGACCCCCCCCTCCCCCCCCCCCACACCTACACCCACACACACAGATAGATAGATATATAGTTTATTGACCACAGCTTACATTTTTACAATAGTATATAATACAAACACTTTATAAAGTTCGAATATAGAATATAGAACTTTTGAATTATAAACTACAGCTGTAGTCCAACATAATATTAATATCGTTATTTATTTGTAACATATACAATCATTAAAGGTAAACACTTTCATATTATTACATACACATTACCAAATATTAAAGATAAACAGACAACATATCGTGAACCACTTTACATATAACATCAGGCATAAACTGGTTTGAGAATAGATTTTCCATGGTTTCGAAGTTGTGAGTTTGTCTTAGATGTTGTGTGAGTGAACAATTCTGAACTACGTGTCGTTCCGTTTGTATTTCACCACAAACACATAGTCTTTGTACTCCTTTGTACTCTTTCTTCGAGAGGTAAACGCTCGCGACCCCGTCTGTTCCATCTCCCTGTCTCACACGCTAAGGAATGACCACTCACACGAAACCTACCCACCCACACACACACACACACCCACACACGCCCATACACACACACACACACACACCCCTATTTCGCTCCAATAGTTTGGATATTTTAAAAAGCTTCACCCCTTTAGTTTGGCGATAATAAGACACTTCATCCCATTCAGGTGTCTATATTATTTTTCTGGCGAGCGATAGGTAGCTTTTTTTTTTTTTGTGAGTCTGTCACTTGAAAGAAATTGGCTTTCGACCGGGACGTTTCCCTATCGAAATATGTTCAAATTTGGCTTGCATGGGGTCTGGGGGGCATTTTTTAGTTTGAAAGAAGTCTAGGAAGGCGGTTTTGGTAGCCTAGGGAAAAACTCAAATCCATTGCTCAAAAATGGCAAAGACAACCAAAATCCTCAACAATTTAAACAATATATCATAGCAGCCCACAAGACGTCGGATAAGAGAGAGAGAGAGAGAGAGAGAGAGAGAGAGAGAGAGAGAGAGAGAGAGAGAGAGAGAGAGAGAGATATTGGCCATACAATTACAGATCCTCTTTACCAATTAGACATATTACAATTACACCTATAAGGCCATCTGGATCCTGTGCTGGTAATAACCCCGCCTTCTTAGGTTTATTCTAGTTATATTTAGACTATTTTGTGCAGTTTAAGAAGGATCTGTGGTAGTAAAAAAAGGTTAAGCGAGATAGTTCAAAGCTTGTTAATTTGCTGGAGGCCCTTTGGAAACTGAATAAAATAGTCTAATAGTAGCCAGAAAAAAGTTAAAAGGACGTCGCCGGTACAGAAGGGAAAGTTTTAGCTAAGGGAAGGTTTTTAGAATTAGGCTAATTTTATATATTAGTGTATATATATATATATATATATATATATATATATATATATATATATATATATGATAATTAGCCATACAAATAGTGGAGTACCGGTTCCCCTATACAGACCATCTTGACTCCTTAAATACACTGTGCCTTAATTAGTGCGGCAGTATTGCACACAGCCACCAAGGTCCCGCGTGTCGGTATTGCACACAGCCACCAAGGTCCCGCGTGTCGGTATTGCACTCATATTACCAAAGGTCTTGTTAAATGGTATTGCAGGGCGGTATTCAGTTCGGGTTTAATACTATTTGGTCCGAGGAGAGTCTTTTTAATATACCTCCCCTGTTTCACTCTACTACTAGCGTGGTGATTTTAAGATGTTCACTGTATTTGTTTAGCGATGGTAAGACATTTCACCCCATTTTGGGGGGGGGGGGGGTGAACGATAGCGAACCTGTAACAAAATTAATCGGTCTTCGGTCAAGACATTTTATATCTAGAAGTGTACAACATTAGTTTGAAGAGAGTCTTTATAGTGAAGGAAGTGAACAAAAAAAACATCTGGACCCCCATCTCCTTCATATTTAGGACCATATTTAATTTTGAGATTAAAAGACATTCGCCCCATTAGTTTAGCTATTTCAAGAACTTTCGCCCTATTTCCTTATCAATAATGAAACCTCCCGTGCCATTTAGGGGTGTATATATTATTTTTCTGGAGATAAATATCGAGCTTGCAAATGTAATAGGAACTGGCCTCTTGTTGAGTCATTTTTCAATGAAAATTGCACAAATTTATCTCTAAGCTTTGAGGTCTAGGGAGGAAAAATAAATGTCTCCCCTTAGGCCTTCTCTACTGGCGACGTTATCTAACTGTAGTATCCTATAATATCTTCATAACTATAATTTTAGGTACCGGTTTGTGATATATATATATATATATATATATATATATATATATATACCTTAGAGAGAGAGAGAGAGAGAGAGAGAGAGAGAGGATATAATTATGCATACTTATATTTGTTTTGCGCTAAGCTTGTGAAGTAATTTAGTGTATGTGACGGTATTAACCTGGACAAACCGTAATATATTTGATGGGACAATCAGGTTGAAGGTCTATGTAGGGAGTTGATTGGTCTAGAGAGTTGGCAAGCAGCAAGACAATCAGGTTGAAGGTCTATGTAGGGAGTTGATTGGTCTAGAGAGTTGGCAAGCAGCAAGACAATTGGCGATAATGACAGCAATAACAACAACAGTGACTAATAACAAGTATAAGAACAATGACAGTAACATATATAAAAACAAAATGACAGTATCAAATCAAAACACAATGACAGTAACACATCAAAACAAACAGAATCACTGGCAGACACAGACAGATCCAGACATATAAACAGACATACGGCTGACAGAACTAGACAGACAGCCAGATTCAGACAGACAGATAGACAGACAGACAGACAGGCAGACAGACCTACACAATTAATGAAAAGTACGCCTACATGCAGACAAACAATGATGAAAGCAAGTTTAACCCAACTCACACACATTAAGGGGGGTGACCGGCTTTTTTCTCCTTTACTCTCTTTCTCTGGCTTGTATCCATTCAGCCCAATTCAGCCTACTGTTTTAAGACGTTTATCCCCATCCAGATGTCTATTTCTTCCTGGCGAGTGATAGCGAGTCAGCATTGTATGAAGAAATCCGGCTTCGCCGGAGAAATTTTTCTATCGAAAAATGTACACATTTAACCTGCTGTCAGAAACATTAAAAAAAAATGCTGGCTCGCTATCGGTCGCCAGGAAAAAATCGACACTTAGATGGGAATAAACGTCTTATAACAGTAGGCTGAATGGGGCCGAATGGATACAACCCAGTGAGAGAGTGAAACAAAAATATGATAAAATCGAGGTGGGCCCTCTTAAAACAAACACGCAGACACAGACTGATAGAACAAGACCAACACGGTTGCGTGGGGGCGCTCGGTTATGGCCTTGGCCTTGCTCGGGGCCTTGGGGCTGTTTGGCCAGGCAGCTTGGGGAACAACAACAACAACAACAACAACAAGACCAACACACTTTAAAACACATTGACGGGCCAAACAACAGAAAAAAAAAAAAAAAAAAAAAAAAAAAAAAAAAAGGCAGACTAGAACCCACATATACTAAGACGCACATATAAACAAGCCGGCAGACAAGCAGACAGCCAGGCAGACTAAAGACACAAAGAAGCAGACAGACATGCAGACAGAGACAAGAGCAAGAACAAACATGCAGACAAACAAGAACACAAACCTGCAGACACATATACCAACCCAGACAAGCAGACAGACATACAGACAAACACAAAGATAAACAGACAGACATGCAGACAGATAGACAAGAACACAAACCTGCAGACACATATACCAACCCAGACAAGCAGACAGACATACAGACAAACACAAAGATAAACAGACAGACATGCAGACAGATAGACAAGAACACAAACCTGCAGACACATATACCAACACAGACAAGCAGACAGACATACAGACAAACACAAAGATAAACAGACAGACATGCAGACAGATAGACAAGAACACAAACCTGCAGACACATATACCAACACAGACAAGCAGACAGACATACAGACAAACACAAAGATAAACAGACAGACATGCAGACAGATAGACAAGTACACAAACCTGCAGACACATATACCAACTCAGACAAGGAGACAGACATACAGACAAACACAAAGATAAGCAGACAAACATGCAGACAGATAGACAAGAACACAAACCTGCAGACAGACAAGCAGACAGACACATACACACAGATAGACAAGAACACAGACCTGCAGACACAGACCAACACATATAAGCAGACGGACAGGCAGCTATACAGACAGACAGACAGATAGATAGATGGACAATAACACTAACATATACATACATACATACATACATACATACATACATACAGACCACAGCTATGCATGCAGACAGACAGACAGACAGAGAGCCAACCAGACAAGCAATGACCATGACGTACCACAAACGACCCCCCGCGGCCCAGGTACAAGACGGCCAATTGCTAAATACGGCCTTGGGGGGGGGGGGGGCCCTACTATACCATTACGGTCTATATACGGCCTCTAGCAGTACGGTATTACACTGGATAAACATTATACCACCCTACTACACCACTACGGTCTATATACGGCCTCTAGCAGTACGGTATTACACTGGATAAACATTATACCACCCTACTACACCACTACGGTCTATATACGGCCTCTAGCAGTACGGTATTACACTGGATAAACATTATACCACCCTACTACACCACTACGGTCTATATACGGCCTCTAGCAGTACGGTATTACACTGGATAAACATTATACCACCCTACTACACCACTACGGTCTATATACGGCCTCTAGCAGTACGGTATTACACTGGATAAACATTATACCACCCTACTACACCACTACGGTCTATATACGGCCTCTAGCAGTACGGTATTACACTGGATAAACATTATACCACCCTACTACACCACTACGGTCTATATACGGCCTCTAGCAGTACGGTATTACACTGGATAAACATTATACCACCCTACTACACCACTACGGTCTATATACGGCCTCTAGCAGTACGGTATTACACTGGATAAACATTATACCACCCTACTACACCACTACGGTCTATATACGGCCTCTAGCAGTACGGTATTACACTGGATAAACATTATACCACCCTACTACACCACTACGGTCTATATAAGGCCTCTAGCAGTACGGTATTACACTGGATTAAGGGGCTAGTGGCTGTTTTGGGGGCCTATTAATTCATGTAGCCTACGCATTTATATTTTCTTTCCTCGCTAGACCTTCCGATTCATTCATTTATTCATTTAGATTTCTCGCTAGACCTCCCTCAATCTGAGAAAAAACACCCCCTAGACTCCCCCTAAAGATAAATTAGTAAATTTTTCGGTAGACAAAATTCCCGGCCGAAGGCCGGATCCTCTTATAATTACAGGCTCGCTATGTCTCGCCAGAAAAAAATCGACAACTAAATGGCCCGATAGGTCTTAACAAGGAAATGAAGCTAAGGGTGTTAAAATCGCTAAACTAATGGGCTGAACATCTGAAAATGTCAAAACTAATGGGGCTAAACACGAGGGAGAAAATGGACCAGAAAAACGACCCATCTCCCCGTAACATTATACCATTATTCCATTCTACTACACCACTACGGTCTATACGGGGTCTGGTAGTACGGTATTACACTTGATAACCACTATACCATTATACCTACACCACTACGGTCTATACGGGGTCTGGTAGTACGGTATTACCCTTGATAACCACTATACCATTATACCATTACACCTACACCACTACGGTCTATACGGGGTCTGGTAGTACGGTATTACCCTTGATAACCACTATACCACTATACCATTACACCTACACCACTACGGTTTATACGGGGTCTGGTAGTACGGTATTACCCTTGATAACCACTAAACCACTATACCATTACACCTACACCACTACGGTCTATACGGGGTCTGGTAGTACGGTATTACCCTTGATAACCACTAAACCACTATACCATTACACCTACACCACTACGGTCTATACGGGGTCTGGTAGTACGGTATTACACTTGATAACCACTAAACCACTATACCATTACACCTACACCACTACGGTCTATACGGGGTCTGGTAGTACGGTATTACACTTGATAACCACTATACCATTACACCTACACCACTACGGTCTATACGGGGTCTGGTAGTACGGTATTACCCTTGATAACCACTATACCACTATACCATTACACCTACACCACTACGGTCTATACGGGGTCTGGTAGTACGGTATTACACTTGATAACCACTAAACCACTATACCATTACACCTACACCACTACGGTCTATACGGGGTCTGGTAGTACGGTATTACCCTTGATAACCACTAAACCACTATACCATTACACCTACACCACTACGGTCTATACGGGGTCTGGTAGTACGGTATTACCCTTGATAACCACTATACCACTATACCATTACACCTACACCACTACGGTCTATACGGGGTCTGGTAGTACGGTATTACCCTTGATAACCACTATACCACTATACCATTACACCTACACCACTACGGTCTATACGGGGTCTGGTAGTACGGTATTACCCTTGATAACCACTATACCATTACACCTACACCACTACGGTCTATACGGGGTCTGGTAGTACGGTATTACCCTTGATAACCACTAAACCATTATACCATTACACCTACACCACTACGGTCTATACGGGGTCTGGTAGTACGGTATTACCCTTGATAACCACTAAACCACTATACCATTACACCTACACCACTACGGTCTATACGGGGTCTGGTAGTACGGTATTACCCTTGATAACCACTATACCATTATACCATTACACCTACACCACTACGGTCTATACGGGGTCTGGTAGTACGGTATTACCCTTGATAACCACTAAACTATACCATTACACCTACACCACTACGGTCTATACGGGGTCTGGTAGTACGGTATTACCCTTGATAACCACTAAACCATTATACCATTACACCTACACCACTACGGTCTATACGGGGTCTGGTAGTACGGTATTACCCTTGATAACCACTATACCATTATACCATTACACCTACACCACTACGGTCTATACGGGGTCTGGTAGTACGGTATTACCCTTGATAACCACTATACCACTATACCATTACACCTACACCACTACGGTCTATACGGGGTCTGGTAGTACGGTATTACCCTTGATAACCACTAAACCATTATACCATTACACCTACACCACTACGGTCTATACGGGGTCTGGTAGTACGGTATTACCCTTGATAACCACTATACCACTATACCATTACACCTACACCACTACGGTCTATACGGGGTCTGGTAGTACGGTATTACCCTTGATAACCACTATACCACTATACCATTACACCTACACCACTACGGTCTATACGGGGTCTGGTAGTACGGTATTACACTTGATAACCACTAAACCACTATACCATTACACCTACACCACTACGGTCTATACGGGGTCTGGTAGTACGGTATTACCCTTGATAACCACTATATACCATTACACCTACACCACTACGGTCTATACGGGGTCTGGTAGTACGGTATTACCCTTGATAACCACTATACCATTACACCTACACCACTACGGTCTATACGGGGTCTGGTAGTACGGTATTACCCTTGATAACCACTAAACCATTATACCATTACACCTACACCACTACGGTCTATACGGGGTCTGGTAGTACGGTATTACCCTTGATAACCACTATACCATTACACCTACACCACTACGGTCTATACGGGGTCTGGTAGTACGGTATTACACTTGATAACCACTAAACCACTATACCATTACACCTACACCACTACGGTCTATACGGGGTCTGGTAGTACGGTATTACCCTTGATAACCACTATACCATTACACCTACACCACTACGGTCTATACGGGGTCTGGTAGTACGGTATTACCCTTGATAACCACTAAACCACTATACCATTACACCTACACCACTACGGTCTATACGGGGTCTGGTAGTACGGTATTACCCTTGATAACCACTATACCATTACACCTACACCACTACGGTCTATACGGGGTCTGGTAGTACGGTATTACCCTTGATAACCACTAAACCATTATACCATTACACCTACACCACTACGGTCTATACGGGGTCTGGTAGTACGGTATTACCCTTGATAACCACTATACCATTACCATTACACCTACACCACTACGGTCTATACGGGGTCTGGTAGTACGGTATTACACTTGATAACCACTAAACCACTATACCATTACACCTACACCACTATGGTCTATACGGGGTCTGGTAGTACGGTATTACCCTTGATAACTACTAAACCATTATACCATTACACCTACACCACTACGGTCTATACGGGGTCTGGTAGTACGGTATTACCCTTGATAACCACTAAACCACTATACCATTACACCTACACCACTACGGTCTATACAGGGTCTGGTAGTACGGTATTACACTTGATAACCACTAAACCACTATACCATTACACCTACACCACTACGGTCTATACGGGGTCTGGTAGTACGGTATTACCCTTGATAACCACTATACCATTACACCTACACCACTACGGTCTATACGGGATCTGGTAGTACGGTATTACACTTGATAACCACTATACCATTACACCTACACCACTACGGTCTATACGGGGTCTGGTAGTACGGTATTACCCTTGATAACCACTATACCACTATACCATTACACCTACACCACTACGGTCTATACGGGGTCTGGTAGTACGGTATTACACTTGATAACCACTATACCACTATACCATTACACCTACACCACTACGGTCTATACGGGGTCTGGTAGTACGGTATTACCCTTGATAACCACTAAACCACTATACCATTACACCTACACCACTACGGTCTATACGGGGTCTGGTAGTACGGTATTACCCTTGATAACCACTAAACCATTATACCATTACACCTACACCACTACGGTCTATACGGGGTCTGGTAGTACGGTATTACCCTTGATAACCACTATACCATTACACCTACACCACTACGGTCTATACGGGGTCTGGTAGTACGGTATTACCCTTGATAACCACTATACCATTATACCATTACACCTACACCACTACGGTCTATACGGGGTCTGGTAGTACGGTATTACACTTGATAACCACTATACCATTACACCTACACCACTACGGTCTATACACGGGGTCTGGTAGTACGGTATTACCCTTGATAACCACTAAACCACTATACCATTACACCTACACCACTACGATAAGAATTTTAAGATAAGATATGAATTAAGATAAGATAAGAATTGTTTATTTAGCCCATTTACATTACATACATTTATATACAGTACATGTGTTATAAAAATATTAAGGCTGAGCCTCCTGAGAGTTTATACTCTCTTGAGGAGGCACCAAGAACAAACTAAAATTAAGACACTGTTTACAGTATTTGTTTGAAAAAAAACAAAGGCTAGATGATAAAATGCAATAGATTTTTTACATAAAAAACTAAACTAGTGTTTATTACAAAAGCAAGATTTTTAAAACAAAGTTCGCGAAAAGAGGTGTTAGCGAAATTATAATAATATTAATATAAATAATAATAATAATAATAATAATAATAATAATAATCGCACTCAATGGTCAATATACTGTAGCAATATTCATAACAAATAAGCAAAAAAAAAAAAAAAAAAAAAAATGGGAACTAGTTTAACAGTAAAACTTAATTATACCAATTATACTTGACTATATGATGAGAATAAATAATGTTTGGGTGTATTTTTAAAAGACAAAAGAGAGGGCGAGCTATGAAGATACGTGGGTAAGCCATTCCACATTTTGACGCCATGATATGATATACAAGATTTCGACTGGATAGATTTTACAGCTGGAAGCTTTAATAAATTGTTTGATCTAAGTGGATATCTTTGGTTGGCTCTATTTGTAAACATGGGGGTTGTAAAATTATGAATGGACTTGTACACAAAAAGAGCACATAAATATGTATTAAGTTCACTATACTTAAGCAACTTCAAAAAGCAGAAGGCATCATGAGTGTGATCATACTTCTTTAGTCCAGCTATTGTTCTGATTGCCCTTTTCTGTGCCGTAATGACTGGTTTGATATTTGTCTGGTAAACCGCTCCCCAAACTGTGTGACAGTAAGTTAGATATGGATATATCAATGAAAAATAGACAAGTTTGCGGGCACTAATTGTCAATGGTTTCTAGTATGGTATAAAATTCCACATTGCTTGTTGATCTTATTCTTAATGAGATTCATATGGTTTTTTAAATTTAGTTTATTGTCTATGATTATACCAAGAAATTTAGTTTCATATTTTAGGACAAGGTATTTATCGTTCATCATCACTGGCAACAAAGTTTGGGGAAGAGCTTTGTTACGGTTAAATATTATAAAGTGGGTCTTGTCTAAGTTCACAGTAAGTTTGTTACATGCTATCCAACCGTGAATTGTAGCAAGATCTCTGTTCGTGTTTCGTATGACTTCATTTACATCGCCACCCGACCTATAAAAATTGCTGTCATCAGCATACATAAGGAAATTCAAGTAGGAGCTCGTTCTAACAATATCATTGATATACAGTATAAAAAGTAGAGGAACCAAAAGGGACCCCTGAGGTACGCCAATGAGAAGAGTCAGAGTTTTGGTAAGCAACATATGGTTTTCTATTACACAAGTATGATTGAAACCACTTACTAGCAACTCCCCTAATGCCATAATGATCAAGTTTCTTAATAAGTATGGAATGGTCTACTGTATCGAAAGCTTTCGAGAAATCAAGACATACAGCAAGAGTAAATTCATTTTTATCAAAGGCCCTGTATATGTGACTGGCTAGATTGATTACAGCACTTTCAGTTGATTTATATTTTCTGAAGCCAAACTGTGATTCGGATAATATATGATGTTCAGTGAGGTATGTTTCAAGTCTGTTGTATACAATTTTTTCCAGTATTTTACTAATAGTTGGCAGTACAGAAATGGGTCGATAATTGCTAATGTCATTCTTTGTGCCGGATTTAAATATAGGTGTAACCTTTGCTACGTTTATTTGTCTGGAAATACACCCGAACTTAAAGAACAGTTACATAAATAGAATAAAACAGGGCAAATTGTAGGCGAAACAGCTTTGATGATGGAAGCCGGTATCTGATCGTATCCTGGGGAACTGTTTTTTAGCTGAGTGATCACCGACATCATTTCTGGTTCACTTACAGGGCTGAGCGTCAAACTTGAATCGAGGTTAGTTCCCAGGAAATCATTAACGTTTACTTGGGTACTAGGTGTTTTGTCAGCCAACTTACGACCAATATTCACAAAATAATCATTAACAAATTTTGCAATTTCTGCTCTATCACTAACTTAATTTTCATTAATGATCATATTTTGAGGTTCAATGGGTTCGGTTCTATTTAGAATTGAATTGATAACCTTCAAAGTTTTTCTGCAGTTATTATTGTTTGTTGATAACTTTTGATAATAATACTTTTCCTTTGCAGGTCTAATAACTTTTGTGACCTTGTTGCGCAAGTGTTTAAAATCCTCTCCGTAGGTAATCGGTCGTTTAGCATACTTCCTTTAGAGTGTATTCTTTTGTTTAATGAGTGCCTTAATATCACCTGTTATGTATGGTTTGTAGTAGGATTTCTCTTTAACTTGCTTAGATTTTAAAGGAAATATTTTGTTGAAACTTGCAGAAAATATAACAGAAAAATTATCATAAACAATGTTTGGTTCATTAGAGGCATATACTAAATCCCAGCAAATATTGGATACATGTTCCTTAAATATTGCAACATTTGTCTCGCTAAAATCTCTATAAGTAAAGGATATGTTTTTATTCGTATTGGCACATGTTGAAACATTGAAAGTAGAGAAAATAGGGAAGGGGTCTGATATAGATGCATAGATAATTCCACTTGTGTCAAGTTTTGATAGTCAATTGGTCCATAAATGATCAATAAGCGTTGCAGAGTTTGGACTAACTCTTGTTGGGTGAGTAATGCTTTCAAAAAATAAATTAGAGTTGAACATTGCAATTAAATCTTGATAACATTGTAATTAAATCTAAATAAACTACGGTTTATACGGGGTCTATAGCAGTACGGTATTACACTTGATAAACACTATACCAATATACCATTACACCTACACCACTACGGTCTATACGGGCAGTACCATATTATTCCATTACGAATCGATAAATCAGATGCATAAGGGATTCAATTCAACATCAGCCGAAAAAAAAAAACATACTGTACATATATAAAATTATTGTATCGGAGACATGACTTGGTGTGCCGCCACCTTTCCACCCCAGACGCACCGATCCTCACTCCTCACGTACCACCAGGCAGCCAACAGGTTAAGGGGTGATAGGTCCTTTTTATGGTCCCCATTCTTTATCATGATTAGCCCCTTTAGTTTTCAGATTTTAAGACGTTCAGCCCATTAGTTTGGCGAATTTAAGACGTTCAGCCCATTAGTTTGGCGAATTTAAGACCTTTCACCCATCTTTTTGTCAATATTAAAACATTTCGTATCATTCAGGTGCCAATTTTTCCCTGGCAAGCGATTACTAGCCTGTAATTTAGGAGAAATCGGCCTTCGGCCGGGCCATTTTTCTACCGAAAAATTTACAAATATATCTTGAAAGGGAATCCTGGGGTAGTTATTTAAAGTTTGATTTGGTCTAGGGAGGAAACTATACAAATGATAAATACATGAAAAATCTACCGAAAAGTAAACCATCCGCCCTTAACCCCTAACTGGCGGCGCGCAACAGATGTCGAATGAAATAAATCTGGCCTAAGTGGTGGCGCGCGACATCTGTCGAGCGCCATTTTCAGCACGTAATGTTGCTGAGAGAGAGAGCTGAGCGGTGGGACGAGCGTAGCAACCCTACGACTGCTCCCCACGACCACCGTGGACATACTGAACTGTATTCTACTTTCCCCCCTCCTTTCTCACTCGCTACACAGGGAATTATGTAAGGAAATTACCTTATTTCAGGGTTTTTGCACTCGTGTTGCACGATCGTTGCAAGAGAACCAGTGGTCGTACAAGGATGGTTCGGGTGTCATTGGAAAGCTCTGTTTACGCCCTTTCAGGGATAGATACTTGTTTTACGCTCTGGGTCTTATTTAGGCATGCAAATGAGCACGGAAACAACCCTATTTAGGGTATAAAAAAAAACGCTGGGTGCTACGGTCAAATAGACCACCTAGCCTGCTAAATAAGGGTTAATCACTTCACCGAGCCTGTATTGCGTCATGGTCAGCCACTCACGGACTTCTTACACAAACCTACGGACTCTACACAAACAGTTTCACTCCAATGTTGATTCCTTTCAGCACAGTGGCGTAATTTTCGTCATATTGTGGTTAGCATTAGACGATTATCTTCAGCTTATAATATACCTCTAGGAATGGAAGGGGTAAATATGTAACCCAACAAAACCCTCTCAATAACATAGGCCCTTCTTAAACTGCATAAAATAGTTTACTTTAAGCCAGAAGCAGAGGTAAAATGGCGTGATCGTGCTGAAGGGGTTAATATGGTGTTGTGGATATTAAAGCCGAGACGTCGACCCTGATGTTCTAAGTTTGAACCCTCGCCGGGGAAAAGATTCGTATTTAATATATTAAGTTGGTAATACAAAAGTGGTCGAATTTATATATTATCCCAATAAACATATATGCCGAGGATTTACAGTATATCCAAAGTCATTGGATAGCTTATTCGTGTTCAGGATTATGGCATGGTAACTCTAGAACTGACCTTCAAGCCCTGTATGAGAATGTTAACTACGGTATGCAATTAGACGCGGACTAGAATTTGGACAACTTTTAAAAGAGGAAAGTAAACCACCCACATATGCCCTTACCAGGACATATTCCATTAATATTAATTAATCTAAAAAATCTCGCCCACTAACCTTTATAACTCAAAGTTAACTATATAGTATTCATGCTAATATTTCTACTCCTTGGGAAGAGTCAGCCAGGTATAGAGATGTGCAGCCCATTTTCTCTAGCCCTTTTTTTGAGTTACAGAGGTTAGGGTTCACAATTGCTGGCCTACTTGTAATGAATGAACTATAGTCTATCCTTTCTATACCCCTTCATTATGGTGTCGGTAAAGGTCTGCAGGTACTGTCATTCTCAGGAGTGTTGCAGTCCCCCTCACTGTTTCCAAAAATACAGGACTCTAACATCAATCCTGGTCATATCTTGCTGCAACATACATGAACGCAGACTCGACCAAAAATCCCTTGCGCTGAAACCCCTTCAATAACTATAAATGACACCACTTAGTTATACCTATAATACCTTGCAATACAAAGACATGACACCAACTAAAATAATTAATACCATAAGTACTTCACCACCAAAAATATAAATATGGCATTTCTTCTTCCTTGCACAAACAATAACACTACGGTAACTAATAATCCCGCCAGGTGTACAGTAGGTGTACTAGGGCTCTTTTCAGTCGGCATCTGCTGAAGTCCTGGAGCCAAGGGGTGTTTGCATGCATGAATGGGCCAGAAAATCACCCGCTTGATTTAGTTAGAGGGTCCACTGGGACACCTTTTTAGCGAGGGTAGACATCCCGAAACCCGGCAGTTATCGTGTTATTCGGGGTTTTCGCTGAATTTAATGAAATCAAAATAACTCCTTTTTTTTACGTGTGACAGTTACATAAATTGCAATAACTCGGCAATGAAATGGTCTACAGAGCTCTTTCACCACTCAAAATAAAGCTTAAAGAATTATCTATTCAATGGATACAAACACAATAAGATTGGTCAATACCCAAGGTCACAAGAGGTCAAATTATGACCTTTTCTGATGAGGAACTAAAATGTATGACTTTTCTAAATTAAATATTTGTGAAAAATAGGTAAATTGATTGAACGTTTAATGCTTTTTTATTCTGGTTAGGTACACCATAGGCAAGTTTTTGAAATTAGTTGGAAAAGTTGATTACGTATTTTAACCCCTGTGTAGCAATCAATAAAAGGTATATATACCGTATCAACGTACTGAAGCATAACAGATATATGCCGTAATTTGTATTCTTTAGGATTGCAATAGGAATGCAAAAATTAGTGAATCCAGTATATTTTATGTTCTCTGTTCATATATTGTTCATTTAAAATTTTGGGAAAACTAATTTTAGTTTTTTTGTTTTCAGTGAAGAATGTCTGGCTTACCAAAGAAAAGATTAAGGGCATCACAGTCACCATCCTCAAGTGGTTCTTGCGATCCCAAGAAATGCATAATCTGCCAAAAGTATGATGATAAATGTGAAACAACCAGCACAGAGAATGGCAGGGCACGTATCATTGAAGCAGCGGAAGTGAGAAAGGACATAGTTTTTGAAAGACTGAAGCAAGTGGACAAAGGCAAATTCTTATACCATGTTACTAACGAATGTTATAAACAGTATACCCTAAAGAAAACACTGGATAAACTCAAGCAGTTAACCTAAGTCTCCACGGATATTGCTGCTTATTCCCCAGAGGATAGCTCATCCTCTAAAAGGAGTAGACGGTCTATGGTGGATTCTCGAGACCCCGCATCTCTGCCAGCTAATATTAACAAGTTTTTAAAGAAACTAGTCATTTGTGGAAATCCAAAACACAACAACGTATACGATAAATGGAGGATTTCTGAAAAAGGACGGGCTGAATCATTCCTAAAGGCAGCCATGATACTTCAGGATGATGTGTTTACCCGAACTTCCGACTTGCAAGATGCGAATGCCGTATTTGGAGCGGATCTTTACTGTCACAGCCAGTGTATTCGTAACTACATCAGGAAAGGAGAGAAAGTAGCAACTGAATCATCGTCAACGCCAACTGGCCAGCAGAAGTTTGATATCTTTGCAAATTTTATGAAAGATTTAGAACCAGGGTTGAACTCGGGGAGATGCTATAACCTGACTTATATTTCCAAGTGCTGTAATGAAGCGCGGAGTAATGATCAAACTCGTTTTACGTACACAAACAGGGATGTGAAAATGTACCTAATCCACCTGTTTGGGGGGGATGTCTCATTTTTTGTCCCAACCGGTTAAAAAAAAAACACCATTGTTTTCAAGCCAGGTGCAGCTGAGACAGAGCCAGAGAGAAGTGAAAGGTCGTTAGATAGGGAAACAGTAAGAAACTGTGGTATCATGTTGAGAGATTGCATCCTCAACGAAGACTTTGAGCTGAATGACAGGTTCTGTGATGCCAATGAACTTGAGAAAGCATATTCTGACATGATAATTCCCAGTGATGTTGCAGACTTTTTTTCAGCTCTTTTTGATGTTGATATTTTACACAGTGACAATATTGTAGATGGTGAGCCTGAAATTTATGAGGAGAGTGACACTAGATCTTCCAAGATAAAAAAAGTACTATCTGTGTATCAAGTCATCTTTTACATTGTAAATAATGGTAAAAAGCGAACCCCTTTGCACATGTTGAACTCTGAAGCTATTTATAATGTATGTAGGTAAAAAACGCTTATTTCTAGTCTCAATAGGTTTGGACTGGCAATTAGTTATGACGAGCTACTCCGCTATCATTCTGATATGGCATCATTTGTTACAGAAGCAAGTCAGGGTCAGGTCCCACTTCCTAGTCATTTAAACACATCAAGCTTCACGTTGGGGGCCTTTGATAATTTTGATCATGAGGAAGCAACACTATCTGGCATAGGAGGAAGTCATGACACTGTTATGATTCTTATGCAGGACAAACTTCAAGGAGTGACTCTGAATAGTAAGCCTAAGATATCGGAGACTGGTGTCACCCACAGAGAGAGACAATTCACACAAGAGTTAGGTTGCCAGACTTTGTTTCCTTACACGAAAACTGCTAAAAAGCCAAGCCTTCCAACAATCTACGAAGTTCCGGAAGAACTGTACAAAATAGACAAATCACATGCAAAAAGTGTCAGCAGGAAGGACGTAGCTTGGACTGTAAGTAGAATGGATCTATCATGTATGACGGAAGGTGTTAAAGAAACAACTATGGACCAAACAATGCCCTCTTGGAGTGCCTTTAACTCTCTTATTACTGATGAGAATGTGTGTCAGAAGGTTGTAGGTTTCCTACCAGTCCTTCCCCACCCTGTTACGGAATATGGCACAGTTTACACAGCATTAAAAAACTTCCAGAATATTTTGAGTCAACTAGACCAAACACACTTGCCCGTGGTATGTGATGAGTGGGTGTATCACATTGCCCGTGAAATCACCATGAGCAAACCATTTGAATTTAATAACTTGGTGTTATATCTGGGCTCTTTTCATATGATTAAGGTAGTCATGGGTGCGATAGGAAAGCTCATTCATGGCAGTGGAGCAGAAACTATATTGGTAGAGTCTAAAGCATTTGGCCAAAATGAGGTAAGATCAGTTCTTGATGGATCACATTATACGAGGTCGTTAAAGGGTTTGTTCATGCTCTCTGAGTGTATAGAAAGGCTGCAGTGGGTGGAGTTCTTCAAAGTGGAAGGAATTGAGAGGTACAGGGATGAGCTTGAACATCTGAGACTGTTGAAAAACTCTGTAGCAGAAAAGAAGAGGGAGGAAAGCAAGGTTCATTTGGAGGCATTTATGTCAAACTCAGAAGTCATGGTTGAAGACTTCAATAAATTTAGATGTCGGACAAGTGCAGCGTCAGAGACTTTTACATTCTGGGACCACTTCGTCAGAATGGTGGCTGTTCTAAAGGACTTGGTTAGGGCAGACCGTGAGGGAGACTGGAAACTCCATCTCCAAAGTGTTCAATCTGTGCTGCCGCTATTTGCTGGATGCGATAGGGTCAACTATTTTAGATGGGCTTCATTATACCTAGAAGATATGAGAAAGCTACCAGAAGATGTGTACAAGAGTTTCCTGGCAGGCAAGTTCGTGGTGAAGCAGACAGATGGACCATTCAGTGCTGTAGGGGCAGACATGTGTCTCGAGCAGACGATAAATCGATCCCAGAAGAGTGCTGGGGGTATCATCGGTAGCACCAAAAAGAAGCAATTCGTTGCTCAGTGGGAGATCATTTACCATGAAATGTTAGCTGTTGTCAATTTCCAACGTCAGGTCAGTGGAGTCGTCACACCTAGCACAGCACTTTTAGTAAACCACGAGTTCAACTTATCAGCAACAAGGTCATCTGAGACATTGATTCAGGATATGATTGAGTATGTAAAAGAACATGACAACCCCATGACGTTACCGTGTGAAGGAGACAAAGACAAGCTTCACAACAGCCTCACACAGGAAATCATGACAAAGGAAATCCGTGACAATCTGCTCGAATTTGATGAAAGATCTAGGAAGAAGTATGAAACATTCCGAAATTAAAGAATCGTAATGAAACACAGATCCATCTTTGATACCATTCACAGGACGAACCTTAAGACATTCAAATCCATGAAGGGAGACCAAAGTACCTATAAGTCTACAAGCAAAGAGACCAAGAATCAAATGGCAGAAACCCAGAAGATCTATGACATTGCTCGTGTCCGAGGATATGACATGAAACATTTGCTGGGGTTTGACCTGATTGACAGCAATTACCTCTTTGACAAGAATGGACTAATGACCAAACCAAACAAAAGTGAACAGTGCACTGAGTTAGAAAAACACCTTGAAAAAGCAGACTATATACCACCATCTAAATGGAAGCCAGCAAATACAGTGACTATCATTGATGTAATGGCAGGCCTTCGTCGTATGCGGGTATCCCAGATGAACACCTTTGGTGAACTCTGCGATAAGTTCTTGGAGGTGTCATATGGACTTGGCAGCAACTCTAAACGTGTCGACTTCGTCTTTGACACATACATTGAGGGTTCAGTGAAGGACAGCGAAAGAACTAGAAGGTGTGGTTGCAGCCCAATTGATTTATATGGGATAGGTACAGGAACGCAATTGCCAGTCACAATGGATGCATTCTGGGCCTCATCTGCAAACAAATCCAAGCTACAGAAACTCATTCGACAACGCATCTTAACCAAGCCAAAACCGATGACAGATACAGTTGTTAGCTCGAATGGACTTCCACCTGAAATTGAACCATGCCTGGCTAATTTGAATGGAAAAGAGACACCATTACCTGATCTAGACACAACGATTGAAGAGGCCGACGTCAGAATTATCCCACACGCTCGTCATGCAGTTGAGAATGGGACTAAGAGAGTGGTTATTATATCAAATGATACTGATGTAGTAATCTTGGCCCTACACTACTGGTCGCTTCTGAAGGCACATGGCCTACGAGAGATGTGGATTCGTGCTGGTGTTGGTAATACCACAAGATACATACCCCTTCATGTTGGTAATACCACAAGATACATACCCCTTCATGTTGGTAATACCACAAGATACATACCCCTTCATGTTGGTAATACCACAAGATACATACCCCTTCATGTTCTAGGCGATAAGTTGGGATCAGATACTTGCAAAATCTTAGTTGCCCTGCACCATCTCACTGGTTGTGATTCCACAAGTAAATTTGGTATAAAGGCTGCTGCACTGAAGGCAGATCCGGTGCATTATCTGATTGATTTTGGAAAGGAATTGAACTGTATTAACTTCATCTTGGTGGAAGAGTTCCTTGTGAATGTGTACAAATCAGGAACCTCATGCAGAACAATGGATGAATTACGGTACTACCTCTACCACCACAGCAAAAAGACCATTTTGGAACTGCCTCCCACCAGCCGATCAGTCAAAGGTCATGTCCTCAGGGCATTCTTTGGGACATATCTACAGCTACACTGCCTAAGCAATCCTCAACTGGATCCCAGAGACTTTGGTTTCATTGAAGAAGATGGCATTCTTCAACCGGACCATCTTCAAGTCTTGCTACCGGATGACTTTGCAATGCCCTGTAGATGTACCTCCTGCTCTACTAAACGCTGTGTCTGCAGACAACTAGATATGAAATGCTGCCCTTACTGCAAATGTCAGGTGAAAGGATGTCAAAACCTAGGCCATTAATGTGACACATCACAGAATACATTTCCAACTGTATCCCCGGCTCACCCCTCTCCCCAAAAGTAGGTCATTCATTAATGTGACAAAAAATAATTGAAATCTGCTTTGAAGATATATATGCAATGTGTGATACTGTGATACAGAGTGTTTTGATAGCACTTTAGCTGACTCAGTAGTACCATAATTATATAACCAATACATAGCTATTATTGGTATATCATTTGCAAACTTCATATTATTGTACTGGACGCCAAGGGGTTAAAATACGTAATCAACTTTTCCAACTAATTTTAAAAACTTGCCTATGGTGTACCTAACCAGAATATAAAAGCATTACACGTTCAATCCATTTACCTATTTTTCACAAATATTTAAATTTGAAAAGTCATACATTTTAGTTCCTCATCAGAAAAGGTCATACTTTGACCTCTTGTGACCTTGGGTATTGACCAATCTTATTGTGTTTGTATCTATTGAATAGATAATTCTTTAAGCTTTATTTTGAGTGGTGAAAGAGCTCTGTAGACCATTTCATTGCCGAGTTATTGCAATTTATGTAACCGTCACACGTAAAGAAAGGAGTTATTTTGATTTCATTAAATTCAGCGAAAATCCCGAATAACACGATAACTGCCGGGTTTCGGGATGTCTACCCTCGCTAAAAAGGTGTCCCAGTGGACCCTCTAACAAAATCAAGCGGGTGATTTTCTGGCCCTTTCATGCATGCAAACACCCCTTGGCTCCTGGACTTAAGATAATTAAGATAAGATAGCTAAAATGGTCAGTAGAATTAAACATGGAACATTACTTACTCCATTCCCGATTGAAAGAAAAATACAAATACAAGTGTGAACCTATTCTCGACGCATATAAAACTTTCGTGACAGTACAGTTGTTATTGTTGTTGTTCCCCAAGCTGCCTGGCCGAACAGCCCCAAGGCCCCGAGCAAGGCCAAGGCCATAACCGAGCGCCCCCACAGAACCCTCCCTGCCGACCACAATAAAGCCTGGGTGACCAAAGCCACTCCATGGCAGGGAGCTGAGGAGGGCGACAGAAACGCCCGGGAAACCAAAGCCCCACCCAGGGCCTTGTGCCCCTCAGCAGTTATGAAAAGAAAGTTGAGGGGCAAAGGAAAAATGTGACGCTTCGGCTTCCAATCTTGGTAGATTGGGAGGTCAATCCACGGAAGAGACGCCGTCACTTGAGATCTAGAAAATATATAAGTAAAAGGAACAGTCAGAGTAAGCTATGGGTATGGCAGAGATCGCTCAGTTCTCACTCTGATAGACCAGCCCATCACCACATGACTAGAACCCAATCCTCTCATCATCAGCTAGGAAAGGCCCTAGAAAGCCGCCTTTGGCGGGGGGATAGCTCCCCTATTTCAACCCCTTTCGGGGTTGGGCACCCGCACTGACAGTACAGTAAAATAATTTGTTTACATTTGTTAGAGCCTAGTGACAACCACATATGTCTGGTGGCAGTGTAAGAGTCTGAGTAACTTATGCACAAAAGTATTTTCAATACTAGTCTAGACTAATTAACCGGTATCCTGCCTTGTGGTATTATATGCGCTAATATTCATAAAATAGGGGTCTTACGAACTACCCCACTCTTGCCACATGCATATTCTGCCAAGGGAGGTATTGAAGAACCTTTGATACTTTTTGAAGCTATATAGCCATATCTGACAACAAAGTAGGCCAAGGAGCTTGTGATACCACGTGAATTTATATATTGGACTATACACGATTAGGAGCTCTAAGATACAAAATTCATCCTGTTTGACTTGGATATTGTGGCTCCGATACATCCACAGTAAAGTGCTCATGTGATACCCTCTGGGATAAATACTGCAAGAACACCCATTTGACGCATCTAGTGTTGTGTTGCCTACCCCTGCCCTTAAATATTGACCCACCCACACCTTGACTCACCAAACTGTGGGCGGTAATGCAAGCCACTCCAAGTCCACCCGGGCGTGTGTCACTGTGTAGCCTGTAAACAACACACACACGCCCTCAATGCCAGACACACACACACACACAGATACAGACACACACACATATACACAAACACACACATAGCCGTTCGTGTGTCACCGTGCAGCCTGTATATTCGACACACACACGCGCCGTCAATGCCACACCTATGGGGGTCAGGGGTGGGAGTGAGGGAGCTCCCCCCCCCCCCCTCCCTCACTCCCACCCGGGGTGGGGGGGGGGGGGGGGTCAATGCGAGGAAGAGGGACACCTATTTTGAGAACCTCTCTGTCGGTGATAATGCTCGGACAGGGAATTTGGAAAGGTGTAACTCAAGATAGATTTTGTTTATTCTGTCAATTAGGACACCATTAGAAGGGACCTCGCAGAGGTAGAGATGCAAAATACTATTAGTGAGTTGCTGGCATAAAAACGGAACTGTTTAAAACAAGACTGGTTCGCAAAATATGTAATCTTCTCCATACTTACTTTTCAAAGGGATGAGGTTGCATTTAATGGAAAGAAAAGAAGGTATTTGATATGAAAGCTAAATATGTTGGAAGTTTTGAATATATATATATATATATATATATATATATATATATATATATATATATATATATATATATATATATATATATATATATATATATAGTGTTTTTCCCGGATAGTGCGTAAATATTAAAGGCTATCATATAATCATCCATGTGTGTGTGTATATGTATATATGTAAGTGTGTAAGTATGTATGTATGTATGTATTTGAGTGTGTGCATTCGTAAAATCTCAAAAACGTATGAATGTAATATTAAGAAACTGTTAGCACCCTTATTTTGGCCACCTCTGGTTAACACTATCTGGTCTGACGCCTTGTGGTTATATTAGTATGGTACTTTGTTTTGTGGTGAGGGCTGGTCCTATCCAGAGTGAGGTTTGGCATCCTCTACCCAACCTTAGCCGCTTCTGTCCGTCTCTTTTACTGTCCTACTTTTCTTTCTGGGGGCAGGGGGCTAGGAGGAATCCTCCGTCCCATTTAAAATTAACCTACTAGGCGAGACAGTAAGGAGCGAGGGAACGAAAAGTGGTCCCGGACCCTAAGAATTGGAACTTTAAGTATAGTTTATTATTCGGGCTCTGTCTCAAGTCAGCCACCCCCAGCTATGGGGTATGTGCCCGGGTATATACATACATATCGGGGTACCCCAGGGATCGGTACTAGGACCAATTATCTTTCTAATTTACATCAACGACATAGATGAGGGTCTCACCTGTACAATCTCAAAATTTGCTGACGATACAAAAATTGCAAATAGCGTACTCTCAAAAGAACAAGTTGACGATATGCAACACAATCTAGATAAATTGTCATGTTGGGCCCAAATTTTGGCAAATGAGTTTCAATGCGGATAAATGTAAAGTACTACATATCGGATACCTAAATGAGAAAGCAAACTATTCGATGAATGGCACTCAGCTTAAGAATGTAAACAGAGAAACCGATCTGGGAGTAACAATATCGAGTAACCTAAAACCGAGTCAACAATGTTCAGAAGTTGTTAAGAAGGCAAACAAAATAATTGGCTTTATAGGCAGGTCATTTGAGCATAAATCCAAAGAAGTTATCCTAACCCTTTACAATTCCTTAGTCCGCCCTCTTCTGGAATACTGCGTTCAATCCTGGTGCCCTTATTACCAAAAAAGATATAAACCCAGCTAGAACGAGGTCAACGTAGAGTTACCAAAATGATACCTAGCCTAAAGAACAAACCATACGAAGAGCGTCTTAGAGAATTAAATCTATTTCCTTTAACCCAGCGCAGATTAAGAGGAGACTTAATTCAAGTGTTCAAAATCATCAAAGGCATCGACAATATGAACTGTAGTAAGTACTTCACTATCGACCAATCTAATTACACGCGGGGAAACGGTTTGCAAAATTATTGGTAAATCTTTTAACTCACACGAATCTAAGAATTTCTTCTTCAATCGAGTTGTCAACTTGTGGAATGGGCTTCCCCGAAACGTTATAGACTGCATCACCGTTGATTCATTTAAACTCCGCCTAGACAAATATCTCGCATCAAACCCGCGACTGACTGCGTTTGTAAATGAATAACTTTATTTTATCCCCCCCCTCAGTTACTAACCCATCTGTCCCCTACTAACTTCCTAATCCTGCCACGGACATTAGTTCCAGGGCAGTAATTCCCTTTCCAATGTTCCCTTACCCACTCTAAACCACTGTTTGGACACTTGATCCTCAGTGTTTTGGAGGACAAGCAACCTAGAAGGGTCACTAGATCTGTTGTTGCTTGATTTCCTTTGTACTCCTTTGTACTCTTTTGTACATGCATATACTGTACATTATTGAGTATTTTGCTTGTCTTTCTGCCATTATTGAGCAATGGATTTTAACTTGTCCCCTGGGCTAACAAAAACGCCTTCCCAGACTTCCTTCAGACTAAAATATTGCCTCCCAGACATCCATGGTAAATTTGTAAATTTTTCGACAGAAATATGTCCTGCACGAATGCAGATTTCTTCTAATTTACAGTCTCGTTATCACTTGCCCAGAAACAAAAACTTGCAACCTGAATGGGGTGAAGCATCTTATTACCACCAAACTAATGGATTCAAACGTCATATAATCTCCAAACTAATGGAGCAAAACAGGGAAGACCCCAAAAGTCCCCTCTCGGTCCAAATAGGGTTAAGTTTGGACCCCCCCCTTCCTTGTCCCCCTAATTGGACCCGCACAAGTATAGAGAAAGAGATTTACATAGTTGCACTGACCACACAGACCTTACGATCCCAGCGAGGTGGTCAGGACTTAATTCTAGCACAGATAGCTAACCCGAGAGTAAGAAGCAGAAGAAGAAGCAGAAGAAGAAGCAGAAGAAGAAGCAGAAGAAGAAGCAGAAGAAGAAGCAGAAGCAGAAGCAGAAGCAGCAGCAGCAGCAGCAGCAGCAGAAGAAGAAGAAGAAGAAGAAAGAGAGAGAGAGAGGTAATAGTGTGTGTGTGTGTGTGTGATGAGTTAAAGATAATGTATGTGTGTATGTGTTTAACCTTGCAGTAAACCAGGAAGACCCAAGAAGTGAGCCATTCTCCCCCACCACCACCACCACTACCACCACCCTCACCCATCACCCTTACCTGGTCACGCATCACCTACGCCCTCACCCTATTCTTAACCCTGCCAGTACCGGTGCTGTCCTTTTAGCTTTACTCCGGCTACTATTAAGTTGTTTTACTCAGAGTTTAAGGAGCCTCCATCAATTAACAGGCTTTGAAAGGTGTCACTTAACCCTTTTTACCCCCACACATCTGTCTTAAGGGGAGGTTTTTAGTTTGGTTTCTAGATATACATCAAGCTTAAGATTACACCTCCTTGAGCCCCTTTCAAGATAAATTTGTACATTTTTCGGTAGAAAAATGTCCCGGCTGAAAGCCGGTTTCTCTTAAATTACAGGCTCGCTATCGCTCGCCAGGGTAAAATCGACACCTAAATTGCACGAAAGGTCTTAAAATTGACAGAAATGGGTTGAAAGTTCTTAAAATCATCAAAATAATTGGGCGAACGTCTTAAAATTAGAAAAGCAATGGAGCTAAACATGGGGGAGAAAGGAGTTAAGAAAAAAATCCCTCAAGTGGAAATCTCCCCTTGAACTGCACACAATCATCCAACTACAGCTAGAAGAAAATGCCAAACACGTCGCCGGCACATGAGGGGTAAACACTGTATTTTGCCTGGTAACTCCTTCAGCTCCTGCATTCACTTACTCACCCTCACCATTACCTCGTCTACTCCCTCACTCCTCCCTTACAGTGCCTGATCCCTCATTCCTCCCTTACTCGTAAATGTTCACCAATTTCCTTCCATGTAATTCGTTTGATCTTTTCACTTTCCTCACCACTCCTTCCCCCACCATCACCTCACCTCTAGCCATTTGTCTCACCTACCATGCTTATCTATAGTTCCTTTATTTCCAGCTGGCGGTAAATTGCCATGTCCCCGTCTTCATTATCTTGCTATTATGAAGATGTGTAGTGAAATATGTTGTTAATTATGAAGTCTTGGCACTGGTATGACTTAGAGGTATGCTATAGGTCATTCATTTTAGGTAGGCCAACAATCTTGAACACTAACCTGGTCTATCAGAGTGAGAGCTGAGCAATCTCTGCCATACCCATAGCTTACTCGGACTGTTCCTTTTACTTATATGTTTTCTAGATCTCAAGTGACGGCGTCTTTTCCGTGGATTAACCTCCCTACTGCCAACCTAGAGGTTGACAGATTGGGAGCCAAAGCGTCACATTTTGCCTTTGCCCCTCAACTTTCCCTTCATAATTGCTGAGGGGCACAGGGCCTTGGGTGAGGCTTTAGTTTCCTGGGCGTTTCCGCACCCTCCTCAGCTCCCAGCCTTGTAGTGGCTTCGGTCACCTGGGCTTTATTAGTGGTAAGCAAGGAGGGTTTTGTGGGGCTGCTCGGTTATGGCCTTGGCCTTGCTCGGGACCTTGGGGCGGTTCGGCCAGACAGCTGGGGAACAACAACAACTCATAAACGACTGGCGTAACCGAGCTAATACTTCTATCATTTGGGAAGGGTCAGCCAGGGCGTAGGTGTGGAAATGTACAGCCTATTTGCTCTCACCCTTTTAGAGTTACAGAGGCTAGGAGTCACGTTTTCTGGCCAACTTATAATTAATGGACTATAGTTTCATATTGTTCCATCAAGTATTGAGTAATCAGTCGCTAAGGGATGCAATTTACCGAAATATAACCAACTATAATCACCTCGCTTTTGTTTCTCCTTCTCTCCCTCTCCTTGGCTTGTATCCTGTTAACTACCATATATCCTTCCTAAGCTTCAGAATATCGTCTACATGCAGCTGACATAAATACAAAAAGATGTTACCGGTACTGTAAGAGTTAGTTCCCCCTCCTAAATATCCGTTATTTATCATATAACGTTTGAGTATAATGTACTCCCACCATTGCCTACTCAACCACTACCTTACACTCACTCGTCCACACCCACCACCGCCCACATCCACCCCCACCCATCGCCCCCAATCCCTCGCACATCACCCCCCACTCTAACCCATATCTACCCTCCCCACCCATCACCCCCCATCCCCACCCATCACCCCCCATCCCCCACCCATCACCCCCATCCCCACCCATCACCCCCCATCCCCACCCATCACCCCCCATCCCCACCCATCACACCCCCCAATCCCAACCCATCACCCCTGTCTCCCATCACCCCCCACACCATCCCCCCCATCCCCACCATCACCCCCCCATCCCAACCCATCACCCCTGTCTCCCTCACCCCCCACCCCAACCCATCACCCCCATCCCCACCCATCACCCCCCCCATCCCAACCCATCACCCCTGTCTCCCATCACCCCCCACCCAACCCATCACCCACCTTCCCCACCCATCACCCCCCCATCATCACCCCTGTCTCCCATCACCCCCCACCCCAACCCATCACCCCAACCCCTCAACCCCCTCCCCCCCGCCCACCCCCATCCTTGTCCACGCCTCCGTAACTCCCTCACTTCCCCCTTCTCATACATCTTCATTATTTGCCTGTTAACTCATTCGTCCACACCTTTCACTTGTCTCCTCACGTAACACCCCCCCCCCACTTACTCCCCCCCACATCAGCTACAGTATACCCCCACCCACCCACATCACCTACAGTATACCCCCACCCACCCACATCACCTACACCGGATTTTTTTTATTTTAATACCACGAATTTTCCGAGTGATTTTTATAAAAAAAATGTTCATTTGCATCAATATAATTATAGTGTTTGTAATTAATTAGAAATCTCGGGAAAACCTATTTTCCCCATTAGGCCAGATAGTGATTTGAAAAGACATTAGCCTAACCTAACAACCTTACCTAACCTAACCTAGTATTATGAGTGGGGGCTGCCGCCCCCATACCCCCGCTGGTTGAGTACTAATCCCTTAGTAAATAAAAACAAAAAATATGGCTGTCGATTATACGAAGGTGAAAGAAAATTCGATGAAGTCTACGGTGTTTACTCTGCAATCTTCAGCTTTATTGTACATTGATAACGGGAAAGTACCGTATTGACAACCTTGTTACGAAAAAGACATTTTAGTACCATACTTTTTTATTATGTTTTGCCGAGGGTTAAAACAAATTTTCTTATGATATTTAGAGCATATAGATTCAATATTAATCTTCAAATATATCAACAAAATTCGTGGTATTAAAATAACATTGAACCGCTACAGCCCCACCCACCCATCCTTAACCCTTACCTGTACACACCTGCAGTATTTCCTCACTTCCCCCTACTCTTAAATCATCACTATTTACCGTACCTGTTAAGGGGATAGTGCCTGTTTTTTGGTATATATATATTTATTTATATATATATTTTTGAGTTTCCTCGCTAGACCTCCATCAAGCTTAAAGTAATACCCCCTAGATCCCTTTCAAGATAAGTTTGTAAATTTTTCGGTAGAAAAATATCCCGGCCGGAGGCAGTTCCTTCTAAAATTACAGGCTCACTATCGCTCGCCAGGAAAAAATAGACATCTAAAGGGCACGAAAGGTCTTAATATTGATAACTAAATGAGGCGAAAGGTCTCAAAATCGCCAAACTAACGGAACCAACGTCTTAAAACCTCAAAACTAATAAGCTAAGATGAGGGAGAAGGGGGTCCATAAAAAGCGAGTACTACCCCCTTAAGACCTCTAGGATGGCTAATAGTTCACCGGCGACTCGGGTTAGGGGGGATCGTAGATGGGAAAATATGTATACCCTAGGTAATCCTTCAGTGCATAGAATACCCTGGGTAATCCTTCAGTGCATAGAATACATGCTTATTTTAATCTGATAGCGTTATTTTATCTATGTATGAAAGCCTTGGAACACGAACTTGTAACGCGGGAAACTATCAATAATTAATATATATATATATATATATATATATATATATATATATATATATATATATATATATATATATACCGGTACGATATCTTATAATATATGATGATAAGATAGCCCAAATAAGTAAAGAAGAGAATATACCCTGTATATGTATTTGAGAATGACGTATCGTATAATACACAACCAAGGCTAGACGGTATAAGGAAAGCCATGATGTAATTTAAACAACCATGCTTATATGTCAAATATACGGAGAGGCAAAAATAGCATAACAAAATATAAATACAAGACCCGAAGAGTCAAGGTTCTGACATGCAGGAGGAAGTAGTGTTAAATAAAAGCTAATCATTATCAAATACGGTACGTCAACAAAGTTTATCCATGACAGACAATAAGTTGAGGGCATGAATAGGAGTTATTGTCATGCACCAAGAGAGGGAATACGGCAAGACTTATAATAATTTGTTATATTAATAAAAGTGTTTGGTTATTTTAAGACGTTTGCCCCATTCAAGTGTCGACATCTTCCTGACGAGTGATGGCGAGCCTGTACTTTAGTAGCCGTAAGGGAGGGGAGGGGGTATGCTCCAAGAGAGCTCTGAAGAACACCGATTGTTGTAATTATCATAGAAGAGGGAAAGAGATGCAACAATGTGGCACGAAAGGTCTTAGTTTTGGAGGAAAATAAAATGGGACGACAGGTCATAAAACCGCTAAGCTAATGGGGCGAACGTCTTAAATATCAAATCTAATGGGGCTAAACAGGAGGGAGAAGGATGTCTGGAAGAAATAGAAACCTCCCTTAAGTTAACCTGGATAGTTACATGGATCGCTGTGAACTAGATAACCCTACTTGGATCTGTCTGGCTGATGGTACGATGGTTTAGTTGCCATAACAAACACAATACATTTATCACACAGTACCATCAAGTAATTAGCTCAAAGTAGAGTTCTCTACCTAAAGCCACCAAGTGCAAATTCGTCAGCTAAAAACAAATATATATACATACACAATAAATAGATAAAATACACACACACAGGTGGCCTGTTACATAATATACAGGTGCAATATTGTACCATCTTGTGTTCTTAATTAAAAGTTCTTGGTTTGTCATGTTTGTTTTACTTTGGAAAGTTTAGATTATTTAGGTTTTTTACTATTCCATCTCATTGCAGTATAGCAGAAGTCAAGTCAACTGCGTTTGGTTTATGTAAGTATGTTATTTTAAAATGTAATGAAGCGAACACAATTTAATACAAGATCTAAATATGAATGGTGTCATTTCATCACCGAACCCGAACAAGGAGAACAGGTTTATGATTGGCTCTCTGTCTAAGCTGTTAACTGGTTTAGTTTCAATTAATATATATTATAGGTTTAATGTGTGCGTGTGTGCGTGTGTGTGTGTGTGTGTGTGTGTGTGTGTGTGTGTGTGTGTGTGTGTGTGTGTGTGTGTGTGTGTGTGTGTGTGTGTGTCTGTGTGTGTGTGTGTGTGTATTAATAAATGGCACTGGAGTAATATAGGGCGAACATAAGATAGATTGTCAAGGCAGACCATTTATGAACAAAATAAAAAACTGTAGAAAGGGTGTAAGCCGAGATGAACAAATGTAATATACAATACAAATAAATGAGGACCAATGGGAGATATAACTAGAATAAATGAGGACCAATGGGTGATATAACTAGAATAAATGAGGACCAATGGGAGATATAACTAGAATAAATGAGGACCAATGGGTGATATAACTAGAATAAATGAGGACCAATGGGAGATATAACTAGAATAAATGAGGACCAATGGGTGATATAACTAGAATAAATGAGGACCAATGGGAGATACAACTAGAATAAATGAGGACCAATGGGAGATATAACTAGAATAAATGAGGACCAATGGGTGATATAACTAGAATAAATGAGGACCAATGGGAGATACAACTAGAATAAATGAGGACCAATGGGAGATATAACTAGAATAAATGAGGACCAATGGGTGATATAACTAGAATAAATGAGGACCAATGGGAGATATAACTAGAATAAATGAGGACCAATGGGTGATATAACTAGAATAAATGAGGACCAATGGGAGATATAACTAGAATAAATGAGGACCAATGGGTGATATAACTAGAATAAATGAGGACCAATGGGAGATATAACTAGAATAAATGAGGACCAATGAGAGATATAACTAGAATAAATGAGGACCAATGGGAGATATAACTAGAATAAATGAGGACCAATGGGAGATATAACTAGAATAAATGAGGACCAATGGGAGATATAACTAGAATAAATGAGGACCAATGGGAGATATAACTAGAATAAATGAGGACCAATGGGAGATATAACTAGAATAAATGAGGACCAATGGGTGATATAACTAGAATAAATGAGGACCAATGGGTGATATAACTAGAATAAATGAGGACCAATGGGAGATATAACTAGAATAAATGAGGACCAATGGGAGATATAACTAGAATAAATGAGGACCAATGGGTGATATAACTAGAATAAATTACTAGATGCAAATAATGTTGTGAAGATAATAAAATGGATTACAAAGAGAATAAGCGAGTACAAGGAAAAATAAATATTAAAAACAATATTGAAACCGTAAAAGGTGTAGAGAACAAACCGTTAACGGTGGGTGAAGAACAAACCGTTAACGGTGGGTGAAGAACAAACCGTTAACGGTGGGTGAAGAACAAACCGTTAACGGTGGGGTGAGAACAAACCGTTAACGGTGGGTGAAGAAACAAACCGTTAACGGTGGGTGAAGAACAAACCGTTAACGGTGGGGTGAAGAACAAACCGTTAACGGTGGGTGAAGAACAAACCGTTAACGGTGGGTGAAGAACAAACCGTTAACGGTGGGTGAAGAACAAACCGTTAACGGTGGGTGAAGAACAAACCGTTAACGGTGGGTGAAGAACAAACCGTTAACGGTGGGTGAAGAACAAACCGTTAACGGTGGGCGAAGAACAAACCGTTAACGGTGGGCGAAGAACAAACCGTTAACGGTGGGTGAAGAACAAACCGTTAACGGTGGGTGAAGAACAAACCGTTAACGGTGGGTGAAGAACAAACCGTTAACGGTGGGTGAAGAACAAACCGTTAACGGTGGGTGAAGAACAAACCGTTAACGGTGGGTGAAGAACAAACCGTTAACGGTGGGTGAAGAACAAACCGTTAACGGTGGGTGGAGAACAAACCGTTAACGGTGGGTGAAGAACAAACCGTTAACGGTGGGTGAAGAACAAACCGTTAATGGTGGGTGAAGAACAAACCGTTAACGGTGGGTGAAGAACATGAGAACGTAATAACAAAGACAAGGAAGGTTCATCAGTGAGTTAAGGGGAGATTTCCACTTGAGGGACTTTTTTCTTGACCCCTTTCTCCCTCATGTCTAGCCCCATTGCTTTTGAGATTTTAAGACGTTTGCCCCATTAGTTTGGTGATTTTAAGATTTTCCGCCCCATTCTGTTAATTTTAAGACCTTTCGTGCCATTTAGGTGTCGATTTTTTCCTAGCGAGCGATAGCGATCCTGTAATTTAAGAGTAAACGGCCTTCGGCCGGGACATTTTTCTACCAAAAAATAAAAATTTATCTTGAAAGGGGGTCAAGGGGGTGAAATTTTAAGATTGCTGGAGGAGTAGGAAACAAACTAGAAACCTCCCCTTAACCTGAGGGCTGCTAGACTCCCCCTCAGTAATCACCAATGCCCTGTGCTAAACCTAGGCCGAATTGGCGACTCTTCCAAAACGCAACGAAAACCACATACTCATGTAGGAAATTCAATTCCGCGTCCAACCGTATGCTGTATATATGAATACCCAAAGGATGCGTGGTTGAGGTGTTACAGTGGTCTGTAGTTGAAAATGTGGCACAAAAACGGCAACGAGCGGGTCATGCGTATGTGCATATTGGTCTGATGGAGAGAGGAAATGGGAGGAAATGGGAGGAGCAGGGCAGAGGCAAGATGGGGGGCAGCAAAGGTCTTTGGAAGCTCACCTCATAAGCCCTGACAGTCAGCCCACCAGTAAAACCACTTGAGAGGATTGTCGAAGCCGCTAGGTTAATAGATCGTTCAGAGACAAGGTCTGCATGGTCTGCATGGATGATCAACAACAATAAAGGATAAACGAGAGGAACACAAATATTATATAAGGAATGAAGAAAGGAAGAGAATGTAAATGGAGAAACATTTGAAACTAGAGGAACACTCGGTAGAGTGCATGCCTCCACCTATGCTGGCTGGTTCTTTACCATTAATATCATAGACCTATATTTTCTTCTGGATCTGGATTCCAGGATATGATCCAGATCGCCTCCTAAATTGAATCCCTTCTTCCTTGACACATATCCTATCTGCCCACCAAATTTCGTGATAATCGGTTCAAAGCGCATATCCTATCTGCCCACCAAATTTCTTGAAAATCTCCGGATCGCCTCTTAAATAGAATGACTTCTACCTTGGTACATATCCTATCTGCCCATCAAATTTCGTGAAACTGTTCATAACTTTGTGAGATATCTTGTTTACAGACAAACAGACAGGCAGACACATAGATGCGATAATATAACCACCGTGCCATTTAGGAGTCATTTTTGTTCTGGCCTGTAATTTAATAGGGAATTTTTTCTACCAAAAATTTACAACAAATCTATTTTTGAAGAAGGTCTACGGGGTGTGATTTCAAGCTTGCTGTAGGTCTAGGGAACGCACTAACGACCACCCCTTCAGCCGTTCTGTACCGGCGACGTCTTTTTAATTTAATTCTGGCTACTATTAGATTGTATTCAGTTTAAAAAGAGGCTCAAGCAAATAACGGGCTTCAAACTACCTCGCTTAAGGGGAGGTTTTTAGTGCGTTTCCTAAACTTCCATCAAGCTTGAAATTACACCCCCTTGACCCCCTTTCAAGATAAATTTGTACATTTTTCGGTAGAAAAATGTACCGGCCGAAGGCCGGTTGGTTCCTCGTAAATTACAGGCTCGCTATCGCTCGCCAGGAGAAAATCGACCTTAAATGGGACGACAGGTCTTAAAAGTTATATACATGGGGTGAAATGTCTTAAAATCGCCAAATTAATGGGGCGAACGTCTTAAAATCTCAAAAGCAATGGGACTAAACATGAGGGAGATAGGGGGCAAGAAAAAAATCCCTCAAGTGGAAATCTCCCCTCAACTCATTTGACTACCACAGCTCCTTCGTAAACTGCATAAAAGCGTCTAAACATAGCAAGAATACAATGACTAAGACGTCGCCGGTACAGAAAGCATTACCCCAACAACAATAATACAAACAGAGCAAAAGGTGTATCGAGCCAAAAGAAATGCACAAAATACGATAACTTTTAATATACCGAAAATGTACGAATTTATCTTGAAGGTGGGTCTAAGGTGTGTGTGTGTGTGTGTGTGTTTTTTTACAGCTTGATGGAGGTCTAGGGAGGAAACAAAACCATAATAAAAAAAAATCCAACCACTCACCAAATAAATCAGCCCATCTCCCCTTAACAAATATGATCACTATAATATGCATAACAAATACTGAATAATAAGTTTAGGATAGGTACAAGGTTCATGAGCAGTCTTTCGGGAAAAAATGTATATATTGTATATATGTTCATTAAGGGAAGGTTCTTAGTTTGTTCCCTAGACCTCCATCAAGCTTAAAATTCCACTCCTTAGACCCCCTTCAAGATAAATATGTACATTTTTCGATAGAAAAATGTCCCGGCCAATGGCCGGTTCCTCTTAAATGTCAGGCTCGCTATCGCTCGCCAGGAAATAATCGACACCTAAATGGCACGAAGTCTTAACATTGACAGAAATGGGACGAAAGTTCTTAAAATCGCCAAACTAATGGGGCGAACGTCTTAATAAATCTCAAAAGCAATGGGGAGGGGTCCAGAAAAAAAAATTCTCAAGTGGAAATCTCCCTTTAATTGTCTTCATTCCCTTCATTGTTCCTTCACCTTTTTTTTGACGAGTTAATAAAATAGTTTTTTGACGAGTTAATGAAATATAGTTTTTTTACGAGTTAATGAAATATAGTTTTTTTACGAGTTAATGAAATATAGTTTTTTTACGAGTTAATGAAATATAGTTTTTTTACGAGTTAATGAAATAGTTTTTTTACGAGTTAATGAAATATAGTTTTTTTACGAGTTAATGAAATATAGTTTTTTTACGAGTTAATGAAATATAGTTTTTTTACGAGTTAATGAAATATAGTTTTTTGACGAGTTAATGAAATATAGTTTTTTTACGAGTTAATGAAATATAGTTTTTTTACGAGTTAATGAAATATAGTTTTTTTACGAGTTAATGAAATAGTTTTTTTACGAGTTAATGAAATATAGTTTTTTTACGAGTTAATGAAATAGTTTTTTTCTCACCAAAACAAACACTAAATTCATGCCAAAAACTGATGTGATTTTTAGAAGAGTCAATATTGTATTCTTGACAAGAAGACTTTATAAGAGTGATACTCCCAAAAGGCTCAGCCATTAATTAAATTAAATAAATTTGCAAAAGCGGAAATCTAAAAATATATTATAATACGGTTAAAGAGGAAATTGATTAACTAACTGTAAACGAAGAACAACTAAACGTATTGAGGAGTAGGAAGAGTGGTACGAGTGTGTTAAGGGAAGGTTTTAGTTTGTTCTCTAGACCTCCATCAAGCTTGAAACTACAACCCCTAGGCCCCCTTTCAAGATAAAGTTGTAAATGTTTCGGTAGAAAAATATACCGGCCGAAGGCCGGTTCCTCTTAAATTACTGGGTCGCTATCGCTCGCCAAGAAATATCGACACCTAAATGGCACGAAAGGTTTTAAAATTGACAGAAATGGAGCGAAAGTTCTTAAAATCGCCAAACTAATAGGGCGAACGTCCTAACATCTCAAAAATACAATGAGGCTAAATCATAATACATAAGCAAAATACAATGAGGCTGAACAATAATACATAAGCAAAATACAATGAGGCTAAACAATAATACATAAGCAAAATACAATGAGGCTGAACAATAATACATAAGCAAAATACAATGAGGCTAAACAATAATACATAAGCAAAATACAATGAGGCTGAACAATAATACATAAGCAAAATACAATGAGGCTAAACAATAATACATAAGCAAAATATCCTAGCAACCCACAAGAGGTCGGACCAGATAGTGTTAAGGGTATTCTGATCAGTAGTGGACTCATGACTCACAAGACACTGTAGGTGACTCACAAGGCACTGTAGGTGACTCAGAAGATAGTGATGGTAGTATGAAGGGTGGTATGCCGGATATATTATAGGTTATAGGTTTCAAGGTGAGGCATTGGGCTTATTCATTGGCTCATTTATTTATTATCTTTTTAGTGTCCTCCCTATACCTCCATCAAGCTTAAGGGGAGATTTTTAGTTTGGTCCCTAGATATCCTTCAAGCTTAAGATTACACCCCCTTGAGCCCCTTTCAAAATTAATTTTTACATTTTTCGGTAGACAAATGTCCCGGCTGAAAGCCGGAACAGGCTCGCTATCGCTCGCTATGGCTGTGTGTCGTATTAATGCCAAGTTTTCATAATTAACATCATATTTCGCTACAAAATCTACCTTATAGTTGATTAACAGAGATAGAAACATGACAGTTTACCCTCAGCTGGAAACAAATAGACTATAGCAGAATCCTAACTTACACCCCACACTTAATAGACTATAGCAGAATCCTAACTTACATCCCACACTTAATAGACTATAGCAGAATCCTAACTTACACCCCACACTTAATAGACTATAGCAGAATCCTAACTTACACCCCACACTTAATAGACTATAGCAGAATCCTAACTTACACCCCACACTTAATAGACTATAGCAGAATCCTAACTTACACCCCACACTTAATAGACTATAGCAGAATCCTAACTTACACCCCACACTTAATAGACTATAGCAGCAGAATCCTAACTTACACCCCACACTTAATAGACTATAGCAGAATCCTAACTTACACCCCACACTTATAGACTATAGCAGAATCCTAACTTACACCCCACACTTAACTAGACTATAGCAGAATCCTAACTTACACCACACTTAATAGACTATAGCAGAATCCTAACTTACACCCCACACTTAATAGACTATAGCAGAATCTAACTTACACCCCACACTTATAGACTATAGCAGAATCCTAACTTACACCCCACACTTAATAGACTATAGCAGAATCCTAACTTACACCCCACACTTAATAGACTATAGCAGAATCCTAACTTACACCCCACACTTAATAGACTATAGCAGAATCCTAACTTACACCCCACACTTAATAGACTATAGCAGAATCCTAACTTACACCCCACACTTAATAGACTATAGCAGAATCCTAACTTACACCCCACACTTAATAGACTATAGCAGAATCCTAACTTACACCCCACACTTAATAGACTATAGCAGAATCCTAACTTACACCCCACACTTAATAGACTATAGCAGAATCCTAACTTACACCCACTCTTAATAGACTATAGCAGAATCCTAACTTACACCCCACACTTAATAGACTATAGCAGAATCCTAACTTACACCCCACACTTAATAGACTATAGCAGAATCCTAACTTACACCCCACACTTAATAGACTATAGCAGAATCCTAACTTACACCCCACACTTAATAGACTATAGCAGAATCCTAACTTACACCCCACACTTAATAGACTATAGCAGAATCCTAACTTACACCCCACACTTAATAGACTATAGCAGAATCCTAACTTACACCCCACACTTAATAGACTATAGCAGAATCCTAACTTACACCCCACACTTAATAGACTATAGCAGAATCCTAACTTACACCCCACACTTAATAGACTATAGCAGAATCCTAACTTACACCCCACACTTAATAGACTATAGCAGAATCCTAACTTACACCCCACACTTAATAGACTATAGCAGAATCCTAACTTACACACCACACTTAATAGACTATAGCAGAATCCTAACTTACACCCCACACTTAATAGACTATAGCAGAATCTTAACTTACACCCCACACTTAATAGACTATAGCAGAATCCTAACTTACACCCCACACTTAATAGACTATAGCAGAATCCTAACTTACACCCCACACTTAATAGACTATAGCAGAATCCTAACTTACACACCACACTTAATAGACTATAGCAGAATCCTAACTTACACCCCACACTTAATAGGCTATAGCAGAATCCTAACTTACACCCCACACTTAATAGACTATAGCAGAATCCTAACTTACACCCCACACTTAATAATATGACTTTTGTTGTTACGGTCACAGAACTGGCAGCAATATTGCCAATTTAATTATATTTTTTCACCAACCAACTTCACTTCTAAACTCAATTAATGAAATAAACAAATACATGTGGCACTCTAAGGACTCGAACCTAGGACACTCACACCAAAATTCTGCGCACTTATGCATTACGCTATCAAGACAGTTAAAGAAATATGCACAAGCCTCCGATTTATTATGCAGTTTCGAATATTGCATATTCCAACTGCGCTATGGTAGCCTAATGTATAGACGAATGGAAGGTGTAATTAATGGGGCACTTAAGGGGGTGACCTGCTTTTTGTTATTTCTGTCCTTTTCTCTCTTTCTCTGGCTTGTATCCATTCGGCCCCATTCAGCCAACTATTTTAAGACTTTTATCCCCATCTAGGTGTCGATTTCTTCCTGGCGAGCAATAGCGAGCCAGCATTATATGAAGAAATCCGGCTTCGCCGGAGAGATTTTTCTATCGAAAAATGTACAAATTTAGCCTGCTGTCAAACAAAAATACAAAATATGCTGGCTCGCTACCGCTCACCAGTAAAAAATTGACACCTGGATGTGGATAAACGTCTTAAAACAGTACTCTGAATGGGGCCAAATGGATACAAGCCAGAGAAAGATAGAAAAGGACAGAACAAAAAACAGGTCACCCCCCTTAACCCTCGGCAAGGCCTCGCTATAAATTGCTCCTGAACCAGTCATGAACATCAAAAACAGTCGATGTATTTAGTTATTTACAGTTTTAATGTCGGAAACTAAATGTAAAATACAGCTGTCTTGATGGTGTAATGGTTAGAGCGTGTAAGTTCTGTACGAGATATCCTAGGTTCGAATCCTGGGAGAATCGCATGCTTTCATAAATTTAATTTGGGGGTTATTGGTGTTAAGACCATTGTTAAAATAATAAAACTGTAATAAATTCAATAATAAATCTTTGATAATACCAGTTATTTACGGTGTTAATTTCGTAATCTATGGGTAAAATGCAGCTATAAAACTTTAATATTGAATCAGGTTTAAGATCCTGGTCAGCCCGCTACTATTAACCCTTTCAGTACCAGTGACTACCTTTTCATTATATTCGGGCAACTAGTAAACGATTCTATTCAGATTAGGAAGGACGTCTACCCATTGAAAGGCTACATATACACCATCTCACTTAATCCTTTTAGCTGCCCTATGTACTTCCTTAGCTTCATAAAATCGTCTAAATGTAGCCGAAATCAAATACAAATTACGGTACCGGTATGGAAGGGGTTACTTTCACTGATATTATTTACATTGCAGACCAGCCCCAGACCCTATACCCCAGCCCCCAGAGCCTAGCCCCCATACCCCAGCCCCCATACCCCAGCTCCTATACCCAAGCCCCCATACCCCAGTCCCAAGCCCCCAAGCCCCCAGTCCCCCATACCCCAGCCCCCATACCCCATACCCCATAGCCTAGCCTTAGTAACCGACCTATATTTATCCGTCTGTCCTTGCCCCCTTTCCCTCACCGCCAGTTTTGTACATCTGGTTTTGTTTTCCTGCCATCATCACCACCACCCACCCAGCCGGCCCACCAACACGTACTAGGGTTACACGGAGAGCCATGTAGGATTCACATATTGATGTATTAAGGGAGGATGGCCGTATTTATTGATGTATTAAGGGGGGATGGCCGTATTTATTGATGTATTAAGGGAGGATGGCCGTATTTATTGATGTATTAAGGGGGGATGGCCGTATTTATTGATGTATTAAGGGAGGATGGCCGTATTTATTGATGTATTAAGGGAGGATGGCCGTATTTATTGATGTATTAAGGGAGGATGGCCGTATTTATTTGCTTATTTGTGTATCTTTTTAATATCTCTAAGTTTCCGCCCTAGACCTCCATCAAACTTTATAAAAAAGGACCCACCTTAAAGATAAATTTGTAAATTTTTCGATAGAAAAACTCCCCGGCCGATGGCCGGTTTCTCTTAAATTACAAGCTCGCTATCGCTTGCCAGGAAAAAATCGACATCTAGAATGATCGGACTATACTTTGGTACCTTTGTCTACTTTAATTGCATGCATTACATCAGCCTCACAATTTCTTAGAACTCAAACTGCATGCTTTTGTTCACTACTGTATGTTTGGCTACTCCTACACGATTGTAGGTAGGTAAGTAGGTAGGATTGTAGGTAGGTAAGTAGGTAGGATTGTAGGTAGGATTGTAGGTAGGTAAGCAGAGATTCCCTTACATGTAATAACATTACGTCGCCTTTTTCTTGATTCTATGATTTTTATGCACGTCTGTGAGTGTCCATTCTCAATGACTAAATGAAGCTAATGAACACACATACAACATTCATATAGTAACACCATTCTATTACTTCAAACATTCATATAGTAACACCATTCTATTACTTCACCATTCATTAACATTACTAAATGAAGCTAATGAACACACATACAACATTCATATAGTAACACCATTCTATTACTTCACCATTCATTAAGATTACTAAATGAAGCTAATGAACACACATACAACATTCATATAGTAACACCATTCTATTACTTCACCATTCATTAAGATTACTAAATGAAGCTAATGAACACACATACAACATTCATATAGTAACACCATTCTATTACTTCACCATTCATTAACATTACTTTTTCTTCTTATTCTTGTTACCTTAATCATACATTTGACAAACTTAAACAAAACTAATTCAATGGCATATTTTAAATTATCGTCAGTATTTTTGTTTTCCACAGATTAGTAGTCGAAACCTAACATAATGGCCAAACTCTTAGTTTTGACTACGCAACCATATATCAAACGTTTGCTGTAAACGTTGATATTTTGTGCTAAATCTTGAAAGGGGGATATTAACTTAAAACATTTACCCTGCGAAACTATTAGTACTATAGTCCGTTCATTCTAGGTTGGGCAGAAATCGTAACCTTTAACCTCTAACTCAAGAAGGGCTAGAACAAATGAGCTGTCAATTGATACACATATTCCCTAGCCTGGTCTTTCTATTTGGTAGAAATATTATCTCGATTACTCTAGTCCTTTTTGAGTTACAGAGGTTAGAGGTCACGATAATTTCTTTGTCAATATTCAGACTTTTCGTGTCATTTAGGTGTCGATGTTTTCCTGTCTAGCGATAGCGAGCCTGTAACTTAAGAGAAACCGGCAATCGGCTAGGAAATTTTTCTATCGAAAAATGTATAGAGTTATCTTGAAGGAGAGTTTTGGGCGGGTGTTTTGTAAGCTTGATGGAGGTCTGGGGAGGACACTAATAAAATAATAAAAATATACGTAAATGAGCAAATAAATACGGCCATGTCCCCTTAACAGCTTATGAGACAAGTTAACAGCGATCCATTAGTTTTGACCATACATCTACACCTATATCTAGATTCCCTCTCTACCGAGCTAGGCTGACCTTCACTCCCTATAGTAACCTTCTACTGTGTAGCCTCGGTACTCTTACTAGGCACTGAATACATCTAGAATCATGTGTATATACCTATCTCAAAGTCTAACTAGATATTTACGACATATAGTAATCTATGAAACATTCCATGTATAAATCTGTATAAAATTTACATTTAATGTATCTAGAAATCGATCAGAGTACTGTATATCTATAAACATATCTAATAATCGATCAGAGTACTGTATATCTATAAACATATCTAATATTGATCAGAGTACTGTATATCTATAAACATATCTAATATTGATCAGAGTACTGTATATCTATAAACATATCTAATATTGATCAGAGTACTGTATATCTATAAACATATCTAATATTCGATCTATTAATGTGGATATGTTACAGTCAGACTGTGAAACGCAGTCATTTCGTGAAATGACTAAACATTTTAGTCAGTCTGTGAAAAGACTGGTTACTAACTGGTTACTAACCTAACTGGGTTAGGTTAGGTTAGGTTAGGTTACGTTATATTGATGTCCACCTATCATATTTGAAGTGAAGCAAATTGTTCACACAATGACACGCCTCAATCTGCTTTTCACGAGTTTGAAGGCAACTGTGGGGGTTGCCCTCCCTACCTACCTACTGGTACCTAACCTGATCTGACCTGACCTGACCTAACCTGATCTGACCTTACCTAACTGTAACCAGTTTGTAACCATTTCACCGATTAATTAAAATGTTTAGTCATTTCACGAAATGACTGCGTTTCACAGTGTGACTGTAACATATACTGTACATTTATCTAAAAACCAATATTTACAAATGTACTGTATATATATTTTACCTATTTATATTTATAAATCTATCTATATGTCTATATACAGTATATCTGCATACAAACCTTATAGTAAAAAATTGACACCTGGATGGGGATAAACGTCTTAAAACAGTAGGCTGAATGGGGCCAAATGGATACAAGCCAGAGAAAGATAAAAAAGGACAGAACAAAAACAGGTCACCCCCTTTAATAGGCCTAAACCTTTCTAGCATACCATGTTGACCTCCACCCTCCAGATGCCCTTCCTCTGGCTACCCTCACTATTATTATTACTATCGTCGGGGTTTTGTTCAGCTGGCGGTAAATTATAGCCTTGAGCCGCTGATTTATCGATGCCTAATGGAAATGAATGACACTATTATGTGGCTGTACCTTACAAATGCCTGGTTTTCATAATTAGCAACATATTTCGGTGCAAGATCTTTCTATTAACTGAGTAAAAAAGATTGGAACATGGCAATTTACCGACAGACCATAGACACTTGGAACTCTAGAATTATTTTCCTATCTGTCTATAAAATATAACTTTACATATATCCAGGAAGCTTTATATGTATGCATATGCAAACCCTTAAACTTGTCTACAACTTATCCAAATCTATATATCAATCTACCTATAAATCTACTGTAGAAGCTTGACTGAAAATCTACCTATAAATCTACTGTAGAAGCTTGACTGAAAATCTACCTATAAATCTACTGTAGAAGCTTGACTGAAAATCTACCTATAAATCTACTGTAGAAGCTTGACTGAAAATCTACCTATAAATCTACTGTAGAAGCTTGACTGAAAATCTACCTATAAATCTACTGTAGAAGCTTGACTGAAAATCTACCTATAAATCTACTGTAGAAGCTTGACTGAAAATCTACCTATAAATCTACTGTAGAAGCTTGACTGAAAATCTACCTATAAATCTACTGTAGAAGCTTGACTGAAAATCTACCTATAAATCTACTGTAGAAGCTTGACTGAAAATCTACCTATAAATCTACTGTAGAAGCTTGACTGAAAATCTACCTATAAATCTACTGTAGAAGCTTGACTGAAAATCTACCTATAAATCTACTGTAGAAGCTTGACTGAAAATCTACCTATAAATCTACTGTAGAAGCTTGACTGAAAATCTACCTATAAATCTACTGTAGAAGCTTGACTGAAAATCTACCTATAAATCTACTGTAGAAGCTTGACTGAAAATCTACCTATAAATCTACTGTAGAAGCTTGACTGAAAATCTACCTATAAATCTACTGTAGAAGCTTGACTGAAAATCTACCTATAAATCTACTGTAGAAGCTTGACTGAAAATCTACCTATAAATCTACTGTAGAAGCTTGACTGAAAATCTACCTATAAATCTACTCTTGAAACCTGTCTGCAATTTGACCTGTACATCTATTGTAGATACGCGTCTTTAAATCTACCTCTAATTCTACTGTAGAAACCTTCCTTCAAACTCTACCTATAAATCTACTGTTGAAACCGGTCTATAAATCTACCTATCAATCTACTTATATACCTGCTGTAGACACCTGGTCGAAAATCTACCTATAAATATATCGTATAAATCTATCTGCAAATCTACCTATAACAAACCTGTCTACATCATAATCATCATCATCCTGTCTGCATATCTATCTATCTATCTATAAATCTACTGTAGTGTAGAAGCCGTTCATCATATATACATAAGGGGAGATTTCCACTTAAGGGATTTTTTTCTTGACTCCTTTCTCCCTCATGTTTAACCCCATTGTTTTTCTAATTTTAAGACGTTTTCCCCATTATTTTGACGATTTTAAGAACTTTCAACCCATTTCTGTCAATTTTAAGACCTTTCGTGCCATTTAGGTGTCGATTTTATCCTGGCGAGCGATAGCGAGCCTGTAATTTAAGAGGAACCGGCTTTTAGCCGGGACAATTTTCTACCGTAAAATGTACAAATTTATCTTGAAAGGAGCTCAAGGGGTGTAATCTTAAGCTTGAAGGATATCTAGAGCTCAAACTAAAAACCTCCCCTTAAAATGTTACTGTAGAAACCTGTCTACAAACCTATCTGTACATGTACTGTAGCAACCTATCTATACATGTACTGTAGCAACCTATCTATACATGTACTGTAGCAACCTATCTATACATGTACTGTAGCAACCTATCTATACATGTACTGTAACAACCTATCTATACATGTACTGTAGCAACCTATCTATACATGTACTGTAGCAACCTATCTATACATGTACTGTAGCAACCTATCTATACATGTACTGTAGCAACCTATCTATACATGTACTGTAGCAACCTATCTATACATTGTACTGTAGCAACCTATCTATACATGTACTGTAGCAACCTATCTATACATGTACTGTAGCAACCTATCTATACATGTACTGTAGCAACCTATCTATACATGTACTGTAGCACCTATCTATACATGTACTGTAGCAACCTATCTATACATGTACTGTAGCAACCTATCTATACATGTACTGTAGCAACCTATCTATACATGTACTGTAGCAACCTATCTATACATGTACTGTAGCAACCTATCTATACATGTACTGTAGCAACCTATCTATACATGTACTGTAGCAACCTATCTATACATGTACTGTACCAACCTATCTATACTGTACTGTAGCAACCTATATACATGTACTGTAGCAACCTATCTATACATGTACTGTAACAACCTATCTATACATGTACTGTAGCAACCTATCTATACATGTACTGTAGCAACCTATCTATACATTACTGTAGCAACCTATCTATACATGTACTGTAGCAACCTATCTATACATGTACTGTAGCAACCTATCTATACATGTACTGTAGCAACCTATCTATACATGTACTGTAGCAACCTATCTATACATGTACTGTAGCAACCTATATACATGTACTGTAGAACCTATATATACATGTACTGTAGCAACCTATATTACATGTACTGTAGCAACCTATCTATACATGTACTGTAGCAACCTATCTATACATGTACTGTAGCAACCTATCTATACATGTACTGTAGCAACCTATCTATACATGTACTGTAGCAACCTATCTATACATGTACTGTAGCAAACCTATCTATACATGTACTGTAGCAACCTATCTATACATGTACTGTAGCAACCTATCTATACATGTACTGTAGCAACCTATCTATACATGTACTGTAGCAACCTATCTATACATGTACTGTAGCAACCTATCTATACATGTACTGTAGCAACCTATCTATACATGTACTGTAGCAACCTATCTATACATGTACTGTAGCAACCTATCTATACATGTACTGTAGCAACCTATCTATACATGTACTGTAGCAACCTATCTATACATGTACTGTAGCAACCTATCTATACATGTACTGTAGCAACCTATCTATACATGTACTGTAGCAACCTATCTATACATGTACTGTAGCAAACCTATCTATACATGTACTGTAGCAACCTATCTATACATGTACTGTAGCAACCTATCTATACATGTACTGTAGCAACCTATCTATACATGTACTGTAGCAATCTATCTATACATGTACTGTAGCAACCTATCTATACATGTACTGTAGCAACCTATCTATACATGTACTGTAGCAACCTATCTATACATGTACTGTAGCAACCTATCTATACATGTACTGTAGCAACCTATCTATACATGTACTGTAGCAACCTATCTATACATGTACTGTAGCAACCTATCTATACATGTACTGTAGCAACCTATCTATACATGTACTGTAGCAACCTATCTATACATGTACTGTAGCAACCTATCTATACATGTACTGTAGCAACCTATCTATACAGGTACTGTAGCAACCTATCTATACATGTACTGTAGCAACCTATCTATACATGTACTGTAGCAACCTATCTATATGTACTGTAGCAACCTATCTATACATGTACTGTAGCAACCTATCTATACATGTACTGTAGCAACCTATCTATACATGTACTGTAGCAACCTATCTATACATGTACTGTAGCAACCTATCTATACATGTACTGTAGCAACCTATCTATACATGTACTGTAGCAACCTATCTATACATGTACTGTAGCAACCTATCTATACATGTACTGTAGCAACCTATCTATACATGTACTGTAGCAACCTATATATACATGTACTGTAGCAACCTATCTATACATGTACTGTAGCAACCTATCTATACATGTACTGTAGCAACCTATCTATACATGTACTGTAGCAACCTATCTATACATGTACTGTAGCAACCTATCTATACATGTACTGTAGCAACCTATATATACATGTACTGTAGCAACCTATCTATACACTGTACTGTAGCAACCTATCTATACATGTACTGTAGCAACCTATCTATACATGTACTGTAGCAACCTATCTATACATGTACTGTAGCAACCTATCTATACATGTACTGTAGCAACCTATCTATACATGTACTGTAGCAACCTATATATACATGTACTGTAGCAACCTATCTATACATGTACTGTAGCAACCTATCTATACATATACTGTAGCAACCTATCTATACATGTACTGTAGCAACCTATCTATACATGTACTGTAGCAACCTATCTATACATGTACTGTAGCAACCTATATATACATGTACTGTAGCAACCTATCTATACATGTACTGTAGCAACCTATCTATACATGTACTGTAGCAACCTATCTATACATGTACTGTAGCAACCTATCTATACATGTACTGTAGCAACCTATCTATACATGTACTGTAGCAACCTATCTATACATGTACTGTAGCAACCTATCTATACATGTACTGTAGCAACCTATCTATACATGTACTGTAGCAACCTATCTATACATGTACTGTAGCAACCTATCTATACATGTACTGTAGCAACCTATCTATACATGTACTGTAGCAACCTATCTATACATGTACTGTAACAACCTATCTATACATGTACTGTAGCAACCTATCTATACATGTACTGTAGCAACCTATCTATACATGTACTGTAGCAACCTATCTATACATGTACTGTAGCAACCTATCTATACATGTACTGTAGCAACCTATCTATACATGTACTGTAGCAACCTATCTATACATGTACTGTAGCAACCTATCTATTCATGTACTGTAGCAACCTATCTATACATGTACTGTAGCAACCTATCTATACATGTACTGTAGCAACCTATATATACATGTACTGTAGCAACCTATATATACATGTACTGTAGCAACCTATCTATACATGTACTGTAGCAACCTATCTATACATGTACTGTAGCAACATATCTATACATGTACTGTAGCAACCTATCTATACATGTACTGTAGCAACCTATCTATACATGTACTGTAGCAACCTATCTATACATGTACTGTAGCAACCTATCTATACATGTACTGTAGCAACCTATCTATACATGTACTGTAGCAACCTATCTATACATGTACTGTAGCAACCTATATATACATGTACTGTAGCAACCTATATATACATGTACTGTAGCAACCTATCTATACATGTACTGTAGCAACCTATATATACATGTACTGTAGCAACCTATCTATACATGTACTGTAGCAACCTATCTATACATGTACTGTAGCAACCTATCTATACATGTACTGTAGCAACCTATCTATACATGTACTGTAGCAAACCTATCTATACATGTACTGTAGCAACCTATCTATACATGTACTGTAGCAACCTATCTATACATGTACTGTAGCAACCTATCTATACATGTACTGTAGCAACCTATCTATACATGTACTGTAGCAACCTATCTATACATGTACTGTAGCAACCTATATATACATGTACTGTAGCAACCTATATACATGTACTGTAGCAACCTATCTATACATGTACTGTAGCAACCTATCTATACATGTACTGTAGCAACATATCTATACATGTACTGTAGCAACCTATCTATACATGTACTGTAGCAACCTATCTATACATGTACTGTAGCAACCTATCTATACATGTACTGTAGCAACCTATCTATACATGTACTGTAGCAACCTATCTATACATGTACTGTAGCAACCTATCTATACATGTACTGTAGCAACCTATATATACATGTACTGTAGCAACCTATATATACATGTACTGTAGCAACCTATCTATACATGTACTGTAGCACCTATATATACATGTACTGTAGCAACCTATCTATACATGTACTGTAGCAACCTATCTATACATGTACTGTAGCAACCTATCTATACATGTACTGTAGCAACCTATATACTGTATACATGTACTGTAGCAACCTATCTATACATGTACTGTAGCAACCTATCTATACATGTACTGTAGCAACCTATCTATACATGTACTGTAGCAACCTATATATACATGTACTGTAGCAACCTATCTATACATGTACTGTAGCAACGTATCTATACATGTACTGTAGCAACCTATATATACATGTACTGTAGCAACCTATCTATACATGTACTGTAGCAACCTATCTATACATGTACTGTAACAACCTATCTATACATGTACTGTAGCAACCTATCTATACATGTACTGTAGCAACCTATATATACATGTACTGTAGCAACCTATATATACATGTACTGTAGCAACCTATCTATACATGTACTGTAGCAACCTATCTATACATGTACTGTAGCAACCTATCTATACATGTACTGTAGCAACCTATCTATACATGTACTGTAGCAACCTGACTGTACATCTAGCTATGAATCTATAGTCGGTTTCATTTCATCTGACGCCAAATTGAATATTTTACCAACTATTTGCTGGATCATTTTTGGAACTATGTGCAACTGTTATACTCCTGCATCCTATAAATACCAAACGTTCATAATTATCTCCATACTTCTTTAACAAAAATCGTATTAGTTGAGTAATTGATAAAAGAACTTGTAAGCTAGCGTCAGATGAAATTAAGGGGAGGTTTTTAGTTTGGTCTCTACATATCCATAAAGCTTAAGATTACACCCCCTTGAGCTCCTTTCAAGATAAATTTGTACATTTTTCGGTAGAAAAATGTCCCGGCTGAATGCCGGTTCCTCTTATATTACAGGCTCGCTATCGCTCACCAGGATAAAATCGACACCTAAATGGCATGAAAGGTCTCAAAATTGACAGAAATGGGTCGAAAGTTCTTAAAATCGTCAAAATAATGGGGCGAACGTCTTAAAATTAGAAAAGCAATGGGGCTAAACATGAGGGAGAAAGAGGTTCAGAAAAAATCCTCCAGGTGGAAATCTCCCCTTTTAAACCGAGTATAGTTATGGCCCTATCTAGAAGTGTGCATAGACGTGTATGAAGGTATCTATGCGTCTACCTTGCTACCCTATTATAGTTTGACCTCCACCCTCCAGATGACCCTACCCTTGGCTATCCTCGACATGGTTATTACTAGACACTTTAAACGATCTACAGGTGGACATCTATACCTGTATTTTTAACTATATTTATATATAAAATTACCTATTAGTCTATTTATGTAATGTACATCTACGAATAAACCTTTATATAAGTTGATCTCTCTCTCTCTCTCTCTCTCTCTCTCTCTCTCTCTCTCTCTCTCTCTCTCTCTCTCTCTCTCTCTCTCTCTCTCTCTCTCTCTCTCTCTCTCTCTCTCTCTCTCTCCTCTCTCTCTCTCTCTCTCTCTCTCTCTCTCTCTCTCTCTCTCTCTCTCTCTCTCTCTCTCTCTCTCTCTCTCTCTTAACCGTTTATTAAGTGCATACCAATTACCAGTATTATGTCTATGAATATATGTATAAATATGTTTAGAATGTATCTATGGGGAGATATCCACTTGAGGGATTTATTTCTTGACCCCTTTCTCCCTCATGTTTAGCCCCATTGCTTTTGAGATTTTAACCACGTTCGCCCCATTATTTTGACGATTTTAAGAACTTTCGACCCATTTCTGTCAATTTTAAGACCTTTCGTGCCATTTAGGTGTCTATTTTATCCTGGCGAGCGATAGCGAGCCTGTAATATAAGAGGAACCGGCTTTCAGCCGGGACATTTTTCTACCGAAAAATTTACAAATTTATCTTGAAAGAGGGTCAAGGGGGTGAAATTTTTAGATTGCTGGAGGAGTAGAAAACAAACTAAAAACCTCCCCTTAACTTCTATATATCTTAATACCCCCCCCCCCCCTCCTTGCATACATTCCTCAGTTATTCATACTAGATACTAGCTCTAGATATGTATTTGTATGTACTGCATGTATCCATTTATGTATGTACCCATTGCTATCAGTATGCACATCTTTCTATATATCCAATTAAAACAAAGTACCACAAATTCAACTATAAATCCACCTACCTCTGCAAACAACCTACAAATCTATCTACCTCTGTATATACAAATCTATCTACCTCTGTATATACAAATCTATCTACCTCTGTATATACAAATCTATCTACCTCTGTATATACAAATCTATCTACCTCTGTATATACAAATCTATCTACCTCTGTATATACAAATCTATCTACCTCTGTATATACAAATCTATCTACCTCTGTATATACAAATCTATCTACCTCTGTATATACAAATCTATCTACCTCTGTATATACAAATCTATCTACCTCTGTATATACAAATCTATCTACCTCTGTATATACAAATACAACTATCTCGGCAGACACATATATCTAGATTTATCTACCTCTGCAAATATATCTACCTACCTTTGCAAATTTACCTATATATCTATCTAACTCAACAGGTCTACCTACAAATCCATCTACAAATCTACCTACGAATCTACCTACAAATCCACATACAAATCTACCTACGAATCCATCTACAAATTTACCTACGAATCCATCAACAAATCTACCTACGAATCCATCAACAAATCTACCTACGAATCCATCAACAAATCTACCTACGAATCCATCAACAAATCTACCTACGAATCCATCAACAAATCTACCTACGAATCCATCAACAAATCTACCTACGAATCCATCAACAAATCTACCTACGAATCCATCAACAAATCTACCTACGAATCTATCTACACATCCACCTACAAATTTACCTACGAATCCATCAACAAATCTACCTACGAATCCATCAACAAATCTACCTACGAATCCATCAACAAATCTACCTACGAATCCATCAACAAATCTACATACGAATCCATCAACAATTCTACCTACGAATCTATCTAAACATCCACCTACAAATCCATTTACAAATATACGTACGAATTCAACTACAAATCTAGCTACCTATGTGTGTCTAGGCTGACCTCTAGATAGCACCCACCCCCTTACCTAGGCCAATTATTCATACCAAGCACGTCCACCTAGCCCTTTGCTAACTCTCTCTCTCTCTCTTTCTACCTCTCTCTCTACCTCTACCTCTCTCTCTACCTCTACCCCTCTCTCTCTCTACCTCTCTCTATACCTCTACCCCTCTCTATACCTCTACCCCTCTCTCTACCTCTACCCCTCTCTCTCTCTACCTCTCTCTATACCTCTACCCCTCTCTCTACCTCTACCCCTCTCTCTCTCTACCTCTCTCTATACCTCTACCTCTCTCTATACCTCTACCCCTCTCTCTACCTCTACCCCTCTCTCTCTCTACCTCTCTCTATACCTCTACCCCTCTCTCTACCTCTACCCCTCTCTCTCTCTACCGCTCTCTATACCTCTACCTCTCTCTCTACCTCTACCCCTCTCTCTCTCTCCACACACCTCTACCTCTACCCCTCTCTCTCTCTACCTCTACCCCTCTCTCTCTACCTCTACCCCTCTCTCTACCTCTACCCCTCTCTCTACCTCTACCCCTCTCTATACCTCTACCCCTCTCTATACCTCTACCTCTCTCTCTACCTCTACCTCTCTCTCTACCTCTCTCCCTCTCTCTCTCTACCTCTACCCCTCTCTCTCTACCTCTCTCTATACCTCTACCTCTACTCCTCTCTCTACCTCTACCCCTCTCTCTCTCTACCTCTCTCTACCTCTCTCTCTCTCTACCTCTACCTCTACCTCTACCTCTCTCTCTACCTCTCTCTCTCTCTACCTCTCTCTATACCTCTACCTCTACCCCTCTCTCTCTCTCTCTCTCATTCTACCTCTCTCTCTACCTCTACCTCTCTCTCTCTCTACCTCTACCGCTCTCTCTACCTCTACCTCTCTCTCTACCTCTACCCCTCCCTCTCTCTCTCTCTCTCTCTCTCTCTCTCTCTCTCTCACTTACAAAATCAGATTGCCATTATGGAGTACAAGATAGTATTCAGCATCATCAGTCTGGAGATAGGGATTTAAAAGTATCCAGTATGTAGTAACTTATTATTTACATTAACACTCTGTCCTACATGAAAATAAACTTCCCTATAAAGAGTTATTTTTATACCTCTTTGAAACATTGAACTTATAAAAACACAAGACTATAGGAACATAGGAAACCCTACTTGGTCCACACATGGCAGATCCCTCTTACTCCCAGCCTACCTAATCCATATGAATAATTAATCTTTGAAGGGTACCACTGCTCTTGAGTAACTATAGAACTTGCCAAGGTATTCTACACAACTACAGTGTGTGTGTGTGTGTGTGTGTGTATGTGTACGAGTGTGTGTGTGTGTGTGTGTGTATGTCCGCCACTCAGGGTTAGTTCATTCATGTGGTTGGCTAGGGGTTGGGAATGGTGTAGTACTTTCACCTGTATGACGTGAGGACATTACACCCGCCATATTGATACACCACACCCGCCATCTTGCATCCTCCCATTGCGGTTTCTTCCCATTTAAGTTATATTTGCGCTCAACACAGTTTGGTCCGACGTCTTAGGGCTATTATAATATTTGTTATACTTTATTTTGAAGACTGTGCTTGCTTGTGTCATTTTCGAGTAGTGTATTTCAGTTAGTCCCCCAGGCCTAGGCTAGCAGGGTGGGTCTTTAGGTATCAAAGGAGTAACACATATCCGAGGGGGTCTTTTTCAACCTCTCCAGTTTGTCTGTTTTAAGATTATATGACATTTCACCCCATTTGTTTGGCGATAATATGACTCCCAATCCCATTCACGTGTCTATTTTTTTCAGGCTGAGTGGTAGTAAGTCTTTGATAAGTCTTTTAAGGGATCGGCCTTAGGCTGGGATAATATTTCTATCGAAAAATGTACCAATTTAACTGTAATCCTCAATAATAAATATACAAAATATCATAATCCTCAAGAGGTCGGATCAGTTACTGTTAACCTTCCAACTTCCCAAATTTCATTATAAGCTAAATACAATCGTCTTACTTCATAGAAATAAAAGTTACATTTACATTGGACTTCCTATTTTGCCATATTTGGTTCATACATGCGCCATAGTGTACCCCTCTCAGGATTTATTATGTTAAGGTACTATACAGTATGTGTTTCCTGAGTGGCCACCTTGAATTATGTTAAGGTACTATACAGTATGTGTTTCCTGAGTGGCCACCTGGAATTATGTTAAGGTACTATACAGTATGTGTTTCCTGAGTGGCCACCTTGAATTATGTTAAGGTACTATACAGTATGTGTTTCCTGAGTGGCCACCTGGAATTATGTTAAGGTACTATACAGTATGTGTTTCCTGAGTGGCCACCTGGAATTATGTTAAGGTACTATACAGTATGTGTTTCCTGAGTGGCCACCTGGAATTATGTTAAGGTACTATACAGTATGTGTTTCCTGAGTGGCCACCTTGAATTATGTTAAGGTACTATACAGTATGTGTTTCCTGAGTGGCCACCTGGAATTATGTTAAGGTACTATACAGTATGTGTTTCCTGAGTGGCCACCTGGAATTCTCAGACACCATGTTGCATCACACCATAGTATTCTCAGACACCATGTTGCATCACACCATAGTATTCCTTCTTTACCTATCACTGTTATTTAAGTTTACTGTGCAGCTATATTGGATGGTTATAGACGCCATATTGAACCCCTCACTCTGCTTCCTTCTGCCGTCTATGCTGGAGGCATTTCTAGTGGGTATTTAACGTTGGAGGAGCAATAATGGTTTGGTGGTTCTCACAAGTAAGCCATGGTAGCCTTGTTCGTTTCTTAGTCATTAATGTGTGACTTTAACCTCATGACACAGGGACAAGTGGCTTAATTCTACACTTTTGGAAATGCACTATATTGACGAAAATTAGGGCACGGTGTGAAAAAAGCTGTGTCAAAATATCATACTGATCCAACTGTTTGTTAAGAAGTTATTCCCGAAAAACGATGTAACACGGCCTCTGAAACCCATACCTAGGTATGTGTGTGTGTGTGTGTGTGTGTGTGTGTGTGTGGGTATGTGTGTGTGTGTGTGAGTGTGGGTGGATATGTGTGTGTGTGTGAGTGTGTGTGTGTGTGTGGGTATGTGTGTGTGTGTGTGTGTGTGTGTGTGTGTGTGTGTGTATGTGTGTGTGTGTGTGTGTGTGGGTATGTGTGTGTGTGTGTGTGTGTGTGTGTGTGTGTGTGTGTGTGTGTGTGTGTGTGTGGGTATGTGTGTGTGAGTGTGGGTATGTGTGTGTGTGTGTGTATTAACCCTTCCGGTACCAGCGACGTCTGTTATATTTTATTCTAGCTATATTTAGACGATCTCACGCAGCTTAGGAAGGATCTGTGGAAGTTAAAAGGGTTGATTAAGATAGTTCGAAGCCTAATCATTGCTAGAGATCCTTCTTAAACTGAATACAATCGATTAGTAATAGCCAGAATGAAGGAAAAAGGGCGTCCCTGGTACTGAAAGGGTTAAGGCCAGTGCATTACCATTAGAAGGGCGTTGATTCCCCCCCCCCCCCTTAGCTCAGACAGACATCACGAACATGTTGGTAAATATTATTAGGTAAACACAAGGTGAAAATCAAGCAACAAACAAACCCTCCTCAGGCCAGTTCCGGAAGAGCCTATTATAACCCCTTCTGTACCAGCGACGTCTTTTTGGTTCTATTCTAGCTATATTTAGACGATTATGTGCAACTTAAGAAGGAGCTGTGGTAGTCCAATGGGTTAAGTGAGATAGTTCCAAGCCTGTTACTTACTGGAAGCCTTGATTAAACTGCATAACATCGTCTCATAGTAGCCAGCATATAGTTAAAAGGACGTCAACGGTACTCATTGGGTTAACCCCTTCAAGACACGAGGACGCTGGTGCCGATGGTATGGCAACACTCATCAAGCAACAACAACATATACAGTAGTGATTTACGACTTTCTGATTGGTTGGTTAGTTGGATTATATTACGGTGTTATGATCATTCACATGAAAGGCCCCCCCCCCCTCCCCCCCCCCCCTTTTCAGGTGAATAATCATAACAGTGAGGGGGAGTGAGTTTTTTCTCCCCCCCCCCCCTTCTCCCTCATTTTTTAGTTTTCAGAGACGTTCGGCCCATTAGTTTGGCGCTTTTAAGACCTTTCACCCCATTGATTTGTCAATATGAAGACCTTTCGTGCCATTTAGGCATATCTTTTCCTGGCGAGCCAGCGATTTTGGAGGAATCTGCCTTCGGCTGAGACATTTCTCTACCGAAAACTGTACAAAGTTATCTTGAAGGGGGGTTTAGGGGGGTCTTGAAGGGGGGTTTAGGGGATGTTATTTTAAAGCTTGAAGGTGATCTAGCGAAAAAGAAAACTAAAATGATAATATAAAAGTAAATATGTCGACCAATAAATATACCGTTCCCCCCTTAAGGGCAGATTTCCACTTGGGGGATTTTTTCTGGACCCCTTTTTCCCTCATGTTTAGCCCCATTGCTTTTGAGATTTTAAGACGTTCGCCCTATTAGTTTGGACATTTTAAGAAATTTTGCCCCATTTCTGTCAATTTTAAGACCTTTCGTGCAATTAAGGTGTCAATGTTTTCCTGGCGAGCGATAGCGAGCCTGTAATTTAAGAGCAACCGGCCTTTGGCCGGGAAATTTTTCTGCCGAAAAATGTACAAATTTATCTTGAAAGGGGGTCTAGGGGGTGTAATTATAAGCTTGATGAAAACGTAGGGAACAAACTAAATACCTCCCCTTAACTATGGCAAATATAGTTAATACGTTTGAGATATCAAGCGGACTACCAATGATGACAGCCACTTAAAGGGACAGTGGCTGTTTGTTTGGTCTATTAATATTATTAATTTATTCATATATTTTTTTTTTAATTTCCTCCCTAGACCTCCATCAAGCTTATAAAACACCCCTAGACCCCCGTTCAATATAAAACACCCCTAGACCCCCGTTCAATATAAAACACCCCTAGACCCCCGTTCAATAAAACACCCCTAGACCCCCGTTCAATAAAACACCCCTAGACCCCCGTTCAATATAGAACACCCCTAGACCCCCGTTCAATATAGAACACCCCTAGACCCCCGTTCAATATAAAACACCCCTAGACCCCCGTTCAATAAAACACCCCTAGACCCCCGTTCAATATAGATTTGTGAATTTGTCGGTAGAAAAATGTCCCGACCAAAGGCCGATTCCTCCTAAAATTACAGGCTCGCTTTCGCTCACCAGGAAAAAATCGACACCTAAATGGCACGAAGGGTCCTAATGTTGACAAAGAAATGGGGTGAAAGGTCATAAAATCCCCAAACTAATGGAACCAACGTCTTAAAATCTCAAAACTAGTGGGGCTAAACATTAGGGAGAAGGGGGTCCATAAAAACGGTCTGTCACCCCATAAGACTTCCACCGCTGATCACAATCTCTACCACAGCTGATAGTGAGGCAGATACTGAAGGTAAATACACTATAGTCTGCACACAACAATATAGATAACTGGTAACTGTGGAGATATCAGAGGACTATAATAACATACCGCCACCCACACCCCCCCCCCCCCCCCCACACACACACACACACATATATGTACACTGATAAGCCGCTGTCACACGAATTAATTTTCCGGCAATTGTTAATGAAGATTTTTCTTACTATTTTGAGGCTCTTAATTGGCATTGGACTCTGAAACTAGATCGAAGGTAGATGATGTTAGGTAATTTGAAGAGAGAGAGAGAGAGAGAGAGAGAGAGAGAGAGAGAGAGAGAGAGAGAGAACTTTAACCCTTTCAAGCTCCAATACGCATTTCTTGTCTGTTTTCTGGTAATTATTAGAAGACTTTATTCAGATTAGGAAGGGTATATGGAAGTCAGAGGGTTGATTGAGCTAGTCTTTACCGTTTTAATACCCACAGATCCTTCCGAAGCTGCATAAAATCGTCTAATGATAGCCAAAATAAACTGCTAAAACGTGTCAGAGCTTCAAGGAGTTAATTAGTACGGAACTTAAACTGCTAAACGTGTCAGAGCTTCAAGGGGTTAATTAGTACGGAACTTAAATTTTGAAGCTGCCAGACAACTATTGCCCATAAAAATTGACAGCAAATCGATCATGTGACTGCCTTCAATATAAGTAGCTGAAATGCTTTTGAAATATTTAGTTGGCAGACAGGCAAACGAATATACCAATGAATACATACTCTTCACCGCAAATTACACCAAGGGAGATAACTAGGCACAACAAATAGAGCTAATTAACTTGATGTGACTAGTGACTAACACGCTTGATGTGACTAGTGACTAACACACTTGATGTGACTAGTGACTAACACACTTGATGTGACTAGTGACTAACACGCTTTCTATGGAGAAATCCGGCGAAGCCGGATTTTTTTCTTCTATCGAATAATTTACAAATTTAGCCAGCTGTCTAACTCATTATCCAAAATATGGTGGCTCGCTATCGTTCGCCAGGTATAAATCGACACCTGGATGGGGATAAACGTCTTAACACAGTAGGCTGAATGAGACAAAATGGATAACACCGAGATAAAACAAAAGCAGGCGACCCCCTTGACACCTTTACGCTATAACCAGGGAGTCAAACAACAATGACCATACACGACAAACAAACTTTCTCTGAATACATAACCGCCACCCATGTGACACTGAGGGGTGATAACCAGTAAAACAAACGGAAAGTAAAAGTAAGAGTATGGCTGAAGAAAATACACACCCCATTTGAGAAGGAGCACTTTCTTGACAACGTTTCGCAGATAGCAAAGTTTCGTTATCTATGAAACATCAACAAATGCTCCTCTGTCATGTTGATATTCATGGTCAACTCTCGGGAGTTCATTCCAACACAATAAGGACTTTTTGAGATATCTATAGCTTACCAATTAACAGACGCACTAACATACAACAACAGACAAGCAAGACTTACATAATGAATACATAATCTCCACCACAAATGACACTGGGAAAGATGAGGGAAACCAATACGCTTATCCTGTACGAATTAAAGCTATTATTTTGTCTAGATTCCTTGCTAGCTAAAGAAGACAGAACAATCAAACCTGCAGATAAAAACAGAAACAGACAAGCAAGACAAAGATCACGACTACATAATCCCCACCACACATGGCACTCACGATCATATTAAGGGGTGATAGTTGCTTTTTCTGGACTCCCTTCTCCCTCTTGTTTAACTCCATTAGTTTCGACATTTTAAGACTTTCTTTCCATCAGTTTGGCGATTTTAAGACCTTTCAACCCATTTCTTTGTCAACGTTAGGACCTTTCGTGCCAATTAGGTATATATTTGTATCGTTTGCCAGTAATTTAAAGAGGAATCGGTCTTCGGCCGGGATATTTTTCTACCGAAAAATTAACAAATGTATATATAATATTTTGTTTTGTTTAGCTTTATGGAAGTCTAGCGAAAAAAAATAAACAATAAATATAACATTAATAAATGGAAGAAAACGGACCACCAGCAAAACTGTGGTGAGTAAAAGTGAGAGTAAAACCAACGGGGGGCCCTGACTGTCTGACGAGCCTAATGTGTGGGACCTTGAGACTACCTGGCCATACACACGACCACAGGTACATACATATTTATACCTACACATACACTTCAGCACCGGACACACGATCACAGGTACACACAACCACATACACACACATACACATATATACCTACACATACTGTACACCCCACCCCATTCAGTACCAGACACACGATCACAGGTACACACAACCACATACACACACACACACACACATATATACCTACACATACACCTTACGTACATTACATTACATATACTTAACCCATTCAGTACCAGTTGTTTATCATAAGCTGGCCACTAGTAGACGGTTTTATTCAGCTTAGTAATGATGTCTAACCGTTAAGAGATTACAGACTATCTGAATTACTCCTTTTAGCTACCATATGTCCATCTTAAGCTTGATCAAATCGTGTTAATGCAGCGGAAATCAAAACCAAAAGACGTCGCCGGTACTGTAAGGGTTAAGGGGAGGTTTCTAGTTTGTTTCCTACTCCTCCAGCAATCTTAAAATGTCACCCCCTTGACCCCTTTTCAAGATAAATTTGTAAATTTTTCGGTAGAAAAATGTCCCGGCCGAAGGCCGGTTACTCTTAAATTACAGGCTCGCTATCGCTCGCCAGGATAAAATCGACACCTAAATTGCACGAAAGGTCTTAAAATTGACAGAATGGGGCGGAAATTCTTAAAATCACCAAACTAATGGGCAAACGTCTTAAAATCTCAAAAGCAATGGGGCTAACCATGAGGGAGAAAGGGGTCAAGAAAAAAATCTCTCAAGTGGAGATCTCCCCTTAAGCACGGTAGCGCAATACCGTGCAATACTAAAGCAACGCAATGGTACACCTCAACATAACACATTAACCCTTTCAGTACCAGTGACGTGTGTTGTATTCTAGTCGACCTATATTTAAGCGATATTATGCAGCTTCGGAAGGCTCTGTGGTAGTTAAAAGGGTTGGTCGAGATAGTTTGAAGTTGTAATATTGCTAGAGGTGCTTCCTAAGCTGAATGAAATCGTCTAATAGTTGCCAGAATGTGACGAAAAGAACTAATAACACTCAGGCAGGCACACACGCAGGCAGGCACACACGCAGGCAGGCACACACGCAGGCAGGCACACACGCAGGCAGGCACACACTCAGGTATGCACAACGCAACACAGCAACCTCCCCCCCTCCCCCCTGCCCCAACACACACATCACCCCTCTCCCCAACACATACACACACATCACCCAACCCCTCCCAGACACATAGCCAAAATAGACCTCCCTCACTCCCCCCCCCCCCCAGCCCCAACACACACATCAACCCTCTACCCCCCAACACATTCATACATATCACCCCCTTTCAATAGACCTCCCTCACTCCCCACCTCCCACACCTGATCAACCCTCCATCTCCATCACATCCTCCTCCTCCTCCCACACACACACACACACGACCAAAACAAACCCCCCTTAAACCCCCCCCCCCCCCCCCTTCCCCTCCTCCTCCTCAACCCCCCCCGTCTCTCTCCATACTCCTCCACCATGACTACGGTATTTTTCCCACCTTAACGAGGCCAATTTACCCTGACACAGTGACCCCAACCACTGTGCTCTCTAGATGGCCTTCATACAACCATCTATAACAACATAATCATAATAATAACAACATAAATATAACTAACAACATATATAAATAACACATACAACGACAACACAGACACACGCAAAATACAGTCTATATAACAAAACTCACAAGCACCTACACTGTACACATTAACACATAATTGTAACACAATTGGTACACAAACAGTTTTCTAATCGTTTGTGGTTTAATATGAATATATAAACTAAAGAACACAGTGTATACATGCGTTTCATTATTGTTACAATTACAGATTTTTTTTTCTTTTTGTTTTGCAGTAGGCCTACAGAACAACATAATATGCCACAACAGAAACCCAATACATAACGCATTGGTCCACACAACACTCCTACACATACACTCCTACTTATACACTCCTACACATACACTCCTACTTATACACTCCTACACATACACTCCTATAGACTGGCCAACCCACCATGACTAAGATATATTTTCCCACCTTAAAGAGGATAATTGACCCTGACATAGTGACCCCAACTCATGAAACCTCAAAACAACAACACAACCAACACACAACTACAACACATACACACCACATAGAACACAATACAGACCCCAACATACAACACAGCACATGCAACACATCAGAACGCACAGGGACACACAAAAACACTCCTATACACATAATCACATACACAACACATACAACACAGTCCGATACACATAATCACATACACAGCACATACGCAATACAACACAGTTCTATACACATAATCACATACACAGCACATACGCAATACAACACAGTCCTATACACATAATCACATACACAGCACATATGCAATACAACACAGTCCTATACACATAATCACACACACAGCACATATGCAATACAACACAGTCCGATACACATAATCACATACACAGCACATACGCAATACAACACAGTCCTATACACATAATCACATACACAGCACATACGCAATACAACACAGTCTGATACACATAATCACATACACAGCACATATGCAATACAACACAGTCCTATACACATAATCACATACACAGCACATACGCAATACAACAGTCCTATACACATAATCACACACACAGCACACACGCAATACAACACAGTCCGATACACATAATCACATACACAGCACATACGCAATACAACACAGTCCTATACACATAATCACACACACAGCACATATGCAATACAACACAGTCGGATACACATAATCACACACACAGCACATACGCAATACAACACAGTCCGATACACATAATCACATACACAGCACATACGCAATACAACACAGTCCTATACACATAATCACATACACAGCACATACACAATACAACACAGTCCTATACACATAATCACACACACAGCACATATGCAATACAACACAGTCCTATACACATAATCACACACACAGCACATATGCAATACAACACAGTCGGATACACATAATCACACACACAGCACATACGCAATACAACACAGTCCGATACACATAATCACATACACAGCACATACGCAATACAACACAGTCCTATACACATAATCACATACACAGCACATACACAATACAACACAGTCCTATACACATAATCACACACACAGCACATATGCAATACAACACAGTCCTATACACATAATCACATACACAGCATATATGCAATACAACACAACCCGATACACATAATCACATACACAGCACATACGCAATACAACACAACCCGATACACATAATCACATACACAGCACATACGCAATACAACAGTCCTATACACATAATCACATACACAACACATACGCAATACAACACAACCCGATACATATAATCACATACACAGCACATACGCAATACAACACAGTCCTATACACATAATCACATACACAGCACATACGCAATACAACACAACCCGATACATATAATCACATACACAGCACATACGCAATACAACACAGTCCTATACACATAATCACATACACAGCACATATGCAATACAACACAGTCCTATACACATAATCACATACACAGCACATACGCAATACAACACAGTCCTATACACATAATCACATACACAGCACATACGCAATACAACACAACCCGATACACATAATCACATACACAACACATACGCAATACAACAGTCCTATACACATAATCACATACACAACACAACCTGATACATATAATCACATACACAGCACATACGCAATACAACACAGTCCTATACACATAATCACATACACAGCACATATGCAATACAACAGTCCTATACACATAATCACATACACAGCACATACGCAATACAACACAGTCCTATACAAATAATCACATACACAGCACATACGCAATACAACACAGTCCTATACACATAATCACACACACAATACAACACAGTCCTATACACATAATCACATACACAGCACATACGCAATACAACACAGTCCTATACACATAATCACATACACAGCACATATGCAATACAACACAGTCCGATACACATAATCACACACACAGCACATATGCAATACAACACAGTCCTATACACATAATCACATACACAGCACATACGCAATACAACACAGTCCTATACACATAATCACATACACAGCACATATGCAATACAACACAGTCCCACTCCCCAGGCTGGAACAAGACCTCACGGGCTTCACCGTGTTGAGCGGTGGAATGTACAGTCTCTCAGCCTATGCCCGAGAGGGAGTAGTTGGAATATAGAAAAAAAAAAAAAAAAAAAAAAAAAAACATACACAGCACATATGCAATACAACACAGTCCGATACACATAATCACACACACAGCACATATGCAATACAACAGGCAGTACCTACAACACAGAACGCAACCCAACGCAACCAGACCCCCCACTCCCTATGACCACCAGTTCCTATTTGTCCATTTACCCTGACACAGTGCCCCCCTTCACTCCCCCCCCCCCCCCCCCCTCCCAACCAATGGCCTTCGCTCAACCTCAAAACCTCCATGGTAAAGAAGAGATGGTCGGGGCGGTTATTTCGGCCACAGGTCAGTTCCATTATAGTTGGTTTGTTCGGGGTTGTGGTTAGTAGGGTTAAGTTGGTTTTGGGTTGAGTTAGTTTGGAATTAAGGAGGAATGGGTCGTTTTTTTGGTCCCCCTTCTTCCTCTTGTTTGGCGATTTTAAGACCTTTCGCCCCTTTTCTCTATCAATATTAAAACTTTTCCTGTCATTCAGGTGTCGATTTATTCCTGGCGACCGAAAGCGAGCCTGAAATTTAGGAGGAATCGGCCTTCGGCTGGGAAATTTGTCTTGGTATAATCATGTGTAGCGGGGAGACCTGTACTTGTCTCAATAATTTGGTAATGTTACAATATATTTCTACATTGCACATTCATAAATCGTCCACTAATATACTAGATTAGGTTAGGTTAGGTTTTGGTTAGGTTAGGTTAAAGATATTGTTCAACGTTTCATAGTAAATAGACATATGACAAACAGTTCTCCCCGCTACACAGGATCTTACCAAGAGATTCTGTGTATGGACGTAATGACTTGTAAGAGAAACCACCATAAATTGTAGGGGTGGTTAATCACATACTGTATATCACATACCCTTCTAATGGCCCCCTAACTTCGCTAACATTAACGTCTTGGGGAACCTACGGGGACCTCGAGTGCCGTACATGTGTCAAACGGGGATAGAAAGATTAAGGGGGGATGGGCGTATTTATTTCAGCATTCATATACCTTTTTATCATTTCTGTTTTATAGTTTCCTCCATAGACCTCCATCAAACTTAAACAAAAACACCCCACAAGACCCTCCTTCAAGATATATTTGTACATTTTTCGATAGAAAGATGTTGCGGCCGAAGGACGGTTCCTCTTAAATTACAGTTTCGCAATTGCTCGCCAGGAAAATATCGACACCTAAATAACACGTAGTCTTAGTATTGACAACACAATGGGGCAAAAGGTCTTAAAATCGCCAAGCTAATGGGCCGAACTTCATATAATCTGAAAACTAATGGGACTAAACATGAGGAAGATGGTAGACCTTTAAGAGGTAGTGGTGGTGAAGCAAACTAAGAACTCCTAGCTGAGCACCTCCCGCCTCGCCTCCCATACTGTTTGGTAACGTTTCGGTGTGACCATGACCATCTTTGAGGTCCTAGCCACGACCTTAGTTAAATATAGTATCATTATAACTAACTACTCCCCTCTATATATATACTCAAATTGTGGGCTTCGTCCCCTCCACCATCTTCGAGTTTATGTCCATGCCCATACAATAAGTCCATTCTATATCGTTAACATAATAAGTCCATTCTATATCGTTCAAATAATGATGAATATAGTGAACAGACAGATTGACATACTTTAACACATTGTATAGATATGCGAGAAGTTGTTGCTTCGTTAGGTAGCCACAAATGAGTCTACCATAATGCATATAAACACCATGTGAGGAGGAGCACTTTATTGACTACCATTGCATTGGGGTGACTGAACAACTCGACCTGTAGACCATTCCACCAGTACCTTTCCACCGGTACCACCTCGCCCACCACTGTTACCTTAGGTTATGGCTGGATAAGTGACACTGATCAATGTGGCACTGGATCAACTGCCACTGGTTAAGGAGAGACTGGCCGTTTGTTTGGTCTATTAATTCATGTATTCAAATTTTTGTTTAGTTTCCTCCCTAGACCTCCATCAAGCTTAGAAAAACACACCCTAGACCCACCTTTAAGATAAATTTGTAAATTTTTCGGTAGAAAAATTTACCGGCCAAAGGCCGGTTCCTCTTAAAATTGCAAGCTCGCTATCGCTCGCCAGGAAAACATCAACACCTAAATGGCACGAAAGGTCTTAACATTTACAACAAAATGAGGCGAAAGGTGTTAAAATCACCAAACTAATGGGCCGAATGTTTTATAATCTCAAAACTAGTGGGGCTAAACATTAGGGAGAAGGAGGTCCAGAAACACAGTCTGCCTCCCCTTAAGTGACATATATGCTAAGGTGGCACTGGTTCAGGAGGCACTGTTTTTAGGTGGCACCACCAGGCTCTGGTGGTGCTTGTTGACTTGGCAATAGTTAAGACGACAAATGTTTAAGTGAATTGATAAAGGTGGCATTGTTAGACTGGACAAGGAACTCTCATTGAGACGAGTAGGATAAGGATTAGTTATATTATTATTTTGTTTTATTTTTTGTTATGTTGTGAAAGGCCTATAGGGCTCCAGTGAAGACATAAGGTGCTATAAATGTTAGAGTGGGCAGATAAGGCCAGGTGACGCCATAGATTACCTGGAACATTAACCTGGTTTGGATAACAGGTAGACAGCTGAATGTACCCTATAAAACATAGATGAAATGTGTAGTGGAAGAAAAGGATTGAGAAGGGGGGGGGGAGAAATAATACAGGAGAGTGACCCAAGAATAAGAAATGGGAATAGAAAGGGAGAGAGAGAGTGTATGGGTGAGAGAGAGAGAGAGAGAGAGAGAGAGAGAGAGAGAGAGAGAGAGAGAGAGAGAAAACGAGAGAGAGAGAGAGAGAGAGAACGAGAGAGAGAGAACGAGAGAGAGAGAGAACGAGAGTGAGAGAGAACGAGAGTGAGAGAGAACGAGAGTGAGAGAGAACGAGAGAGAGTGAGAACGAGAGTGAGAACGAGAGAGTGAGAACGAGAGTGAGAACGAGAGAGTGAGAACGAGAGAGTGAGAACGAGAGAGTGAGAACGAGAGAGTGAGAACGAGAGAGTGAGAACGAGAGAGTGAGAACGAGAGAGTGAGAACGAGAGTGAGAACGAGAGTGAGAACGAGAGTGAGAGAGAGAACAAGAGTGAGAGAGAGAACAAGAGTGAGAGAGAGAACAAGAGTGAGAGAGAGAACGAGTGAGAGAGAACGAGAGTGAGAGAGAACGAGAGTGAGAGAGAACGAGAGTGAGAGAGAGAACGAGAGTGAGAGAGAGAACGAGAGTGAGAGAGAGAACGAGAGTGAGAGAGAGAACGAGAGTGAGAGAGAACGAGTGAGAGAGAACGAGTGAGAGAGAACGAGAGTGAGAGAGAGAACGAGAGTGAGAGAGAGAACGAGTGAGAGAGAACGAGAGTGAGTGAGAGAGAACGAGAGTGAGTGAGAGAGCGAACGAGAGTGAGTGAGAGAGCGAACGAGAGTGAGTGAGAGCGAACGAGAGTGAGTGAGAGCGAACGAGAGTGAGTGAGAGAGCGAACGAGAGTGAGTGAGAGCGAACGAGAGTGAGAGAGAGAGCGAACGAGAGTGAGTGAGAGAGCGAACGAGAGTGAGTGAGAGAGCGAACGAGAGTGAGTGAGAGAGCGAACGAGAGTGAGTGAGAGAGCGAACGAGAGTGAGTGAGAGAGCGAACGAGTGAGTGAGAGAGCGAACGAGAGTGAGTGAGAGAGCGAACGAGAGTGAGTGAGAGCGAACGAGAGTGAGTGAGAGAGCGAACGAGAGTGAGTGAGAGAGCGAACGAGAGTGAGTGAGAGAGCGAACGAGAGTGAGTGAGAGCGAACGAGAGTGAGTGAGAGAGCGAACGAGAGTGAGTGAGAGAGCGAACGAGAGAGAAAGGGAGAGAGAGAGAGAGAGAGAGAGAGAGAGAGAGAGAGAGAAGCAGCAGGTATGGGGCAAGAAGGGAAGGGGAGGGAGAAGGGAAGGACGACTACCATCTAGGCTGTGTGTGTGTATTGTGTGTGTGGTAACCCTGGCAGACTTGGCTATAGGTAGGCCTAGCTAACCTTACACTCCCACCACCCCTTTCTCTCTCTCTCTCTCTCGTTCACTCTCACTCGTTCACTCTCACTCGTTCTCTCTCTCTCTCTCACACCTTCACCCTTACGATCTGATGACGTCTGTTGTATATTTAGCAAACTTCAGACTATTTTATTTTGCTTGGAAAAAAAATCCGATTCAAGCATCCACAAAGCGATTAGATCAACTAATTGAACTCTAGAAGTATAATCATAAATTATATTTTATGGTAATGTGATCATTTGGACCAGACTCAAGGTCACCACTAATTATTTTTTATTTGATATACAGTGGGAGTTATATAGGGAAAACCATCGGAAATTAGTATTTACCCATTATACAACAATTTTAAGACATGGCCCTCACTTGTGCCGTGGGATACACGATGGGTTGAGGGGGGCTATAATCCCTTCTCCCCCCATGTGACTTATTGAAATATGCATCTGTTTCCAGAAGGGGGCCCAGTTATGGTTTGACTTATTGAAATATGCATCCGTTTCCAGTAGGGGGCCCAGTTATGGTTTGAATTCACAATATTGGCGAAATAACTGCAGAATAATGGTGTCGCTGCCATCTGTAGGGTGAATTTAGGTTTTACAATGCTTATTATGATGTCCATAAAAACACATTGCAGGCCGGTGAGGACATATATATCAACGAAGTAATGGGCATAATAAACGTACATAACACAAAAAAGATCGAGGTGCCGGAGTTTAAAAGAAGTAACGTTGACCAAACTAAATAAAACACTGTCCCCCCTGGTAGTGAGTGGGTTGAATAGAGTCAATAAGCCGTCACTGTTCCATAGGGATTGGGCCCATACGGAATATACGGAATTGGGCCCACGGGATTGGAACCTAACCTAAGTTGGCCCAATCCCGTATGGGCCCAATCCCGTGGTCACCAGCTGCCACACGTCTCCTGGCAAAGATCTCGGTATTATAGAGATTCACAAAGGGCGCCACCAAAACATAGCCTGGTATTGGTTTTTAGTGGGGTGGTGACCGACCTTAGAACAACCAAGGTTAACCCTGTTTGGTCCCACGGGGGTGGATTTTTATTTCCCTCGTTTGTTTTTCCATAAGTTTGGAGTTTTTAAGAATTAAGTTTCGTCCCATTAGTTTGGCGATAATTCCTTCCCTTCAGGGGTTTTTTTCTTTTTTCTGTAGAGTAAAAGTGAGCCTGTACCTTCGAAGAATTAGCCTTTGGTCGGGACATTTTTCGGTCAATATACAGGAGGCGCTACAATATAGGTAGCAAAATTATAATGGTAGTTTTGGGTTCCTATCATCATATGCTTCATTTCTATATACTTTTTATCCCCGGGAAAAAGAAAAAAAATTGTTTTTTATTTTGTTCTTGTTTTTATTTTTATTTTTTTATTAACCTAACCAAAAAACCTAACCTAACCTAAATGTATTTGGGGGCTATTAGGTTAGGTTAGGTTAGGTTTTTTGGTTAGGTTAATGACCAAAACAAAAAATCCCAAGAAAATAAATTAAAAATCTCAAGATTTTTTTTTTTTTCCCCAGGGATAAAAAGTATGTAGAAATGAAGCATATGATGATAGGAACCCAAAACTACCATTAGAATTTTGCCACCTATATTGTAGCGCCTCCTGTATATTGACCCATTTTTCTATAAATTTTTAAAAAATTTAGCTTGAAGGGAGTCTCGGTGGATATTTTTTAGTTTGAATGAAGTATGAAGTCTTGGAAGAAGTTTTTGTTAGCCTAAGGGACAAACTACAATAGATTATTAGAATTATGGTATAATCAAGTAAAATCCTCAATAAAATAATTAGTCATAACCCCAAGGAAGTCGAACCAGACAGTGTTAAGGGCTCACTCCAGGGCAATTACAAGGTTACCAATCAGTAACACGCAACATGGACGACATCACAGTTCATCAAACACTTAGACAACTATTATTTAAAGTTGTCCCCATTTAGAATAGTACTTCTCGTAATGGTCTTATGCCTTAGAACCCGTCATAACACAACACTCCCACGCACAATGCTCACTAACATGCACACATACACTCACATATACAGAACCCCTTCGAAAACAACGTTCCCCATAGTGTTAGGGCTTGCACTGAAGGGTGAATAGAGAAAGCATTCAGAAAGGCTGGGCCAATTACACATTTCTTAGTTTTATATATATACTCCGTACAACCATTAAGGATATCTCACCTGTATATTGTCGTTTGTTATTGTTTTTGGTGGTGGTTGAGATGGTAGTTGTGGTGGTGGTAGTGATGGTGGAGGTAGTTTGGCTGGGGATGGTGGTGGTTGTTGTGGTAGTTGTGATGGGGTATTGGCCACAGGTCGTTTTATCCATAGAGGCGTTGATGGCATTGGTGATCCTAGCGAGGTCGGCCTTACTGATGTTAGGAGGGGTGCTAGCGATGGTGGAGGTGTTGGCAGTGGTGGTGATAGTGTTGGAAGAGGGGGGCGATGGGGGACAGGACACCACAGAGGACATGAGCCCCCTCACCACCGCTGATTCCATTACCTCCTCTTTGGTCCCACTGATCCACCATACACTAATAATCACTTTCTCTTTCCCGCACACACACGAATATAGCCAAACAAAAACTGACTCTCCCAATCAAAACTATTATCCTTTCTGATCAGTTGGGTTCTATAGTTTCCGAAATCGCGTCACTGGTTCACCGTACACAAAGTAAAGTTGGCTTAGGCTACATAGTGAGCGCTCTCGGGAGGAACCTGCAGCACCTGACTTGGTTGCGGACTGACATTGTTTAGTGAAGGACTGTGACTAGTGTTCGTTCAGCTCCCTCAAGGTCTATCCAACACCCCCCTTCCCCCACCCTCCCTTTCCTTCTCCTCATTACCTCCCCTATCTCCCCACACCCCCTTCCCCTAGCCTAGCCACTCTAACCTTTCGTAGCTCCCATACAACCTCCCTTATACTTCCCCTATCTTCCTCCCCCCAACTTCCCCTAGCCCTCATACAACCCTCCTAATACCTCCCTATCTTCCCACCACCCCCTTTCCCTAGCCACTCTAACCTTCCGTAGCACCCATACAACCTCCCTTATACTTCTCCTAGCCCCTCTACCCCTCCTACAACCTCCCTAATACTTCCCCTATCTCCCCCCCCCCACTTCTCCTAGCCCCTCTACCCCTCCTACAACCTCCCTAATACTTCCCCTATCTCCCCCCCCCCCCTTCCCCTAGCCCCTCTACCCCTCCTACAACCTCCCTAATACTTCCCCTATCTACCCCCCCCCACTCTCCTAGCCCCTCTAAACCCTCCTACAACCTCCCTAATACTTCCCCTATCGCCCCCCCCCCCCACTTCTCCTAGCCCCCTCTCTACCCCTCCTACAACCTCCCTAATACTTCCCCTATCTCCCCCCCCCCCTTCCCTAGCCCCTCTACCCCTCCTACAACCCTCCCTAATACTTCCCCTATCTCCCCCCCCCTTCCCCTAGCCCCTCTACCCCTCCTACAACCTCCCTAATACTTCCCCTATCTACCCCCCCCCCCCCCACTTCTCCTAGCCCCTCTACCCCCTCTACAACCTCCCTAATACTTCCCTATCTCCCCCCCCCTTCCCTATCCCCTCTACCCCTCCTACACCTCCCTACGTCCCCTATCTCCCCCCCCCCACTTCTCCTACCCTCTACCCCTCCTACAACTCCCTAATACTTCCCCTAATCTACCCCCCCACTTCTCCTAGCCCCTCTACCCCTCCTACAACCTCCCTAATACTTCCCCTATCTCCCCCCCCCCCACTTCTCCTAGCCCCTCCACCCCTCCTTAGCCCCTCTACAACCTCCCTAATACTTCCCCTTATCTCCCCCCCCCTTCCCCTAGCCCCTCTACCCCTCCCTAGCTCCCATACAACCCCCAAATACTTCCCCTATCTCCCCCCTTCTCCTTGCCACCCTACCACCCATACAACCTCCCTAATACTTCCCCTATCTTCCACCCCCTCCACCCCTCCCTTTGCCCCTCTACAACCTCCCTAATACTTCCCCCCTCCTTCTCCTAGCACCTATACAGCCTCCCTAATACTTCCCCTATCTCCCCCCCCCTCCTTCTCCTAGCCCTTCTACCCCTCCCTAGCACCTAAACAACCTCCTTAATACTCCCCCTATCTTCCAGCACCCCTCCCCCTTCTCCTAACCCCTCTACCCCCCTATACAACCCCCTACCCTACATTCCACCCTAGTCTCCTAGTCCCTATACAATCTCCCTTATACACCTCTCCTACCCTATCATTCCACACCCCTTTTCCTATCCCCTACCTCTCCTATCTCTTATACTTTTTACCTTATGCTTACCCTACCCTACCCTCCCCCTCTCCTGACCTCTCATTGACTACCCCTAACCTTTCCCTAATCCCTACACAACCTCCCTTATACCTCCCCTAACATATACTCCTTCTCCCTCTCCAAGTCCATATCTACCCCACCCCACCTTCTGGCCCTCTCTATCATAGTTGCTTCCCCTTCACCTTCCCCTATGCCACATACACCTAACCCTCCCCCCTTCTCTCCCTATCTCTTATCATATACCCCCCATACTATACACCCCCTACCTTCTCTCTCTCTCTACCCCTCCTCCTCCACCCCTACCCCTACTCTGCCATAGCTTCCCCACCACCACCACCACCACCCTACCTTCTCCAATATCCCCTACACAGGAGCCTTATTCTTTGCTATTATTTTCTCTACCTCGTAGTCAATAGATTAGTAGTTTAGATATCCAAACTGCCCCGTAAGGACCAATATGTCTGTTGCAGTTTGTTCTCCTTTGTATTCCTTTGTATACAGTTGTGGGCAGGAATACTTGAACACTTCCTAATGATATAAACATGACGGTGAACATTAACTATAGTCGGTTTAATTTCAGCTGATAGTCAATTGCTATGTTAATGTCTCGGTAACTCAGCTATTACGAAGATTTTGTAGCGAAATTTGTTGGTGATTATGAAAACTTGGCATAAATATGACGTGGATATATATTAGTGTCATACTTTTCCATTAAGTATCGGGACATTCGCTATTAAGGGATTCAATTTAATCATCTGCTGGACAAAATAAACTATAGTGAATCCCAGCAATTCAATCTTTGTGGTTCAAGTAGTCCATCACAATAATTCGCCAGTATCATAATTTTACAACCATTTTTTCCCAGAATTTCCTGACCACGACTCTCATCTCCCCCCACCCCTCTCCCCACTCCCCTGACCTGACCTCTTGTTGACCTTTTGTATAGAGCAGTACAGTCACTCATAACAAATTCGTGGACCTCACCTATTTCTAACCACGGAAGTATGTCTCCGGAAATAAATGTAATGCATATAATTTCCTACACATCAACTCCGAAACCAGAAACAATACGTATCCTATTTATTGACCAGCAAGGGCCATCCACAAATACATGTGAATAGTTGCAATTGCATAAAGAAAAACATAAAGGGGTCCACGAATGTTTAGAAGTGGCTGTACCTCACCTCACCTGCCTCCCAAATAACCCTCACCTGCATCCACAACCCCCACTCCCACCCCTGCCCTCCACACCTCGATCACCCCCCACCCCCACACCCCACCCACCAATCTAGCTCTCCTCTTCTCTATTAAGGGGGGTCACCGGCTTTTTTTTATCTCTCTCTTATTTTCTCTCTGTCCCTGGCTTGTATCCATTCTGCCCCATTCAGCCAACTGTTTTTAAGACATGTATCCCCATCCAGGTGTGGATTTCTTCCTGGCGAGCGATAGCGAGCCAGCATTGTATGGAGAAATCCGGCTGCGCCGGAGACATTTTTCTATCGAAAAATTTACAAATTTAGCTTGCTGTCAAAACAAAAATGTATTTATGCTGGCTCGCTACCGCTCGCCAGGAAAATATCCTTCTCTCTCAATGTAATGTATGCAATTGTTGGTACTATAGGTAGCGCCAGCGAACTATAGGTAGCGCCAGCGAACTATAGGTAGCGCCAGCGAACTATAGGTAGCGCCAGCGAACTATAGGTAGCGCCAGCGAACTATAGGTAGCGCCAGCGAACTATAGGTAGCGCCAGCGGACTATAGGTAGCGCCAGCGAACTATAGGTAGCGCCAGCGAACTATAGGTAGCGCCAGCGAACTATAGGTAGCGCCAGCGAACTATAGGTAGCGCCAGCGAACTATAGGTAGCGCCAGCGGACTATAGGTAGCGCCAGCGAACTATAGGTAGCGCCAGCGGACTATAGGTAGCGCCAGCGAACTATAGGTAGCGCCAGCGAACTATAGGTAGCGCCAGCGAACTATAGGTAGCGCCAGCGAACTATAGGTAGCGCCAGCGGACTATAGGTAGCGCCAGCGAACTATAGGTAGCGCCAGCGAACTATAGGTAGCGCCAGCGAACTATAGGTAGCGCCAGCGAACTATAGGTAGCGCCAGCGAACTATAGGTAGCGCCAGCGAACTATAGGTAGCGCCAGCGAACTATAGGTAGCGCCAGCGAACTATAGGTAGCGCCAGCGAACTATAGGTAGCGCCAGCGAACTATAGGTAGCGCCAGCGAACTATAGGTAGCGCCAGCGAACTATAGGTAGCGCCAGCGAACTATAGGTAGCGCCAGCGAACTATAGGTAGCGCCAGCGAACTATAGGTAGCGCCAGCGAACTATAGGTAGCGCCAGCGAACTATAGGTAGCGCCAGCGAACTATAGGTAGCGCCAGCGAACTATAGGTAGCGCCAGCGAACTATAGGTAGCGCCAGCGAACTATAGGTAGCGCCAGCGAACTATAGGTAGCGCCAGCGAACTTGACAATAATCTTGACCCCTTAACTTCTTATAACTCGCAATGAATGAAAGCAATCGGGCTGACGTTTCTATCATTTGGGTCCTCCAGGAAATAGGTGTGGATATTTACAGGCAGTTTGCTCTAGGCCCGTTTGAGTTACAGAGAGGTCAGGGATCAAGATTATTGTCAAGTTCGTTGGCGCTACCTATAGCATAATAAGGACGGGCAGTTCAATATTGACTGCACACATGTAACAGGGTTCGTCTCTTAGGCAAACATTCTTCAATACATAATTGTATATATTGTAAATAATGTAACAAGAATAACCACTATTAGTAGAAATAAACTTATTATTATTATTATTATTATTATTATTATTATTATTATTATTATTATTATTTTAATATTATTATTATATAATTACTGTTATATTATTAAATGAACACACGCAATTTAAATACTAGGTAAGTAATTAGTAGAAAGATTTGATTATTTTCCGGATAGCTTCGAAGACTTAAGGTCACGATTTGTCTTGGAGAGCAGGGGACTGGAGTTCTCGATAAGGGGCTCCCGACCTGACGCTCTTCTTGACTAACAGTGTGCTGGCTTAATAATCCAGAAGGGTTGACAGCCTCTGAAATCTTATTTTAAGGGGTATCACCTGCTTTTTTTATCTCTCTCTCCTTTTCTCTTTTTTCCCTGTCTTGTATCCATTCGGCAGGATTCAGCCAACTTTTTTAAGACGTTTATCCCCATTCAGGTGTCGATTTCTTCCTGGCGAGCGATAGCGAGCCAGCATTGTATGGAGAAATCCGGCTTCGCCGGAGAAATTATAAATTTAGAAATGTATAAATTTAGCTTGCTGTCAAAACAAAAATATATATATGCTGGCTCGCTACTGGTCGCCAGGAAAATATTGACACCTGGATGGGGGTAAACGTCTAAAAACAGTAGGCTGAATGGGGCCGAATGGATACAAGCCAAGGAGAGAGGGAGAGAAAGAGAAACAAAAAAGCGAGGTGGGCCCCCCTAACTAACTAACCAACATAGAGCGTACAGTACATATGTACCAGCTACATAATATGTTATAGTCTCAATCCACAAGGAGGCTACATGCGCACCACTTTGGATCTGTATCGAATCCAAGCGAGATAATACGGTGCTCCATATTATCCGACATGCCTCACAGTTTGGCTTTAATGGTTCATGGTTCACTTTTTGGGCGTTTTTTGCATGTATTCGTTATTTTTCTAGTTTCCTCCCTAGACCTCAATCAAATTAAAACAAAAACATCCATTAGATCCCCCTTCTAGATTAATTTGTACATTTTTCGGTAGAAAAATTTCCCGGCCAAAGGCCGGGTCCTCCAACATTACAGGCTCACTATCGTTCGCCAGGGAAAAAATCGACACCTAAATAGC